>JAHWFO010083058.1:3639291-3720386 GCA_023313115.1 Rhysida immarginata | reverse complement strand
TAATAATAATAATAATAATAATAATAATAATAATAATAATAATAATAATACCAATAAAGGTACGCAATGTTACCTAAATAGCGCTAGAAGGTCATATGTAAATGCAATAAAGTGAAAACTAACGCAGGCTGCAACTTAAGTACATTATTGAATTATAAATGTTTTATAAGTATTATTATTATTGTATGTATATATATATTTCGAAAATAGCAAAATGTAATTTGATATTTAAATAATAAATAAATAAATAATTTATTATAAGTAATGTGCAAAATTACACTCCGTTTATAAAGCATTTCTCAAGGAAACGATGTTTTACCTCTGATCCACACAATTCCAAATATAAATTATTTTAACTTAAGGATTTTTATATAAATCTGAACATAAATTTACTGGTTTCCCTAATGTTGGAATTATGATAGGAAAAAAAATAAACCAAGAATATTGTTCCCGATAACAATTTCACAAGCTTTTATAAAAATTTAAGAAAAAAATAAATGACTTTGTTATATCTATATCTAATTAAGTATGATCATTTAAAAATTTTGGAATTGGAATTTAAAAAGCCTATTTTATAATAAAGAAAAAAATAAGAAATTTGACAGGGCTTAAACCTAAAAATAAAGTCCTATGGTTTCTTATAAAATTTGATTTACCGACAGTTTATTAATAAGAAACGTAAATGCGTTCAGAGGGATAAACTGATTTAAATAAAGAATAATGAAATAGTTAGTCATCACGTAATTCGAGTACTATATTATCAAATAATTTTGGATATAACTCATACTATAACTTATAATATTGTAAAATAAGACAAACAAAATTTCTTTTTCCACAACATACAATGAAATCGTTTTCAAAATTGCATTTGCCTTTCCATATTTTCATTATATATATTGTAGAGTAAGAGATTTTGCTTGTATTAATGTATAATATTGTATCCAATACTATATCTTAATATAGTACTTCAGTTTATATGTCTACAGATTTAATATACGAATTATTACTGCAATTAATTAAGGAAAAATAGTTTTTAAATCTGTTAAAATTTCGATTTCCTAAGCAGAATAACTTCAAAAACAACTTTTTTTAAAAAAATTTTTACATTCCTCCGTGAAGGTGACATAAAAACCACATGTCCAGCATATGTGGATCTCGGCCCTGTCACCGTTGCTATGACTACGCAAAGGTTTCCAGAGAACACGCCTACAAATTTGCGTCAAAACTGCTTGAATGAAGAAGTGCGTTGTTCAAATGAAGAAAGGAGTAAAAATTAGATAAAACCGCCACACAAAACTCGCACCTTGTTGATAAATATACACACACGTGTGAAAGCACATGGCGAGCCCCGATGGCGTCGTCGTCGCCATGACTACGCGAGAATTTCCAGAGAATAAAAAAAATGAAATATAGATAACACCGCCACACAAAACTTGCACCTTGTTGATAAATATACACACGTGTGAAAGCACATGGCGAGACCCGATGGCGTCGCCGTCACCATGACTACGCGAGAATTTCCAGAGAGCACGCCTACAAATTTGCGTCACTTCCGTCTCACATCTCGCTGGCGCTGTGGTTCACTTGAGCTGGTGCCTGTAGGGGAGCTGTGATGCGAAAGGACTCGGGAAAAGGACTCGCGCTCAAATTCAGCTCTACCGAGCCAGCGCGAGAGTCCTTTTTGAGACCTTTAACTGTGATGCCGCCCTTAGTGTTGATTTTTAACAACGCCTGGTTTACCTCATTTAGGGCTTGTTTTAATTCCTTCACACTTGATTTCTTTAAAGGTGGTAATCTTTCACGCTTTTTACATTCCGCCATATGTATGACAATTTTCTGAACAATTTGTTCCTGTCTTTCACTAAGCTGGATTTCCTGTTCTTCAGTTTCTTGTTCCTCTCTTCCATCTTCTTGACTAGCAGGAATATATAACTGTAGTTCTTGTGCTTCTGCCACTGGTTCCTCTTTATCTTGTTGAGTGATTGTTTCCACATTAATTCTCCTTTCTATTTCTTCCAATTCTGGCTTTGTGAAGATGTTATTCCTGATTATGAATCTCCTTTGATCCATCAATCGTTGTTCTTACACGTGTGCGTTTGGATACTTCTCCTTCCAAAATGTGTACATCCTTTTCTGGAATCCTCTTTCTCCTGGTTTTGAAGCATAGTAGCTTTCCATTATCTGCTGATTTTGCTCTCGGCTCCACTTTGTTCGTTTTGAATCATTTTCCAGTTGCTTCGCAGTTGGCTGCCCTGGTTGCCTAGCAGCACCAACTGTCCTCTGTAGCCTACTGCTCGACTGGTGGCCAGAGAAATCACCACCAGATGCGGCCCTTGAGCTGGGCGACGGCTGATCCAGTATAGAGTTCATTTTCCTTGTAATATTATTATTATTATAAGCAAGAGCACGGTGGAGTATATCTTCCCCTCCATCGGAGGGGGAGAAAGCAGCTTTTAAAGTTTAAACTAACAGCCAAGACTGAAAATGCCTAAGAGCAATCGTGCAGCAGCAAGGCCTAAGAGCAATCGTACAGGCAGGACTCGACGAAAAATGTATTCGGTGCTGGAGGAAATGTATGCAGAAATATATTATATGTAAGAAATTAAAAATTTTTCCCCACTGAAATATGTATTACTTTTATTGAAGCATATAAGAAAACTGTTTTTAGATTACAGATTGCGTGTGTGGTGTTGGTGGGGGAGGGTGCGGCATATCGGCCGCCGTGGCACTACTGTTGGAGATTTTACATTTATGTTAAATTTTTGCTGCTGCGGCGTATCAGCCGCCGCGGCGTTACTACCAAAAATTACGGTAATAATAATTATAATACCAATAAATGTACACAATGTTACCTAAATAGCGGTAGAAATTCATAAGTAAATGCAATAAAGTGAAAACTAACGCAGGCTGCAACTTAAGTACATTATTGAATTATAAATATTTTATAAGTATTATTTTTATTGTATATATATTGTCATTTAGAAAATAACAAAATGTAATTTGATATTTAAATAATAAATAAATAAATAAATTATTATATGTAATGTGCAAAATTACGCTTCATTTATAAAGCATTTCTCAAGGAAACGATGTTTTACCTCTGATCCACACAATTCCAAATATAAATTATTTAAACTTAAGTTTTTTTTATATAAATCTGAACATAAATTCACTGGTTTCCCTAATGTTGGAATTATGATAGGAAAAAAAAATAAACCAAAAATATCGTCCCCGATAACAATTTCACAAGCTTTTATAAAAATTTAAGTAAAAAATAAATGACGTTGTTATATCTATATCTAATTAAGTATGATCATTTAAAAATTTTGGAATTGGAATTTAAAGAGCAAACCTTGGAAAAAATAAGAAATTTGACAAGGGTTAAACCTAAAAAATCCAATGGTTGCTGAAAAAATTTGATTTACACAGACAGTTTAATAATAAGAAATGCATCTGTGTTCAGAGGGATAAACTGATTTAAATAAAGAATAATGAAATAATTAGTCATCACTTAATTCAAGTATACTATATTATCAAATAATTTCGGATATAACTCCCAATATTATAAAATAAAACAAACAAAATTTCTTTTTCCACAACATACAATGAAATCGTTATCAAAATTTATATGTTACTTAAATATTATTTAAATGTTATTCGCTTTGCTATTTTTATGAAATTTTTATAGGTGTGGCACTTTAACTATTTAACTATTTTTAAATAGATAAAAAATAAATAAAATAAACTTGCATTTGCCTTTCCATATTTTCATTATATATATTGTAGAATAAGAGATTTTGCTTGTGTATTAATTTATAATATTGTATCATAATACTTCAATTTATATATCTATAGATTTAATATATGAATTATTAATTAATTAAGGAAAATTAGTTTTTAAATCTGTTAAAATTTCGATTTCCTAAGCAGAATAACTTCAAAAACAACTTTTTTTTAAAAAATTTTTACATTCCTCCGTGAAGGTGACATAAAAACCACATGTCCAGCATATGTGGATCTCGGCCCTGTCACCGTTGCTATGACTACGCAAAGGTTTCCAGAGAACACGCCTACAAATTTACGTCACAAACTGCTTGAGCTATGGTTCACTTGAGTTGGTGTCTGTAGGGTAGTTGTAATACGAAAGGACTCTGAAAAAGGTCTCGCGCTCAATTTCAGCTCAGCCGAGCCAGGGGTAGAGTCCTTTTTGAGACCTTTAACTGTGATGCGGGCCTGAGTGTTGAAAAAACGACTTTTATTATTGCCTTGTCTGTTTGTTGTTGGGAGAGATCGCTCTCGGTAAAAACATCAGTCATGGAATGCCACCATATCGGTGAAAGTTTTCATCGGGCAGCAGGCGTAAAATAGTTCAGCCTTGCTACGTTTTTGGCAAATATGACATTTCCTGAATGATCTAAAGTAATGCAACTGAACGGCCGGCATGATTTCTGAGTTTGTTCGAATAAAAATAAATAATTAAAAACAATGAATAAAAGTCACCCAATGGAGAAATGCAAATGTTGAAGTGGACGAAATTATTATTTATTTTTATTTATATTTCTTTTAATTAAATGGAGTTTTTATTTATTTTAAATTAATATACTTTTATCACAACTCCTACTCTTATATAATAAGTAATAATTAGCTTTATGAAATCAACGATCATGACGTAATGTTGTTGCCGAGCGATGATAGAATACGAAAAAAAATAAATAAGGCAAAAAACAATTATATCAAAGGGTATGGACGTTGATGAAGAGTAGAAAAGAAGTCATACAACGCCAACAGCGGCATCGGATTCTTTTGGATCGATGCTACACCGGACAAGAGAAGCTGTTTGCGATCAACTACCGGTCCACCAATTTTACAAATATATTATTGCTTTCAATAGAAGAAAATGGAAAGAAAAATGACGAGAGACATTGAGATAAGTAACCTTTTTTATTTCAAGTTTTTTTTTTGGTTGATTACTTGGTTACCCTTTTGACGTTTGAATCGGCTAACCCATTTTCGGCCATTGTTGAGTCTTCACCTCTATCCGCATCAAACACTTGGTAACGCCCGTGATTCCGTATTCCTGATGCTACGAAGATCCATTCAAACACCGCCATCACTGTAGTTGAAGTTCAGAAAGATGATGACACCTAATAAAGTAATGTCCAATTTTCTTATTTGCTTTTGGGGGCCCTCTTACTAAAACTCTGAAACAAAAATTAAAAGGACGCCACGACAGAGTCCGCCTTGATAGAAGCAGACAACTCAACGTAATCCCCACATTACTAACATCCCCATTACTTAATCCCTGGGATGCCCATTACTAACATCCCCTTTCTCCCTAAACCTGGAATGAATGATGTCGGTGCTTGAATGCCCCCCCCCCCCCTCTCCACTCAACGTAATCCCCACATCTTTCTTGTAATTCATGACTTTAGCCCCAACTGGCCAGTCGTCAACGGATCAGGGTCCCAAACCCAGCCCTCTAGAAAATCACTCTGTTAATCGTTGGCCCTGATCCGCCTTAACACCAGACTCGAATGACCCTAAAATAAAATGAATCACAACATAATTAAAAAGAATTAATAGACTCAACTGAACTAAAAATAGAGGAATCAATTCAAAGGCTATAATTATACTAAGTGACTTCGAAGAGAAGGAGAAAAAAAAAATAAGAGAATAACTACTTACCCGAGAGTGTCCTTGATCGAATTTGATCCACCATTTAGTACACGTCCTGTCAGTGTTCATAACGTCACCTGTTAAAACTTTGAGGGGAAAAAAGAGAGAGAGAGAGAGAGAGAGAGAGAGAGAGAGAGGCAGGCTTGAACCAATTGAACATTAAACATTAAACTTATCCGTAAATCGAACTGATTAATTTTAGACAATTGATCGAGTGAATTTTACTTAGCTCATTGATTTCTGTCGAACCAGTGAACCCTCATTAGTGACTCTATTAACCGTTTCACTACCCCCGAATTAAACTGAATTACCCTAATTGTAAACTGGGTAAAAATAAAAACTTTAGAATGCTAAGAAAAACCACAGAGACTATAAATCTGAAACATTAGTGATGCCACATGAACATTACTATTTAAAACTTATTTGACCGAGATCTCTGTTACACTAATAATTATTTTTTTTTTAATATTGACCTAAATCCTTGTGAGGGGGACAAAGAATGATTGATAATTTCCGATAAGGTTGAATGTTAATAAATCTACTCTTCATAGGTTCTGGAGGGATCAACCAACGTTTGTGCGATCATTTCCAGCCAAAGACATTTGTGGATCCTTAAATGATTTTACCCTTATCTAGCTTTATGAGTATCTCGACTGACCGATTTAAGTATTAAGCAAGTTGGAAAATGAAATAGTGACTAGTATTGAATTTGTAACTCCCAAACGAACGAGGGCTGTTACAATGTGTATCAAGTTTCAGCTCTCTAGCTTGTCGAGAAATTGGTTTAATATTGATTATCGGTAGAAGGGTGGATCATAATACTGTTCCTATTGATTAAACAGGTGGTGGCCTTACAGTATAACAGAGGGACATCAGGAGTTCCAACTAGTTTTGCCATTTAAATGGTTTCTTAAAAAATTTGATTTACAGATATAAATAAGAAACTTTTCAGCGTTCTCAGGGAAAATGGATAAAAATAAATAAAAATAAAATAGTTAATCACTTAATTATGGTAGTATAAAACCAAAAGTCTGTATGTTTGGATCTGTGTAGCTTCAGGCTAATCGAAAAGGAATTGTTTCGATTGTTACGACAGTATTATTGTTAAACTAAGGATGAGCAGAAGAATTTTAATTGTTGCAATATTTTAATAATAATATAATAATAATATTTGTATAATAAACTTTGGATAGCAAAGAGATTTTTTCTTCTTTAAAATGTAATACGCTTTCATTGAAAACATGGTTTTTACATTTGAAAAGTAAAATCATGTATCTGAATATAAAATTATATGATGACTTCTCTGATTTTTGAAATGTCAATTTTCCAATTTTAAAAAAGTACTTTCATTCAGTTATTGCAACCTAATTATCTTAAACCAATACTTAGAATTTTTATTATTCTACACATTTTCAACAGTGGCTTAAAAAATAAAGGCAAATAGCGATTAGATAAATTAGAGATAAATACCATACAGTTTACACCTTTTTGGATAGGTTTGCCCAATATTTTGGGAAGTGACCAAACCTAATAACTTTAATGCTACCATAATAACACTTTAGTTCTGAACTTTGTCAAGAGATGGTATTGCCTTAACTTTAAAACCACAATATAAGAAATAAACTGTGTTTAAAACTCGCTTTAGGTCGTGTCTGCCGAAATTCATCTTAGCGTTATTGTTTGATGCGTCGTACACGTCTGATCTAGGCCCTAAGGGTTTGATGTTTATCTTCTGTGTTTTACGGGTTTAGATTTGTTTAATTTGCGATGCTATTATTGTTTGGTTTCGTATACATTCTGGCTATTCTCACGGACTTCGATTTGCTTTGCAATTCGGATTTTATTTTTTTGATTTGTGAATAAGTACTGACGTTTGGTTTTATTCAAATTTTTTAAGATTGGAGATAAATAGCATTAGAAGTGCCCGGGAGCACTTCCTGGTTCACTTTCCGTCCTTCATGCACGGGGATGATTGTGTTTGTTGTGTGCTCGAATGGCCCGTGGATCGTGTTTTTGACAAATTTGTCATGTAGTTTTTTGTCACTGTTGACATCAGGAATTTCTGCAGTAATAATATCGTCAATTTGGTTGGGAGGCAATTTTTCTTTTAGCCACAGTAAAAGATGTACGTAAAAGCCGCTGAGTCTCGCCAATATTTGACATTACGTGAGAAGATCTACCAACTTCCGAACTTTATTTTCAAAAACTCGAGCATAAGATAGCATAAAATTATGATTCAATGACAAAACATTCGTTTTATGCTATTGAACATAAAATGAGTATAGCAGATGATAAAAAGATAGGGAAGTGTCTATCGAGGAGGCAAAGGAGAAACACGTGTCTCCCTTGAGCCCTCTAACAAATGTCCAGATAACTGACAAAAGTTTGTATATTTGTTTGTGTCTTTGGAAAGGAAAGAGAAAGAACGAGTATTGGTCAGGAAACTCTGCAGCTAAAAGACAAATGGGCATCAGGAAATTCTGAACAACGAGAGCTTCGTCTAGAGCAGGAGGGTATAAGAACTTCTACGTCAGGGGCAAGGAAAACTTAGAAGGATGATGAGGTCTAAAGTATCCAGTGATATTTCCCGGTGGTGAAATGGATATTTTAATCTGAGGCAGGTCAATCCAACAAGAGAATGAGTAAAGTCCCAGGCGACGCTGGGTTTTCAGCTAGTTACCACAGAAAACTGGATATATTTCGCAATATAATAAAATAATAGAAGCAAAATTTCTTACTCCACACCATACAAGAAATCGTTATAGAAATTTTATTTGCCTTCCCATACTGTCATACTACAGGGTGAGTCTGAAACCCTGTCACAAACTTTTAGAGTCTGAAACTGTCACAGGGTTCTATAACATCTAGGATAATGAAGTTTGAGGAAATAACAGGGTACATACAATTGTGTATACCATTAAAATTTGATCGAATTCCAGTAGGTAGTTTCAGAGTTATGTAGTCAACATCATAACACATGCTCACTTGCGAGAACTAACCACCATGTGTTACGATGTTGACTATGTAACTAGGAAATCACTTGTTGGAATTCGATCAAATTTTAACGGTATACAGTGTTTTATGTACACAATCATTCTTCCAAACTTCATTATCCTAGGTGTTATAGAACATGAGTTATTAACTTGTTGATACTAGTGCCAGCATTTTTATTTCTGTTCATATCTCAGTTATCGTTCAAATTCGAACCCATGTTCATATTTACTTAAATTATCCATACTCCTCCTCTAAAAGTTTGTAACAGGGTTTCAGACTCACTCTGTATATTGTAGAATAAGAGAGTTTGCGTGCATTAATTTATTATATTGTGAAATATGTCCAATGTTATATGGAAATATAGTACTTCAATTTATACAGGGTGAATACGAAAGTCTGAACCCCCCTTTTATTTTTTGAACCGAAGCAGATATGTCAATTTTGATGAATCCAATGAATAGGAAGTTGTGGGTGGCCTATCTCATGGTGCACTTTTCATCATCCCAAATATGCAAATTAGGACACATTCAAAATTTATCTCAAAAACCGTAAGGGATAGAGAAAAAAACCCAATTGCAAACTTGTTCAGCATAAAAAAAAAAAAAAAATCATCCAAATCGGACCAACCAATCACCCACAATCATGTGGTGAACTGTTTGTAGCTTACAAACAAGTTACTTCAAACAATTTAAAAAAAAAGTTCATCAACAAAATGCTCGATGTGACGACCGTGGGCACAGAATCTAACTGACGCCAAAACATCGGCAAGCATGGCTGGTGTCACTCCTTAGCACGGTTCCTGGATTCGTTGAACCAGATCTTCCAGTGAGGCAGGCTGCGTAGCATAAACCTTGTCCTTCAGGTACCCCCACAAGAAAAAGTCAAGTGGTGTAAAATCAGGGGAGTGGGGTGGCCAACGAACTGGTCCTCCTCGGCCAATCCATTGTTATCCAAACATCTCACTTAGACGCTCGCGAATGACCAACCCGTAATGTGGAGGAGCTCCATCATGCTGAAAGCACATGCGCTGATACGAGGCCAATGGCAAATTGTCAATGAAGTCTGTGACTACCACGTTGAGAATTTCAGCCCGGTAGCGTTCTGCAGTCAGTGTTCCATCGTAAAAATACGGTCCAACCACAGTGTCATTGTACAATCCACACCACACATTGATTCTCCAGTTCACTTGATGAGTTGCTTCTCGTTAACATCGTGGGTTTTTGTCTGCCCAATGATGATTGTTGTGCCTGTTGATAACTCCATCTCTGGTGAACTGGGCTTCATTTGACCACAACACCTCATGAATGAAGTTTGGATTGTCATCCAGGCAGGTAAGTAACCAGTTGCAGAAGGCGGTCCTAGCAACATAATCCAATGGCAGTAACTCCTGGTGACAATGAATATGGTATGGGAGAAAATGATGTGCGTGTAGAATGTTGAGAACAGTTCTCTGATGGCACCCAACATTTGCAGCAATTGCTCTGCTGCTTGTGTGGGGATTTGCAGCAACTGCAGCCAGAACTAGTGTTGTTGTATCCTCGTCGCCTTGTGTCCTTGGTCGTCCTCGTTCTGCATTAACATTGCCTGTAGCCTCAAATCTTTGAATAATGTGATGTATTGTTTGACGAGATGGATGGTGTTCGTTGGGGTATCTGTCTCGATACAACCTAACTGCAGCAAGTAGGTTTCTCCTTGCCTTTCCGAAGCAGATCATCATGTTGACTATTTCCGGAACAGTGTAGCTTGCCATTGTGCTATTCTAATAATTATCGTTATTAGGTAGTAAAGATTGAAAGGGAAAAAACTTCTACAAGTAGAGGAAAAAAAAAAAACAAATAATCCTCAGGCAGATGCAGTTTAAATTAAGAAGGTTTATTTTGCGTAAGACAAATAAATGAAGTGAAAGTTGATATAACAATAAGCTGTACGAGTTTTCTGTATAATTAGTTATTTAACAAGATAATTAGAAAAGTGGGATCAACATTAAGAACTTATTCATCCTTGAGATCAGCACCGCAATTACACTGATTAAAACGTTCGTAAAGGTAACATTTGCATCGGCGAAGATTCAAGACCTCGGCGATGGGGATAATAACAAGAGAGAGGTACTTACATATTCGCAGAACACTGGGCGACATCTATTTGTGGAATCTGGAGATCTTCTATGCTACTGCATGATATGGAAACCAAAACCCGAGTGAGTCTGAAATCGAAAGCCTCTCCTTTTATATCCCCTATATTGGCAGTCCCGCATTCACGAATGCTCTTCCTCCTGATTGGATCCTGGCGTTGACGACGGTGGCTCCATCCATTGGCGATATGCCAAAGCACTCTATTTGACATCGAAGCCTCGATGTGTCGATACCTGGTCTCCCAGCCACAAGGTTCACACTTAACACAAGTTTCAACCACTTGAAAGAGACGGATGTCACACCATCCTGGAATTGTTCTGTCTTCTGTGTGCTGAAACATGCCTTTTATTTGCTTTTCTGCATGAAAGTGAATGTGAGTATGGTAATTTATGTTAATATTTTGATTTGCATGCTTGGTGGAAATATCAACATTCAGTATTCCTTGTGCAGTGTGACTATTTGTAAGCTACAAACAGTTCACCATGTGATTGCGGGTTATTGGTTGGTCCGATTTGGATGATTTTTTTTTTTGTTTTTTTTTATGCTGAACAAGTTTGCAATTGGGTTTTTTTCTCTATCCCTTACGGTTTTTGAGATAAATTTTTAATGTGTCCTAATTTGCATATTTGGGATGATGAAAAGTGCACCATGGGATAGGCCACCCACAACTTCCTATTCACTGGATTCATCATAATTGATATATCTGCTTCGGTTCAAAAAATAAAAGGGGGGTTCAGACTTTTGTGTTCACCCTGTATATCTGCAGATTTAATATATGAATTATTAATTAGTTATGGAAAAATAATTTTTAAATCTGTTAAAATTTTGATTTCCTGAGCAAAAAAAGAAAAAAAAAACCCATCAGAAAACTTTTTTTTTTTAATTTTATATTCCTCCAGGAAGGTGACATAAAAATCACATGTCCAACACATGTGGACCTTGGTCATATCACCGTTGCCTTGACTTCCTCACGCTTTCCCGTGAACACTCCTACAAATATGCGCTACTTTCGTCTTACAACTCCCTTGAAAATTGATTCATTTGAGCTAGTATCTGCAGCGTAATTGTGTTACAGCTCGACCTTTAAGCTGATTTTGTGCGTAAGTTTGCCTACGTAAGCTAAACGGACTCACACAAGTGTAATACAGCCCAGAGCGATTATCATATCAAACTTTGGCAGTAGTGATTGACGGCGTATAACATCACCCTGAAAAGTGAGGGCGAGCAACAGAAGCGGAATCCACTAGCACTGCAGGCCAATGAAATGCATTAGTGAGTGAAAAGACTGGTGATATATGCAAATGCATACAAGGTGGAGAAGGACTGTATGGTGATTGGCAGAATAAACGAGCTGCGGGAGCAACGCGAGCAGAGCTGGAAGAACTAGTGGAGAAGGATGGGCGAGCAGAGGCCAACAGCTGTTAGTCTCCACAACAGCAGACAAAGCGACTACATCTACGAGGCTGGGAAGGCAGGAGTAGTCGATGCTTGCGGATCAATAGCAAGGTTCGCTTAAGGCTGCTCCCGGCAATAATTGGCGGCGGAGTGGAGAGTGGCGCCGGAGCAATCTCAACTGAAACATCTCCATAGGTGTAGATGCTCAAGGCGTGAGCACACCTGTTGATAGGCATGCCATCCATCAAGCAGATGGAGTAGTGGAGGAGATAAGTATTCAAACATTCATCTTTTATTGGGCCCTCACGAATAACTGTGCTAGCATAACTTTATTTGAATTAGGGACTTTCATGGACAAATTCTTTTGAATTTAATTTTCATAAATACAAAAGAACAATTGTCAACATTATAATTTGATTTCTTGATTAGCTAGACTTACTTAACAAACTAACCATTTAATTGATCTTTGGAAATAATACCATTGTTTAATTGAAATAAAATCAATGAATTTTTTCACATAACTCTATTTGTTTTAGAAACTTAATGAACGGATATTTATAAGAAGAAAGGAAGAGACACAAAAACCCTGGAATACAATAGATAATAGTTAATAAATAAAAATGAAAAATAAAATAGTAATTAACAAATAACAAAATAATAGTAAAAATAAGTAAAATCAAAATAAAACTATAAAATCAAATAAAAAGCTGACGTTTCGGATAGAGCCTATCCTTTATCAAAGCAAAAAAGGATAATTCTCTAAAAGCAAATAGAATATTAGAGAATTATCCTGAAGTTGTGGATTTTATTTATTAACTATTATCTATTTTAGAAACTTAAGAAATATTGAGTAGCTTATAAGTGGGTCTGGTTAAAGAGACAACAGTTATTTAGGAAAGTTATTGTGGCACAACTATTATTTTAAGTGGTTTTACACTATACAATCACAAAGGGGATTACTGAAATAGGGAGTTATTATAAAGTAACTGGGTATTCTATAATTCTATGAATTGGGAAATTAGACATAAGAAGAGTATTTGTATAATACTGACTGGAGGTAATGTTTCTCAATTTAAGAAAAGGGAGCCTTCGTATCGATAAGTGGAGGGGTTTTTGGGGGATTACAAGAGTGACATAGAATTGAAAACAGTTTGGCATACATGTCACAAGAAGGAAGAGGAAACTTCCCCCCCCCCCCACCTCACTTGTCACAAAACTAACATGCTCTAGTTAAGCAAAGGAGAATTTAAAACGTTCACCCCACTTTTAGCATGACCCCTCAGCAAATGGTATGTTCGCATTGTGAACAATCACGTTCAGTAGACCGAGAATCAAGCACTTACCATTTGCGCTGCATTCAAGGGAAATGACGGTTACAAGCAAAATGGTGCTTTCTATGATTTTTTCCTCGCAATTGCATCAATAGATGGCGTAAAATCTTGCAGTTAGCGAAATTATGATGGAGAGAGCAGAATCTTTGATATGTCCTCCTACAAATGGCAGTTACATTTAGCCTTTCTCAAGTCTAAAAATTTTTCTCCTCATATGTATATAAAAGCTTTGGTTTGCTCATCAGACCACTCGCTGCCTTGCTTTTGCTTAGCTGCCATGTTTTATTTTCCTGTTTCTTGGTTGTAACCGACATATGATATCACTAACCTGGTTATTTAACGGACTCATAACCAAGTTTAAACATGATTTGATAACCAAAGCAGACCGCACGGTTCTTCTTGATCATGATCAAGGTGCAGTGCGAATATAGCCCTTAGCATCGTTGAGGCACTCAAGCTCCTCCACCATGACAAGGTATGAGATTTCGTGGAGTCGTTCGAAAGAGATCACAAGATAGAAAAGAAAATAAAAGAATAACTCTTTTATATCCAACTCTTTTTGCAATCGAGATAGAAAGAGACAATGTTCTATTGTCTCTTTAAATTATTCTATTCGAAATCTATTCAGATTTTAATCTTTTTTTCCTTCTTTTTTTTTAATATGCCAATATAAGAAGTTTGTAAGAACAAACTTAACAATATGAGTTTACCCTTATTCCTTGCTCAGGTTTCTGCTAAGGTTTAGAAAATTTCCTTCTAAACAAAATAAACAAATATTAGTAGAATATTTCTATATGTTTTTAAGAGACTGGAAATTATTATGCCCTACTGTATATAAAATTATAATATTTCATTTCAAAAAGCAGATTTTAATTAAAAAGTTATCCTTTCCTTTCTCCCATCATTAAAATTTGTTAAATGTATTAAGTCTGTAAACAATGATAATACAATTGATTTTAAAATAAAATGTGGTATTTTTGGAATTGGCAGAACTGACACAGAATGATTTTTTTAAAATTATTCAGAAATTACTGTTGGCTCTTCTGTCAGATAAAGTAGGAATTTTCCATGTTCCCGGAGATTTTCAACTTCGTAAGGCCAGCCAATATGCAATGTTAAGGAACTGATGGATGATGGCCCATAATTTGTTACCTGGAGAAAAAAGAAAAAAAAAACAAACCTTGACACATTTAAAATAATAATTACAGTGATAACACACAAGTATTTAATGAATAAATAAGGAAGTAAGACACAGGCAGTCCCCAACTTTCAGTAGCACTGGTATAAAAGCTTCTATAAAAATTTTCAAATTAATGTCAAAATTTGCAAGAACAAATGGGTAACAAAAAATACCATCAACTATGAGAAAATACAGTAGAGCCTCGTTTATACGAACTCGCATTTTACGAAATTCCTGATTTTACGAAGTAATTCTGAAATCCCGACCCCCTCCTGTTAATTTCCATATAATAAACTTTAAGTTTTATGAAGTGTTTTTATGACTAAGTTCGGATTTTATGAAGTTAGAAGTTGTAATTGATAGTAAAAAAATTTTACTAAAAAAACTGAAAATTTTTTGCGTGAGCGGTCTGGTTGCATTTTATCCATTTGCCTTATGATGATTAACTAGACTAGTTTCCGCCGTCGCCAACAGAGGGCGCCATAAGTAGCACAGTGCTCTATGCAAACGAAAGTGAAACTGAACTTGCAGTCCATCCCGAAGATTATAATAGCGAATTTGAAGGATTTGAAGGATTTGAAGAGTGGGAGATCGTGAAAAGTAAGCTGAATTTTCAATCTAAATTCTCAGAGTCTGTTAATATTGATGAAGTTTTAACTTCTCCGACGTTAAACGATAACAAAATTTGCGATCTTATCAAAGATGGCGGCGAAGAAGAGCATGAAGATGACAATGACGAGAAATTGGAAAATACGACATTCAAAGCAACATACAAATTAAAAGCTCCTTAGAAACTTTAAAAAACCATCTGTATGCAACTAAAAATGTACCAGTTATTTTTGACAGTTTTTTGAATTTTCAAACTACTTAAATAATGATATAACTTCAAATATGCATCGGACAACAATTCTTAAAATATTTTCAAAACTCGAATACTTATTTCAGTGTATAATCCTATTTGTATTAAAAATACTGCCTATTAAAAATTCAGTGCCTATTTACTTATCTTTTTTTTTGGTTTGTTTTTTTACGAAGTTCGGATTTTACGAATAAATGTTATTGGTACCCTGAGATTCGTAAAAACGAGGTTCTACTGTACAAAGAAACTGTGGACATGGAAACTTGAAGTTACCTTGCAGTTTAAGGCAGTGTTATATTTATCAAACAAAGAATTAAGAAGAGTTTATTTAACCCTTTGAAGTCAGAGTTACTTTATTTTTCAAACTTTTTATTTAATTATAGAATTGTTAGCACGACCAACAGAATCTATGTATCATATGTGCTCAGATACAAGTCGCACCCCCAAATTTAACATAAATTTTGGTACAAAATCACCCCATCCCCCTTTAAAATTAAAACAAGATAATCATAACTGTATGAACCTTAAAGACACAACAAACTAAGTAAATGCCATCTTGAAACAAATTTATATAAAACAGAAAACAAAGCTATCAAAAGCCCTTCAAAAAGCTCATCCTCACTGTCACCAAAAGGTTCATTTCATCTCTCCCTTGGAATTGTTTCATCATGGTCCCAACCTTATGTACCAGTTTACACCTGCGATCCTCCTGGTCATCTCGTGTCCCATCTAGTTTATTTAATATTCCGTCCCGATTATAACACTGGGTGATAGTCTCACTGAAAGAAATTTAACAAATTCTTTTTTTTTTTTTTTTTTTTTTTGTGATACTTTGCTACAATTTAACCCGGCGTCACTCGCGCCAAATTTTATAACAGCACTACCCGCGCTGCGGTGTTTACACCGCACTTTTTAAAAGTGATTTTATTTGATAAAAAAGAACTCAGTGAGATAAAATAACAAAATGATTTTTATTATACTTTTATAAATTTATGCCAAAATCGTAGCTTTTTTTTTAATTTTTGCATTCTAATTTGTTAAGTTTAACTTTTTTAATTTTTAATTTTAACATTTTTTATTGGTGCTAGCTGTTGCCAATAAGTTGTACTTGGAATACATGGAAGTCATCACAAGGTAGTGCCACTGTATGATGAGCTAAATCAAAAAAATCAAAAAGTGCAGTGTAAACACCGCTCGCGCAAGTGACGCCGGGTTAAATGGGAGCCAAATTCATGTACGAGGTGTAGCAATTATATAATGAGAATGCACACCTATCAAGCAGCCGCATGGAGTGGGATGATATTGGAATGCAGTTGACCTTGAACCTTCAAGAGCAGCCACCATTCGTTTTGTCTGTCTGCTTTAGTTTCCTTTTAAGCATCGTTTGTAGAAATCCTGTAATAGTGCCGTGATCATCAGAAATATACAAAGAAGTCCTAATCAAGCTGAGGGAAAGAGTAAAGAAGATATGACCGGATATGTGGAAGAACGATGCATAGATTCCGCATCAGGACAACGCGCCAGCCCACAGTGCACTATCTGTGAAACCGTTTTTAGCAGACAAGTGCATTTCTGTGCTCAAACATCTTCCATATTCAACAGATTGGCTCCCTGTCACTTTTATCTGTTCCCAAAAGTGAAAAGTGCATTGAAGGGAATGCACTTTCAGTCTGTTGAAAAGGTAAAAGCAAAAACAGCAGAATTGTTGAAGAGGGTGAAAATGCATGACCTAAAGCATTGCTTTGAAGAATGGAAGGCACATATAGAGAGAGGAAAGGAGTAGTTGTAACTTTGTTTGCAATAAATCCCATTTCTGACACCAGCCTCGTTATTTAATTGCCACACTCGTACAATAGTCATTTTGTCTCTCCATTTCATTTAAAACTGTAAATTTTAAATAAATAATGCTTTGTCATTAATAATGCTTTAAAAAGCTGCTCCTCGGAGATTGTAATTTGTTACTATCCAACCTAACTATTTGGATTCGTACTTTCTGGAACTGGTTTATGAACTCTTCTAGTCTCGGCTGGCCCCAGTTTTTATTCGAGTAACCTGGTATTTATCGTTAAATTTATGTGTTCTTTTTGTGAATAATTCAAAACTTATAACGATATTTTAATTTCTTAACGTCTTGGCATTGTTTCAATATGGTCATTGTTACCGCTCATCTTTGTTATAAATACTTTCTTTGTCACGATTTTCATCTATAATGGCAAAGTATGGGACCAAGATCATGCGGTACTTGTAAGAAATACATAAAAATAGCTGAACATGCTGTGCAATGCACCGGATCATGTAAGAAATGGTTTCACGCCAAATGCAATAATATCTCCGATAGTGTATTTGTCAACTGTGATTCTTTAATCAACACTTATGTATGTGATAGCTGCCTCGTTGAAAATAAAGATCATACACCCACTGCACTTCCTGCGCCCGACTCAAGTTCCGTGAGTGTACCTTCTTCCCTAAAGAAAAGTGTAATACAACCCGGATCTGTTCCTAATATCGTGGATACAACCATCATGGATAAAGAAATCAACTGGATCAAATCTAAATTAACGGCAATTTTAAATAAGCTGAATGAACTCGACAATGTTAAAGCACAAGTAAATGACTTAAGCAAAGCATTCGAATTCTTCACTGAAGAATTCGACTCAATGAAAGAGGAACTGAGGAACATAAAATCTGAAATTAGAACGCATAAACAAAATTATGATATGGTAAAATTAGAAAACGACAAGCTAAAAAAGGAGATAGACTGCATTAAAACAAAGTTAATTGAATCTGAACAATATTCGTATAATTCAAATTTGATCATTGGAGGAATTCCCGAAAAACCTCAAGAAGATTTACAAGAGATTGTTACAAAGATAGCTTCAACTCTACAAGTCGAATGTACGATGCATGACATAAACGCCGTACATAGAATCAATAAAAAATCTTCCAATAATTCCAGTCCTAGACCTATAGTGGTAAAATTTCTAAGGAAGAGTGTAAAATTTAACCTACTGAAAAGTAAGAAAAAGAATTTCAAGCTGCTAACAACAAAGGACGTAAATATCTTTAATGAAGACTTCCCCATCTACCTGAATGAACATTTGTCACCTTACTTTAGAGACATCTTTATTCAAGCCAAGAAAAGGCAAAAAGACCTAAATTACAAATACCTATGGGTCAGTAATGGAAACATCATGATCCGAAAAACTGACACCTCTCCAACTATATCTTTACGAAATTACAATGACCTGCAAGTCTTATGAACAGTTTTTATTCTTAACATTCAATACAAACCTTTCTCTACTATTTAGATATTTACTGATTATTTTTGCTAACATTGATATATATCTCCTATTTATAAATCCTATAATTACTAATTTCCTAACTACAGCAAGTGATTTTCTTTATCCGTATTTCCACCATAGGAATTTATCTTATACACGTATTAGCTTCCTCACTAAAATTGTTGTTCACTGTTTGTTTACTTTCCTATTATACTTTCTTTTTCCAATTAGTCCACCTCTAACCCCCCGATTTCATGTCAGCTGCAACTAATCCTACATCACTAAATGATCTCAACGATTTGATCTGCAAATATATAGCCAACCAATCTCAGCATCCCTTATTCTTACTTTGCCTAAACATTCGAAGTATTAATGCTAATTTCTCTTCTCTCACTTCATCCCTAGCTAATCTTCATATTGCCCCCCAAGTTTTATCCATCACTGAAACCTGGACCCGCTCATTATCCGAGATCCCCTCTCTCACAGGGTATTCCCCAGTTGCAGTCCACCGCCTTCTCAAAAAAGGAGGAGGCATAATAACTTATATATCCTGCCGTCTACATTTTACAGTACTAACTGAATATACCGCAACTTCTGATAACTATGAAACACTCACTATCCTCATTAATAATA
This sequence comes from Rhysida immarginata, assembly GCA_023313115.1. NCBI lineage: Eukaryota > Metazoa > Arthropoda > Chilopoda > Scolopendromorpha > Scolopendridae > Rhysida > Rhysida immarginata. The sequence goes on along the minus strand of JAHWFO010083058.1, from coordinate 3,700,905 downwards.
AATATTTCATTATTACCGTCTACCGACCTCCTTCTGGCCTATTTCACCCATTTATATCTTATCTTTCATCCCTACTTCTAGATCTTCAATCAAAAAATAAAACAATTATCTTATTAGGTGATTTTAATATCGATTTCCTAAAATCATCAAGTAACCTAAATTCACTAATGGATCTCACACTCCAATCTGGTTTAAATCCCACAATAACGTCTTACACGCATTACTCTTTAGCTCACAACTCCTTTTCCACGATCGACCAATGTTTTACAAGTCATATAAACGGATATTACAGTAGTTCACTTGACTTACCAGTATCTGATCATCTTCCAATTTACTATATCTACAACTCATTTTCAGCACTACCAAATGTTCCTACAGCTATCAGATACAGATTAGTTTCACCTCCTCGTTTAATAGTTTTTCAGTCGTTTCTCCTACTTACTAACTGGGCTGAAATTTTTGGTAACTCCTCTGAAACTAACTCACTTTTTGAAAAGTTCTGTACCCATTTTCGTCTTGGTTATGATCGCTACTTTCCTTACGTCACTTCCACCCGTAGAAAAGCTGATAAACCATTCCGCAAACCCTGGTTAAACTGTTATATCCTTCGTCAAGTGGCTCATAAAAATGCACTATACCGCAAATACCGTCGCAATCCTAACCCCCAAACAAGCAAAAAATTCCGTACTTTTTCTAACCTGCTGCGAAATATCATCAAAAATACCAAACGCAACTACTTTGCGCAGCTATTTGGTAAAATTTACTCTAGTAAAACTAAATGGAAAACAATTAATAATCTTCTTCCATGCTCTCAATCTACGTACTCGCCATTACCAGATCCTCGAAACCTATCCCCATCCCTACTATCTGACTTCCTTAAAATTCTTCTACCCTCTCCTCCCCAACCCCAATTCCCCCCTCCTTCTTATCCTTTCAATTCCCCATCATCTTCTCTCTCTTTCTTTGCCACTCCGACTACCCATGAAGAAATATCTAAAGTTATCAGGCAATTAAAATCTTCATCTTCCCCCGATCCTTTAGGCTTTCGTTCCGATGTTATAATTGCAGTAAACACTAGCATATCACTTCCTTTGGCGCATATATTTAACATTTCACTTATCGCAGGCTCCTTTCCTAAATCTCTTAAAATGGCTAAAATTATCCCCATCTATAAAAATGGGAATCATAATGATTACCATAACTATCGCCCAATCTCAATCTTACCAGTATTCTCTAAAATTTTTGAAAAGCTATTCTTTTTTCGCTTGTCCAATTATATTCATAACAATAAACTATTATCGGCAGCTCAGCACGGATTTTCTCCTAATCGTAGTATAGATACGGCTTGTTATGAACTAATCGAATACATATCTCTTCACATGTCCAAAAATCACTTTGTAGTTGCTCTATTCTTGGATTATACTAAAGCTTTCGATTCAATAGCTCATCAACTACTGATTCACAAACTCTCCTCTATCTTTAACGTTCGTGGCCCCCCACTTCATTGGCTCTCCGATTTTCTTGCTGATCGTACCTATTACCTATCTGCCCACGATATCACATCATCATTACTAATTCGTAACATGGGAGTTCCACAGGGCTCTATCCTCTCACCTTTACTTTTTAATCTTTTTATCAATGACTTAGCCTCAACATTGTCCTCTTCAAATTTAATCTTATATGCTGACGATGCAACTTTATTATTCGCTGATCCAAGTATTGATAATTTATCCGCTAATATTAACCAAACCTTATCACTATTAAGTCACTGGAATTCAGTTAACCTGCTTAACCTAAACCTTAATAAAACTAAATATATGCTATTTTTTCAACGTAACAAACTATTTGTTCCTACTGTCCTGCCAATTTTCTATAACTCGCATCTACTATCAGTTGCAAGCACATTTAAATATTTAGGAATACATTTAACACATGATCTTTCTTGGAACTTGCATATCAATACTTTACTAACAAAACTTAACAAAAGACAGGGAATGATTTCTCATCTGCGCTTTCTCCCCTCTCATATACTGATCCTCCTATATAACTCACTAATACATTCAGCCCTCTGCTATGGTATACAATTTTGGGGTTCCACTACAAATTCTAATCTTGTACGCCTTTACCGCCTACAAAAATGGTTCTTAAGAACCCTACTCAACATTAAAATACCCAACTCTATTTCCCATCAGTTTGAGCTATTAGGCATTCTAACCATCTACCAGATTTACATTATTCAACTCTGTACTTTTGTCTACAAAATTCTGAATAATCAACTAATTCTCTCAACACCTTTTGAAATATCTTACCAGCACTCTCTACACTCATATTCCACCCGATCATCAAACCTAATAAGTCTTCCCCTTACCAAAAATAATTATCAACGCCACTGCATCTCTTATATAGGAATTAAATGGTGGGGAACTTTACCTGAGCAAATTCGCACATCCCCTACGAGCTCCTCATTTAAAAAACTATTAAAATTGTTACTTCTAACTAATAAATTACCTACTAACATCTTTTAAACCTCGTTTTTACTACTTATAATAGCCCTTTATTTTCCCGTTTATTTTCCTCTAATATTTATTCTCTCTGCATATAATACCTTACTGGAAACCTCTTTCTACAACTTTCTGGACCATTCTTGGTCCAGCTTATCCTCCTTAAAAAACTTAAATAATAGTTATAAAATAGATTTTTCTCTTTTTTTCTTTTTTTCCCATTTTTCTCTGTAATTCAGGCTTTATTCTGTTTTATAATACTAACTGTAATTTAACGCCCCCTCCAGAGACCACACATGTCGGCCCGCTGGCCATACAGGCTCTAGAGAGGGTTCATTGTAAATGTTCACCCCCTTTTAAATAAATAAATAAATAAATAAATTATTGAATAAATTGAACAGATTTTTATCGCTAGTATGCTTTCCAGTACTTTCAAATTTCACCGGATTTTCACAAACTTATTTTAAATAATCTTAGGTGATTGTTAAGATTAACATAGATGATATATTTAAACAATACTATTAACAGTAAATGTTCATATAAAGAAATGCTTAGAAAGGTTTGGAAAATTAAGCCTAATTGAAACAGTGATAGAAATCCAAGGTATCAATGAGAGAGAAAATATTTTAACCCTTTCAGGCGCACATGTTTTTACAATAAAGTCAGAAATAATTTTTTTTATCTTTTTAACCCTTTCACCGTAAAATTTTATTATCATTCTTGAGAAGATGAATTTATCTACTTTTCGCAGCATAACAAGAAGTTTTTAAAACCCTGTGGGATAAATCCGATTTCCGCAGGTAAAAGTAATGAAATTTTGTGTGAATATATCCGCTGTACGCAGTAGAAGAGTTAATTATTAGGTCTAAGGTATTCTACACAGTAAACCTTTCTCTATAATAATATAGTATAACGGCTTAGAGAATGAATTAGTGTATTTACTATAATTAATTTAAATTGTACAGGTGCGGAAGTTAGAAACCTAACGTCGATATCATATAGCCATTATCTGCTTCTTCATTTTAAATTATATTTTCTTTCTACTTATTCAGAACCCGCATTTTATGAAATTATGTAGCTTCCTTATTAGTTCCATACAAGTTTTACTGCATAAATATGCATAAAATTTTTTTTTATCCTACCTTGACTTCACCCTTGTACAAGGGGCGATTGATAAATACGGTCTCCATGGCTGTAACTTTTTTATTTGTTAACCGATTTTCAAAATTCTTTTTGTATCTTATACTCACATTTGTCCTCTATGTAATGCACTATTCACTTTTCGACATAGTCCCCATCCCTTTCCACGCATTGCGCCAACGCGTGACTAGTTGGGTGAACCCGTCGGAGAGGAATTCCGGAGTTGTCGACACCAGGCCTGAATGGCAGCTTTAGACCCTCTTCTGGAGTACAATAACGTCCGCCCACACACGAGTCACCACACACCAGAGGCGTTGCAGCGCCTACACTTCAAAGATGAAAAATTGCAGTTCAAAAATGAAAGACTTTGCACGTTGCGACTTTCACCACTTCCCAAAGAAGAAAGAGCCCCTTAAGGAACATGAGTTGGTTCTGACGGCGAGGTAAAAGCTGCCATTCAATCCTGGTGTCGACAACAACTCCGGAATTCCTCTCCGACGGGTTCACCCAACTAGTCAAGCATTGGCACAATGCTTGGAAAGGAATGAGGACTATGTCGAAAAGTGAATAGTGCATTACATAGAGGACAAATGTGTATAAGATACAAAAAGAATTTTGAAAATCGGTTAACAAATAAAGTTACAGCCATGGAGACCTTATTTATCAATCGTCCCTTGTAATTTTATTGCCGTGTTATTGTGACGTGGGAAGCACTTGAACTTTCACGCCTTATTGCAAATTTGTTAATGCAGACATGTATAGGGAACTTTCTTTATTTTAATCCTGAGATTCTAGTCTTTATTATAAGTATAATTTAATTCATAAAATGAATTTAGAAAATAGAAATAATTAAAATTTAGGCAGTTTCACTAAAAACAAGTGACCACTGCCATGATGACGTCATTTTGGAATGTACTTCGTTTGAAATACTCCCCCCCCCCCCCACCCCCCCACCACCATAGGGCCACTCCAATGCTTAGAACTGTATATAAATTTTATTATGTGGGTGAAATGTTAATTTTATTTTTCTCTGTTTACTTTGTATATTTTAAAGAATTGTTCACGTCATGTTAAGACTTTTATATTTTGGATTTGGACTAGTAAATAAGGCCATAATCTTCGTTTATGTTATAATAATAAATTTTTGATTAACGTTTCATTATTTTGCATAAATAATGAAACATTAATTGAACCAAAAAAAAAAAAAATTTTTTTTCCATTTGTGCACCAAATTGTAATAAATTAAAATTAAAAGCTATTGTAAATTTTTTATTTACAATATCCAAAATAATTGTAAATTTAATTAAAATTCGCATATAAATTGATTTTCAATTACTGTATTCTTCGGCAATAATGCCGTGGCGTTTCTGTTAATAATAATAATAATAAAATGAAAATTTTGCCATGTGCGGTGTAACAGAGATTTTCCAAAAAGTTTATAAAAAAAAAAAAAATCTTCTACCCACGATTTTAGGCCTACTTCATATTGTTTCTCTCAATGATATAAAATGAGTAGTGGCAATATATTCCTTGATTTATATTTATTGATCGATTTCTTGATGAATTCACTCCGATAGCGATAGAGCGTGAGTGTTCATTGACAGCGACGGACTGAACCACCGGGACACCAGGAAAAAACCCGGTGCGCCGGATGGATGCCTTTACTTTCTCGTGGTTGAGGGCCGCATTTATTGTTTCTTAGCAACAGGGATAGGTAGGCATAATGAGTGACGTCAAACTGTTTTAATTGAAATCTGATTTTGAGTCTTTATTAGGAAAGTTTTTCTTTATTATTAATATATCAATGTATATTGTCATTATTTTAGCAGAAACGCTGTATAATAACGTGAAAACTACATGAGGAAGTAGGCGATAAGTTGGCAAAGCACGCACAACAAATAATGGCGAATACACGAATTAAATCATTAGATGTTTTTCATGAAATAACCAGTAGCAGAAAATTAACTTTAAGTTTGCTGCAACAAAATAATATACAATGTATAAACCTATTATGGTATTTCATAGGGAATAGCTACCAATCTTTCGAAATAAAATATCTTCTGGCTTTATGCTTAAAAAAAAAATAACGTATTGGCAAAAAAAAATTGTATCCTCATCCATGACGGAAAAAATAATATATAACAATACAGTATCTTATATATGAAGAAAACGCATATTTATGCAGTATACAATATGCTGTTTATCATACAGTATATCGTAATGGCTTTTGTTTTTTTACAAAACGTAAGCATTGTGGCTAGTGTCAGTGTGGTATTTCGTTGTGTAGGGAATTTTGGAAGTTAATTTTTTTTTTAAGCTGCGTTTTACATTTGTTTATATTAATTACGATGTTGTGAATCTTTTTCACGGCCCACTAGATAAAGGCCTGAGTGCTGTTTTCAAAATGACGGCGCTCGCAGGAGGACTGTCTGTGTGAAATAAAATGGAATAGAAGAATTATTTCACAAATTTGCTTCAATCTTCTAACGAAATCTAAGTTTTTGAACTTGTTATTTAAATGGCTTTATGTTTCAATCAAAACAATGGCAATGTAAGTGCTAATAAATATAGTTTCATTTTTTTTAAAATAGAGCATTTAAAATATGGAGGAAGAGAAAAAACATCTTTTCCATAAAAAATTTCGACACCATATATGATGGTTTTAGAAACCTGCAAAAATTAGTTCCTGTAATAGATTAATTATTTTGGTTAGATTTTGTAAGAAAATTAAAGCAAATTTATGAAATAATTCTTTTATTTCAGCTTATTTCACACAGACAGTCTGCCTGTGAGTGCCACCATTTTGAAAACAGCACCCAGGCCTTTATCTAGTGGGCTGTGATCTTTTTGGCATGAATGGTGTGGGCGTGGACTTGGTGGTGTGTAGTCGTTCGTGTGTGTGATGGAGCTTGCTTGTGTTCGTTGTTTATGGCTTGTGTTATTAGAATTTTAGCGGTATTTTAGTTTTATTATTATGTTAAGCAATTATTTTTTAAACAGTAATTGTAAGGTTGGGAGGCTGCAACAATCATTGGTAATGATCTTGCCTAGGCTTTGTTGTTGCAGCTTTTCCCGAAATTTTGGTCGCCAACAAAGGTTTTGAGAGAGAACCTTTGTTAAGAGAGAGAGAGAGAGATCGCTCTTGGTACGAGTGTTGTGCAGGAAAACTCTCTCGCTGGCGTACGTTCTACACCCCCCCCCCACCCCACCATTTGAGTTTGCGAGCGATGTTCTATGAAATTCTTCTTACGTACTAATCATGGGATGAATAAATCAAATTCATTTGCTAACTGTTTATAATAATAACCAAATGATTTTGCTGGTCCGTTTTTTTAATGGAAATAGAAAAACAAAAAACAAAAAAAAAAAAAAAAAAAAAAAAAAAAAAAAAAAAAACAGTGGAAAATTCTGTTAGAGCTGCACCTGTGGAACGCTGCATCAATGTTCTTTTGTCGCCCTGCTGTTATTATAACGATCGGCTAAGTAGAGAAATCGGCGATGCCTCCACACATAGAATGGTGAGATATTTATTTCCATGATTATTGGATCTTATTTGCATTTGAGAGGTCGTATTTAGCCCCCATCGGAGCAGATTTATTTTCCTGCCAGTGTTAACCAGTCCTCCTCGAGTGCGTTCTTCACGTTTTTAAGCTAATGTCAAGTGCTGTCGTGACTTTTTACATATATGAACGGCTGTAATGTATGTATTTTGACAGGTCATTATGCTTCAGTCCATTTAGTGCTGATTTGGATCAGGAATTCCTGCTGGAACAAGCGACCCTTGTGTTGAAGTGTTGTTCTTTTGTTTAGTTAAGCGTTCTTGATGCTATCCGGAAATCTGCTCGGAACTTGTGAAGCTAAGCTGGGTGCATGAAACTGGATCCGGTGCAGCATATTAAGCATTGTTAAAGTAGCATTTTATGCAAAACAGTTGGTACTTCAGCCCATTCTCTGATGTGCCAGCCCATGATGGTTAACTGTAATGATTCCGAGAGGCGAGTAGAGGGTGCATCATTGTGATTGTTGTGGCGTCCAAGCGTCAGTCATTGTTAAGTAAGGGGTTACTGCTCTCTCCCCTTGTTCCCCAGCCTGTGGTGTGACAAGTTTAAGTGCCACTGTTGTTTGGTAATCTGTAAAGGAGAGCGCGACGCCTTCCTGAGGCCCCTCTATTCGCTTTGAGGTTCAGTGGCGCTGCGGAAGTGGTGGCAAGTGCCTGTCTCTGTAATTGGGCTTGTATGAATAGGTTACTTCAATTGCTGGTCAGATATTTCAGCTCATGCACCAGCGGAAGCAGAAGTAGCATATAAGAGAACGTAAAAGGCTTGTATTGTGTTAGTGATGGTTGTGCTTCAACCGGTAGTGATTATTTGAATTATAGATTAATGGATTTTTACCGTCTTTTCTTTTAATTGTGGGGCCCCCAAAGTTTATGCAAATTTCTTTTGTTTTCAGTACTATATTTGAATAAAATATTTATCTTTGTTTAAATGTAAGTCTGTTCCTTGCCCAAGTTACACCTCCCCTCGCAAGTCTAGAACAACCTGCTCCTGCCACGCGTGGGCGTTTATTGTTGTTGGGTGCCTTTTGGCACCTCCCACTGACGTGCTCAGGGCTCAGCATAATATTACAGAATTTAAAAAGTAATAAGTAAAAATATCAATGTTCGAAATAAATAAATAAATAAATAAATATTTATTGATGAAAACAGGAAAGAAAATTTCACAGCTTGGATTGGAACCAGGAAACTTAAGCTCTTTGAAGGGCCCCGGTTCGAATTCAGCTTGTGGAGTTTTTGTTCCTATTTTCATCAATAATTTAAACATCTGAGGTTTTAAGTAGGATAAATCCTCATCAAACATACTTGAGATGTTTTTAATAAGTGCATTAAATATTTCATCTGCAAAGTCTATCTTACTGAAATAAAAAGCAGCAATTAATCTTTTCAGTTAAAAGTACTGTAATTCGCCCACAACAGTCATAAACCTCATCCCTATTTCCACTCAGGACGGCAGAGTTCATTTTAAACTTTTACGATGTTCGTTCAAACTACTAGACTTTATTACTGATCAACTTCATTTAGCTCAACTCCTGCAAAGCAAGTGAAAACGCTTTTGGAATGAACTGTACATGTTATTTACTGTAATTGTATCATTCGTTTCTTCTTCAAAATTAAGTAACCCTTTATTATTTTTTAACAAACCACTGTCTGCACTATATTAAGGAACTTTTTGAAGAATCAGATGATAATGAATGGAATTTTGAAGTTTTTTTTTTTAAATTGTAAAATATGCATTTTTAAATCATAAAATATAGAGATTTTTCTGTATATTCTTACATATTTTATTTCTCTTAAGTTAGCAAAGCGTCAAAAAAAATAGGGATTTCATTATACAAGAGGGTAAAATTTTTACCGTTTTTTTTGTTGGCATCTGAAAGTGGGATCGCATTATAGCAGAATACTTACGGTAGTTGCTTGCCTTTCTTAATTGTTTCAGGTCTTTTACTTGTGACAATATTTATATTGTCTTTACACATTTAATTTTAGAAGTTAAACACGTGTGAACTCATTATACCTTTACTTTTATATTTTTCCAATTTCCCATTTAAGACCTATACACATCTTGTGTATAGACTATTTACTATTTTATTTTATTAAGACCTAGCATCGGGGTTTGGCTGTATTTTAACAATTTATGACCCAGGCCTATCCATTGTGCATTATGTTAAATTTTACTTGTCGGCATTCTTTCTCTCTTTGTCTATCCTATGTTCCCGGTCTTTTCCTCGGATGCTCATGGGCGTGGGAGATGCTGGATGCAGGGGCGTGGCTAAGCAACGCATCGCTCTCTTCGAGAGATAGAGCAACCGACAAAAAAAAATAATAATAAAGCGAGGCAATAAAGGGAGTGGGAGCACGAGAAAAAACCATCAGAGATGAGCATGAATAGACGAGTACTCACAAAAAGCTATTCCTGCATGTGCAACGGGGTAGATGCCAGTGTACATGGCACAAATGAGTGCTAGTTGCTCAACTGAAATAGTTGTGATGTCTTTAAAAAACTCAAAAGACGAAACATCATAGTAAAGACTAAGCATTTAAAGTGTGATGAAACAAACTGTACACTGGTGTGAGGACAACCTGTTTAAAGCACCTCCAGCATAATCTGCTGTTCACTCAACCTTCCACATGAACAAACGAGGTGCTCAACAACAGCGATCCATACACAAACCTGTGTGTGAACAAGCTAGCAACTGTAAACGGATGCAGTGCATTGGCAGTAGGCAAGTCAACGGGGACAAGCTTCATGCCCGGACTGATCAGACTGGTCAGGACATAGCCAGCAATCTGCGGGACGAAGCGAATTCGTGCTGGTGGGAGACCAGGTCACAAGATCAAAGGCGAAGCAGCTACGCTAAGCCGAAAGCACGTGTAGAAGACATCGATCATTGCATCGGCATCTGGATATTTGAAAACAGCAGTGCACGATGTCAGTAGTGGTTCTTCATGTCAGATAAGTGAAAATAACAATTTAAGAGATCTCTTAGGTATTAACGGGCCCACGCGATTAATAGACACGCATCACGATAATTTGCAATCTGTAAAAATGATATTGCGTGCAAACTTTAAAACTCTTTAGAAACTTGCATATAATAATACAGGCAAACATATGTTATTGCGGCACAGCCAAATAATCATACTAAAAGTAAAAGGCAAGGTAACCATGATCCACGAGTAAAGGACAGAGGGTATTTTAATTAATTCTTCTCTGGTTAAGATAAAGTTCTACTGCATTGCATATCTCTGTACGTATTTGCATTAATGACATGTCCACTCACTGGGGGTGAATTCATAATTGACAAGACTTCTCCAGTGTCTGCGCAGTCCATTCGCCAAATCGCCAGTGGCGACAGCTCAACTAATCTGACGATTAAATTAACACATTTGGCGAACATACTTGGCCCATTCTGTTTATATGGAAAATTTTTATTTTCAGCCTCAAAAATGAGATTATCATGTGATTAATTTTTTTTTTTTTTTACTTTTAAATACTTCATAATTTTTTTAATTTTAAGTTTGGCTAAAAACATGAGATTCTGGCTTAAAGAAAATCGCTATTGGCTAAACCATTGGCGATAAAAATTTCAAGTACTGAGCGGCCACTGCTTCTCCAATGTGTTATCCTATTCTTTAACAAGTGGTCATAAAGGGGAGGACAGGACATACCACGTAATATTAGAATATTTGCGGTTAAGAACCACTTAAAAAAAAAACAGCATACTATTTTTTACAGGATTCCACATGCATTACTTCCCACAAGTTGACGATTTTTTTCCCCATGTGATCGTGTACAGGAAGCCCATAAGGTCAGCAGTTCGTTGATAGAACTATGGCCGCCGCCGAAAAAAATAAGGACTTACAAGTTCATTACAAGAGATTACCATCATTATTTACACATTTTATTCATAAATTTATAAAAGTTTCCTTAAATATGTAAACAAAAAAAAAATAAAATAAAGATGATTATATAAATAATAGAATTACTGTCTTAATTACTACTTAAAAAACATGGAACGCAAAAATGAAGTACAGTAAAACCTGTGCTAACGACAACCTGAACTTAACGATCACTTTTGCTTGGTCCCGCAGAAAGTTACATGGGAAATGCATTAACATAACGACCACCTGTCTAGCACAACCTGCGACCGGTTTTTTCGATCTCCTATATATCTAAATCTATACTAAAAAATCTGTCTATAACAACCACTTCTGCAACCAATAAGGTCCTAACCTAACTGCCAATTATATTATTACACTATTCTTTGTAATCAACCAGTCAGAGTCAAGAGATACAAAAATGCAACCACCGATTCTTTTAGCCTACTAATAGGCAACTTCTTTGTTGTCCTCCCCTCCCCACATGATTTCGATATCAGCCCCCCTGCATGTGGTTGGGAGACCCCACGTTTCCACATGGAACTTTAACTAAGAAATGAATGTTTCCAGCAGTGACGAAAGGGTTGAGAATGGCGGCAGCCAATGAGGAGCGAGGGTCCGCGCATGGGCTGACGGGAAATGCTAGGGGGGTAATATGAGCGGGGTACTGTGGAGAGAGAATCAATCGAGTCCCAGCCAAGCTATCATGTAGATGCCAAGTCCTGCGCCACGATTCTCCTGTCAACATCTTCAAGATCTTCACAATAGTAAGTAGCCTTATTTACCTTGTATACCCTAGCTGCCCGCAGTCATGCATGAACCATGCCGCGTTCCAACCGCCTATCCTCCCATAATCTCATTAGTGAACTGACAATCTCCGTGCGTTAGGGTTACCGTACTCCCCCTTCCGAAGGGAGTACATGACACTGTCAGTGTCGTTTTTCTACTTCATTTTTTTATTATGATTAATTGTTAAATTATTAATTTTGTAAGTCCTACTTATTCTTGTTCAATTAAATTAGCTATTACTATTTACGCCACTGGCGATAAATAAGTAATAGCCACGCCCCCCCCCCAACTTGTTTGAAGATTTAATTTTCACTAGGAAGACAAATAAGTGCAAATAAAGTAACTTAGATTTTGTTAAAAAGAAAGAAACATATCTGTTTTTAATTATGTTGTTGATTTATAATTTTTTGATTGAACCTGTATGTAACGACCACCTGAGCTTAACAACCACTTTTGCTTGGTCCAGTGGGTGGTCGTTATAGACAGGTTTTACTATAAATCAATTTTTTTTTGTTAAATTCAGAATTACCGTTAATGATCATTAATTAAAAAAAAAATTATGGCTGCACTCTTGAAATTTTTGATTTTTTTTGGGTTTACAGCAGCAGCCTACATTCGAAAAAATATGGTAATTTTTCAAGAAAAAATCTCTACTTATTTGAAAACAGGATTTATAACTTGTAAATTTTCATAGACATTTACCCATCTAAGTCTTTTTTCATCCATCAATTTTAAATTTCATTTACATGTTTATTACTTTCAGAATGAAGTTTTAGCAAACCAAAACTTGAATTCGGAAATATTAGCAATTCATAGAAATTGAATATCAGCAAAATTGAATATATAAAAAACTTAAATTTAGAGTAAATATTGGGAAATATTAGCAATTTATTTGCTTTTTTTGTCGTTTCCTGTTGATGCAAACAAAATAACCAAGAATTTTTTTTAAAAAAATGGAACTTTAATACTTTTTTTTTTTATATAAATATTCATTCTGCAAAATAGCAAATTCAGTGTGAATGCTAGATTAAATTTATTATATTACTTCAGCAACTGACCAATAAAAAATTTCAAAAAAACAATGAACAACACCAAGGTGATCTAGAACAAGGTCAGTTTGCCGGAAGTGTATTTTGACGTCACTGGATGACATCGAAACCAATACTCGCTAAATCGAAACCTCCACAGAAACCAAAACATGGCGGCAATGAAAACAATCGTGCGATAGCGACACTTGACGACTCGTTCATTTCCTTCACAATTCTCATCCTTTATACTATTTATTTTAATTAAATAATAATGCCATTATAAGGAGGGACTTATAATTATTGTAAAATGTACTTACGTATATCTTTTTAATATGAACACAGGGTTAATGTTAACTATCTGCACATCATGCAACCAAGGTAAGTGAAATTTACTGTGACTAAATAGAAAAAGGGGTATATATCAGTTCGTTAGAAGGGGGGGGGGGTCTCTAAAATATAAATTCATTTACCTTGGTCGCATGATCAGTCATCGCGCGATGTGCAGATAGTTAACATTAAGGACGATAACGCATTTCTCGTTATCATTAGGCTTACTTATCATTCCTCGTTAAGATTTCGAAATTGATTCGTCGGAACTTAGCAGTTAAGAGACAGAGATAATAATTTCGATATTATTTCATAATAACTTTATTTATGCAGGCATTAGGAAATATTACTTTATAAAATAGTAAGTTTACACAAACGTTTCTTCAGAAATACAACGTAAGAGTTTTGTTGGGTTTTTTTTTTTTTTTGTTTTTTTATGTGAAAAAGTTTTCTTTTGTGACCAGAATAATGGCTACCGCTCACTGCCGGAAGTAACGCCATAAGTCATCCAGTGACGCAGGCCTGCTGCCAGAAATGTTTGGGCCCCTGACAACTGGGTACGTGTGGGCCCCTCTGGGCTCTGCCTCGTGCCTGATGCCTTTTCCCAGGTCCCCACATGCCAAAAACCTTGAAATACGTATACAAAATGACCAAAATGTAGCTTATCCGACAGCGACAATGCTGGCTGCATTTATGAATACCATACTTGGTGAGATGAACCTTCTCGCAAATAAAAGTTTGACTGCAAGTAGGAAAGCCAGCAAAAGCAGATGGCGGAATTGAAATAATACATTAATGAGATAGACCTATGCAAGGGGTTACTTGTAACGGTACAATTATATCAATGCAATGATTAGGAGTAACATCTGGGTATATTTTTTTAATACATACTAGCCTAACGATTAGGGTTATCTATATGATGTACAATCAGTATGGTAAGGTAAGATTCTGTATTTATACACTAACATCCTTACTATATCAGTATGTCTAGAGTAAGATCTACCGTATATACTCGCATATAAGTCGATCTCGTGTATAAGTCGAGGGCAGATTTTGGGCTAAAAATTTTGAAATTTGCTATGACCCGCAGATAAGTCGAGGGTAAAATTTCAGGTGCATTCACTGAAGTTACCATAGTTTACCCATGCTTAAATCCTCCTGTACTTGCATGGTTAATAATGTAAAACTTGTTTAACAATTAAATATTACTTTAAACTTTATTGTCATTTAATCATTAATCATTTATTATTACTAAATGAATAATTTTATAAAGGCAAAATCAATTATAAGGAAAATTATCATTTAATATTATAAGTAATTACATAAATAATTATAATCAATAAATATATTAATTATACAGGTAATTACATAAATAAATGACTTAATTTTTAATCTGAAGGATTATGATTTTTATTAATAAATGAAGAATTTTATTAATATGAAATCAAACCTAAGAAGAATTATCAAAATTTTGGCTTTCTTTTGATTTTGCGTTTAAATACTGTAGTTCTTTTTTTTTTTTGGCAAAAATGACGTCATTTCGATTTATTTTAAAGAATAGCTGTACAAATTGCTGATATTACCAATATTTACCGTAAGTAAGTAGTTGATTTACCGTAATACTGATACTTAAGTTGATAAAATGTGAAGTATAATTCCCAGAGTTCCTATATATTTCCCGAATCGTATGTACCAATCCAGTTGCGATAAAGTTTTCAATTTAATAATGTGTCATTTCTATTTAATAATTACAGGTATCTGAATATTTTATTAAAAAAAAGCGTGTGGAAAAAAAAGTATTAAAATCCAATTTCGTTGTGCAGATGACGATCCAATTTCGAGTTTTAACTTGGAAGCTGCTGCTTCTCACCAGGTGGCAGCACGACCGTAATGAAATCGAAGCATGTCAAAGCAGCACTTCTCCACTTCGCGATCTTATACGATAGCTCTGTTATCTTTGCAATATAATTCAATGAGCTATTTATTTTCATGAATTTTTTTGAATTACCGGTAACTACGACGCATATGAAATGCTATTTAGCCTGTCTTCCTTCATGCTTTTGCTTGCGTCCCTCCCCTGTAAAGTCTTTATCTAGTGCTCTAGTAATGGAGCTAACGCTGCCTCCACCTAGTGAGCAAATTGGAAAGTATGACTGCTGTTACGTTATCACTGTCGGCTCGAAACTTTTATTTTATGGTATAATAAATTCTAAAGGTAAAATTTATGAATGAATAAAACTGATTATGGATAAATGCCGATCTTAAAATATGTATGTTATTTTGGAATCATGTGCGTTTCTTAAAGTAAATATGTAAAGTTCTATATGGAGTTAGGTGACTGCCACAATTCTATGGAAAACTGGTATGACTCGCAGATAAGTCGAGTTTGCTTTTTAGGATGAATTTTAAGACATAAATTTCTCGACTTATACGCGAGTATATACGGTAAATAGTTTGTTTCTTGAAGTTGAACAGCATTAATCTGACTTTGGTGACAAGAAGAAGTTACTGCGATGAGGAGGACCACCTTCTTATTTTCATATTAGCAAAATAACGTATGACTTCATTGAAGTTTATCTGCCTGGTAAGTTCGTGTTCAATTGAAATAATTGACAGTCCATTTAATCTTACTTGGCTCATGGTAGAACGCAAATAGTTTTTTATAATAGCCAATTTGCTGAACGATCGTTCTCCTTGAGCCACCGACACAGGAAGACAACAAAAAATCCTCAGAGCAATACAGACTTCACTAAATATTCCTTCTAAACCGAGTGAATAAATTGAGTTCAAAAGATCAAGTGGATCAGACAACGCAGAGGCAGACGCTTCCTTGATGTTGAATGTCGCATCGTATACATGCTTCAAGTGAAGCAACTCGTCTTTCAAAAGGCTGGTAAGATCACGTGGATATTTAACCAATAAATCAGCACAAGAGGATGAGATTTCTTCAGAAGTCAGACTTCTAAAATTTAGAACTGGATTGAATAGTTTCCAGATCTTGTCCAAAACTTCGAACTGATGGTTCATCTGTGCAATCACAGAATCCAAAATCAAATACAACACTTCTCTAGTAAACTTAGCTTCTGCTGATTCCTCGATACCCATGACACCTTGGGAATCATTGGACGTTTCGGAATCTGAACGGAAACGTCTTGGCCTTTTGCTGCGACGCCACACCGTCTTCAATTCTGTAGGAATTCCTAATTCTTTGGATACATGCTGTGCTTCAGTGAAAATCGTGTGGCAATTATCTCTCAACTGCTGCAATTCATTTGAGAGATCCTTGATGTTATGTGATGCGATTTCAAGTGAGATTGCCTTTGATTGGAGTATCAGATTTCTTTCATTGATGCACGTCAAAATTTTTAACCAGAATGCTGCCATCAACACTGCGGTGAAGGAAGAGAAACATGTTTTCAGTCCACGTGCTTCGCTTCTAATTTCATTTGTGTACTTTGTCGTGGACATCACTTTCTCTAGAACAGGAAGAATGCTAGGCAACCTCTGAGCAATTGGACGCACGGCATCAACTCTTGAACTCCAGCGTGTATCACTCAGATTATGCAGCAAGCATCTTGTTGATTCCAGCAAGAGATTCCATCTTTCTGGACAAGAGCTGAATAATTTGTAGAGGCGATTCACGTTTCCAAAGAATGTTATGGCATCTCTGCAACACGACGCAGCATTTACCCCGACCAGATTCAATGTGTGAGCTGCACATGGAGAGAATAGAGCAGCATCGTTCTTTTGTAGAATCCGCGCTTGAACACTTTTCCCGCCATGTTTGCGCCGTTGTCAAAACCCTGTCCACGACGATCTTCAAGATCAATTCCATGTTCGTCTAAGCGTGAAATGAGTGTTTCTGCAATTTCTTCTCCTGTCTTCTGATTGCACGGGAAGAACTCTACAAATCTCTCTTCTATTGGCCATTTCTTCTCATCGTTTTTATGGACGTATCGTAATATGAGAACATTTTGTTCTATATGGGATATGTCAGGTGTAGCATCACACATAATGGAAAAATAAATAGCTTCCCTTCTTTCAAGCAAAATCTTGTCTAGAACATGTTTTCCACATAAAGAAATGAATTCGTTTTTTGTCTGCCATGACAAATAATGAGTTCGCATTCTTTCGCCATGCTCTTTCTTGTCTTTGATGCACTCCAAGTGATGTTTCAGCAAAGGATCATAGTGAGATACGAGTTCTAGTAACCCCAAAAAGTTGCCATTGTGAGGGTTTCCTATGTCTTGAGATTGTCCACGAAATGCGAATCCTCTGGAAGCCAGAAACAATGTAACATCCAAGAGTCTACGCAATAGGGCATTGAATTTGTCACTTTCAGTTTGGATTCGCTGTTGAAAGCTGCTATCAATACCACAAGAACCAGTAACTGATTTTTCCAAAAGCTTCCAAGCCACGTAAGAATCCCTATGCTGGGAACTTTTTTCGTGATTCTGTAACCTTTCGTAAAGAAACCTCCACTGTTGTTTTTTTGGATCAAAACCTTCTTGTCTTGCCAAAAGGCTAGTACTGACATGCTGTTCCAGACTTTTACTGGAAGAAAAGAGAAGGCACGTGATGCAGTATAGAACATTTTTTGAGCTGCTCCAGACAATCCAATCTCTAAGTAACTCTTCTCGGCAATTGGACAACTGGGAGTGTAACAGACTTTTGGTAAACATTTTGCCAGTATAATCTGAAGGCATGTTTTTGATCAGGTCTATTAACTGACTTTCAGTTTTTAACTTGCAGAAAACGATGCACTGTCTGTCCCGGTCTTGCAAGTGATCTGGCCATCGCCTAGGATCACTGTAGTTGCGAAATTCGTTTTTATGTTCGACAAAATCATCAACATTATCATTTGCCTCTCCTAGTCCTAACTTCGCTGATAGTCCTACTGTCTCGACCTCAGTTGGAGTTGCAGATGTTTCGTTTCCAGATCTGATAGTTGCACAACCGCGTTCTTCGTCTGCGGGCCGCAAATCTTCACGTGGCAATTCCTGGCGGGATGTTGATGGAAAGGAAACATCTTCAGATTCAGCAGAGATATTAGGTTTAGGAGCATCGCTGTGTTTAAAAAATTGGGCAATTACATTTTTTGTTTTCAATTCTTTTTTCCGTTTCTCCTTCTGTTTCTTTTCCCGTCGCTTTTGTAGATATTAGGTTTAGGAGCACCAGACTTGTGTTGATTCATTGTATGTTCTACTTTGATCTGTTTGGCAATAATGATAACTTTATAGTTTATTATTCAAACGTGGGGATAAGTAACAACTTACTTAGAAAAATGTTATCTCAACTAACCTTGCTAGCTCTGTATCAAGCTGAAACTTCAGTTTAAAAAAAAATCTGGTGATCCAGAATCTTTAGTTATACTTGAACACACAAAACCAGCGCCCAGTCATCACTGCTTTAAAAGCAATAATGAACGGAGACGGACTTTTTCTACACCGTACACGTCAACATCCACACGAAAGTGTACAAGAATATCGCTGTTGCCTGAGACAGAACGACGTCTGATTGTGTGAAACGGAAATATTCATTTTACAACGGCGACGGCGTCGGCTGGCTCTCTGTCTTTGAGAAGCGTGCCGCTGCCGGCCAGCGGTGGCGGGCGCCTTTGACAAGCGTGCTTCCCATGATACGAGCACCGTTGACGACGTCTACTTGCTTGGAGCATGCAGGCATTTAAACATCCACTTGTATTGTTCTTTGTTGTAAGCTAAATGTTTTATATTTTTTGTTACATGTAACTTGAATAATTGTCCGAATATACAGGGTGTTTTTGAATTGAGTACAGATTTTTTGGGAGATGATAGAAGAGGTCCTTAGAAGTATTTTTTGTCATATGAACATGGGGTCCCCACAGCTCCGTTTACTTACAATACTGCATTGAACAATCAAATGACAACAAGAGGCATTTTTATTTTTCAATTTAGTATGTTCTATATAATCAAAAATGTTAGAAATAATATAAATAAAAATAATCGAATATTGTTTGGGAAAACTCAGATTTTTTTTTTTGTAAAAATAGATATAATGATATTTATTTGTAAATGATTATTCTATTTTTTTATTGTTTGCAGACAGTGATTGTTGAGTTTGTATTGTCTAAATAAATGTTAATAAAAATCTCCATGTGATAGTCACTGTCTGCTGCAGTTGTCCCTCTCGAATAATTTCCGTGACCACGAGGATGTTGTGTCGCACTATTGTTGGTGTTCTTTCCGTAATTACTGTTTTTTTTATTCAGACAGACCACTTCCAGCTTCTGGCTTGACCAGTCCTACTCCCGATTCTCCACGTCTTTACTAGCGCAGCCATGGCGTTCAACTTTCATTTCATTCCATAGGGCTTCAGTTGATTTTTAAACATGGGAACAGACCATGTTTTTTAGTGTCCAGTCGATAACTGGCGAAAGATTCCAATGCCTTGTAAATTGCTCCTACCCTGCCGCTCGATGTTTAGTTCCTTACTATTGACTCAGACAGGTGAAATTCTCACTTTCTCACGGCATCCATGATTCTCTATCGAGCAGCATCTTTGCATGTTTACTCGTAAGGTAATAATGAAATTTCTTTTGATACTATTTCAAACAATAACACATATAAGGGACGCCATGCTGCATATTTCAGATGTTTTTTCATTAATAATTGATTATTATTTCATAGTCTTCCTTTAGACATAAATGGAAATTTGAAATTTCTTTCTTATTCTTTATAAGGAATTAGTCTGTCTCAATGTATCTTTAAATATTAAAACTCAAGTCGCACAATGTAGCGATTAATATTTCTCATTACAGTATTTTGCTGTATTAACGTACCTTTAAATACTTTTTTTATTTATTTCGAGAAATATTTTCTTTTGTAATTGAGATCACAATGCCAATTCCTCAATTAAATCATAATGTATAGAATATTCTTTTGGACAGAATTTTTTGTAGTTCATAAATAAATACCATATTTATTCGAATATAGGCCACGGCTCTAAACCCCAAAAAATTGAAAATTTCGGGTGTGTGGCCAAAAGTAAGTGCGGCCTGAAAAGAATTCGAGAGATCGCTTTAGCGAACGAGAGCGATACACAATGACGAAACACAGATTTTCCGATTTCTGCGGGATTTTGTTAGATCTGAAGATGAGGAAAATATTTTTGCAGAGTTTTATGCTTATTTTTTGCAGATCGTTGGATGGCGCAGAGATCGAATGTCAGATTTCAGACTTTTAAAATCTGCGATAATCTTTGAGATTTTTTACAGATTTGTGAGATTTGTGGGAGGTGTACGAGATTTTTCCGTATGATGGACCCCTTGGAGTAAAGGATACTCTGGAATTTTGATCAAAACGGGAAAAAAATACCATAACCTGGTCCTCTAAAAAGTAACGTTTAGTCGCCCTGAGCAGCTGCAAAGCAGAAATAATCGCTATAAACGAATGCGTGAAGTCACTGAAATGTCTTTGGGACCTCTTTACCCAGACGAGGTCAGACTAAGTCCCCTGAGGAGGTACGGTTCAAAAAGAAACCGACCATCAAACATCGAGCTCCTTTCGGTTGTCTGGTATACTATTATATACCCAAGTCACACTCATCAAAATTTGACGCTCGTGCCAAAAGTGGTGTTTTTATGGGATACTCCGCTTCTTCTCCTGGGTACCTTATTTATGCACTCGATGAGAGCAAGTTTTTACGAGCACGTACCGTTCGTTTCTTTCCTAAGGTGGAGTTTGTTTCTTTCCCCACAATCATTTATACTGATTCAACGTCTGCCATAGCATATCTGGGAGCATTAGAATCGAAGAGTAAGGCAAGACACATCTTGATATTGCATAATTTCATCGCGCGAGAAATCAATCTTCAGAATGTGATTCTTACCTACTGTTCTTCCCCCGACATGCCGGCAGACGCACTAACTAAACCTTTACCTGCCCCTGCTTTACGCAGATCCCTGGAATTGTTATCTTTATCTGAGCAGGATAAGTATTTATTTATATTGAATTACTTAACTCATTGGTTTACTGGCTTACACGAGGGTATTTACGAAGTTTATCTTGTTCCTTTAAACTTCACAATTGCAAAGTTATTTACTTCGCAGGATGAGAGGGGTTCTAAATGCAATATTTTTGTTAAATGACTTTAGCTTTAAAATCACAAAAGGATACTAATTAAAGGAACACTGAAAACACTAATCCACATGATAAAATTTGGTTTCCGAAATGTACATCTGAGTCAATAAAAATTATCATGTACAGTTTCTGGCTTTTGTTGTTTATCACAAAAGGATTTTTTTGGGCTTGTTCTTACCTTCCGTGAAGGCAGTGACCATATTTTTACTACATTGTATGTAATTTTTACATTTGTTAACGTATTATACATATAATATATATTTTAATTTGGTATACCAAAATGCAATATATTGTTTTTTTCTTTTGCATATTTTTTTTTGCTAAAATGCAAAACATACTGTGAGCACACACAAAAATGAAACAAAAACTAACAGGCATAAATGTTTCTTTGTGTATTGTAACTTAGATAATTTTTTTATCCGAACTTGTATATGTAACATCAGTATCCAAACTTCTACCTGTACAAATGATCGTCGTTTTTTTTTGTCGTGTTCAAGAAAATTACAGGAGGCTTTGTTCGGGAAAACTCAGATTTTTTTTTTGTAAAAATAGCTATAATGATATTTATTTGTAAATGATTATATTTTTATTCAGACAGACCACTTCCAGCTTCTAGCTTGACCAGTCCTACTCCCTTTTGGCCCTGTACGTCTTTACTAGCACAGCCATGGCGTTCAACTTTCATTTCATTCCATAGGCCTTCAGTTGATTCTTAAGCATGGGAACCGACCATGTTTTTTCGGGTCCAGTCGATAACTGGCGAAAGATTCCAATGCCTTGTAAATTGCTCCTACCCTGCTGCTCGATTAGTTCCTTACTATTGACTCAGACAGGTGAAATTCTCACTTTCTCGCAGCATTCATGATTCTCTATCGAGCAGCATTTTTGCGGGTTTACTCATAAGGTAATAATGAAATTTCTTTTGATACTATTTCAAACAATAACACGTATAAGGGATGCCATGCTGCACATTTCATTTTTTTTTCATTAATAATTGATTAATATTTCAGTCTTCCTTTAGACATAAATAGAAATTTGAAATTTCTTTCTTATTCTTTATAAGGAATTTGTCTGTCTCAATATATCTTTAAGGGGAGCGTGTAGTGAAAAATTCGATTTTGGGTCAAAAATTGCAAAAAAATGAAAATATCTTATACTCACCATTGAAGCTTGTTCTATTGATCTGTGAATTCTTTTTTCTAAATTCGGTTATTATAATATAAAAAAAAATAGTTTTGGACCCCCTCTCCCTTCATCCGACTTGAATCTTTGAAAACGTTGACAAGTGTTTTCTCGATTAACATTTTTGCAGCAGATAAAAATCTTTCGGTGCACTTTTCTCGGCTTCTACTGGATGGATTTTCAAAATCTAGGGCATTTTGGAAAGGTGGGGAGGTCAAAAAGTTATGTAGGTGGTTGATTTTGTTTATATTTTATTGTATCAAAAGTTTCAATAGTGTAAGACCACTATACCACCTCTTGCTGAGGTACCCTTTTAGAAGCGGCACCCTAAAATATATTTCAGACTAAGTAAAAATCAAATGGAAGCTTATTTTAATTGTAAGAAAGCTGCTCTTTCCAATGGTACAATCCATATCATTATATCTTCAACAGTGTAGTCAATATCTGCACCATAAGTGAACATTTAAAATTTTCACAAAAAATCTCATAACTCTACAACGAATGTACTTACAGAGATGTTCTTAGCATCATTCTACATTACTAATACCCTTCTTTCTTCATACCAAATTTCATTAAAATCCATTAATAAATAAAAAATTGGTTTTTTTCAGTACACGCTCCCCTTAAATATTAAAACTCAATTCGCACAATGTAGCGATTAATATTTCTCATTACAGTATTTTGCTGCATTAACGTACATTTAAAAATTTTTTTTTATTTATTTCGAGAAATATTTTCTTTCGTAATTGAGATGACAATGCCAATTCCTCAATTAAATCATATTGTATAGAATATTCTTTTGTACAGAATTTTTTGTAATTCATAAATAAATATCTCATTCTTAAACCAAAAATAAAAGTTTTTTTAACGAGCCACGTTTATTCGTATGTTTGGGGTTCTGTTTTAAGTATCACCTCTTAAATTCTGTTCTATTTTTGCTTCCCCCTCTGAACAAATATAAATATATAATTTATTTCCTAAAGGACTGAAGCTTATTCCACAAGATGGGCCATATACAGCAACATGCAGCACCAGATGAAACAAGAAAAAGTAAAGGAATATAATCTACTTTGTATGAAGCCAGTAACAGCATGTAACTACATTACATACAGTTTGTTTTCTTCTTTTTTTTTTTGTTGTCACTTGCCTATGTTAGTTAATTTTCATTGATATTTTCAGGCTAAACAAATAAACCCAAGCTGTGTGACAAGAGCTGAAAAATTTTCTAGCACAATATTAACTCAATAGTTCCTGCTGCAAAATTGTTGATTGAAAAATCAAGTTCATGGGAAAAAACATTTGGAGCTACAGAAGCTCATTCACCACTATTGTATCAACTAGAGAACTACTGTGCTAATCACAGTTGAGCATGCACGATGCAGCTACAGTAAAATCTCGTTATAACGAACTCGGTTAAGACGAACACCTCGTTATTATGAATTATTTATTGGGTCCCTGCAAAGGCCAATTGAAATCTATGCTATTAAATTCGGATATAACGAATTTAGGATAAAACTAATTGCAAACAAAATGTTCGCCCTAACAGCCCCAAATTTCATTATCACGAAATTGCAGAATTTTCATGAATTGCATGAATTGCATGAATTTTCGGATAAAACCCCTTTCCCATATGACGAGGAGATCCCACGTAACCACGTGGAGACACCAGCGTATTATTAGTTTCCCCGTCAGAAGCGACAGATGGCACTACGGTCGAGACAGGCAATGGCCAATCAGAAATGTGCTTTAGCGCACGGGCCGATGGAGATTTCTTGGCGTATATAAGCAGGGGTCAAATGAAGCACGGTAGCTCTAGTACTGACACCATGGACCTCCTGCTCGTCAAGACATCAGGCCATGCTTCCCAAGTAAGTATCCTTTTACTATTTTTACTTAAATAAACTGTGATTGTATGAAAGAATTGAAGAGTATTTGACCTGACCACTAGAGGTCGCCTCACTTGGCCACGCCCCTTCATTATTACGAACTTTATTATTACAAACTGTTTATATTGGGGTCCCCTCAAATTCGTTATTAACAAGATTTTACTATATTCTGTTTTCAATTTGTCCACGATACATGGTATCAGCAGAACATTAGAGAGTTTAAGTTACACGTAAATGTGAACGTGACGTGAATGCGTGTGACGTTTCCGATCTGAAATGATGTAGCTTTTTCATTGTTTACAATTCTAAACAATGAAAAAACTACTTCATTTCAGATGGAAAACGTCACACGTGTTCGCGTTTACGTGTAACTTAAACTCTCTATTGTGATTAACCTGCCACAAGCACAGAAAATTGCAGAAGAAACTTGACTTCAAGCAATTTGTTGTGCATGGCATACACACAGAAAACAATGACTGTGCTCAAGCATGTTCAAGAGAATACAAACTAGACAAGTGATAACCTTATAATTTCTTAAAGATCTGTTTGAAAGAAAAAATCTAGATCAAGCATTAGCCATATGAGAAATTGTGAAAAAATCTTTGTGCAGAGAAATAATGACTGTCATTCGCGCAAAATTGGATAGTCATAAATCCCTATTTCCATTTCTTGTGTCATCTCCTAATAGTGTGGTATGTATACAATGTGGTATACAATTATTAGAAGTAATATTCCCACATAATGGAGAAATGAGATCATAGCAAACAAAATAAAAATTTTTATATTATAAACATAGGATTAGTGATAATTTATATATTATTTAAGATGAATAGCACTCCTTTAATTAAAATAGGACAAAATTAAAATAAATAATAAAAAAACAATGAAAAGTTTAAGGACGAAATATAAATGAAACACAGGACTTGTGAAGAAACTTAGATGAAACACAGAAGATACACAGAAGAGACGAAGATCAGATGAAACACAGAAGAGACGAAGATCCAGCGAAGAAACGTTACAGGATCACAGGGAGGTACACAGGTTACAGATGAAGAGGGTCTATGATGGAAGTTCGATGATTCGTGGTGTAAATGTTAACACAATTATTAGAAGAAAGATATCCACTGAAATTCACACATAACTGCATGTCAAACAACCAAATCACATTTCTAGATTTAAATATTATAAGAGAAATAAATAACTAAATTTTGAAATATATGAAAAACCTACAAAAGGCAATAACATACCACATTATTTATCACAACAACCCACACACCAAAGAATCAACACAATTAAACAATACATACAAAGAATAAAAAATCTCACATCTCCAAAATATATCCCACTAAAATTAAAAAATCTGAAAATAAACCTAACAAAAAACAAATAAATATCCTATAGAACTAATTGATAAAATTTATATAGAAACATTCACCAACACAACAAAAAATAACACAACTCAATACGAACAATACAGAAGATATTCAATACAATACAATAATAAAACCTTTCACAAACAGAAAAAAATACTCGAACAGATACCAAACATTAAAATCATACCAAAAATAACAAATAACATAACCAAATCATTAATAACAACCACCAATATAAAAACAACAAAAAATCAAAACAATCACACAATATCTAATTTCAAAGACATTTGCCAAAATAATAAAGAAAAATGGAACATCACTAACATAATATATCAAATTCCATGTGCCAATTGTCAACACATTTACACAGGTCAGACAAAAAGACAATTAGACAAGAATAAAAGAACATGAAAGAGCACTTAGAAACAAAGATAAAAACAATCATTTAGTAAACCACTGCATTAACCAAAATCATAATCCGGATTGGAACAATTAAAGATAGTCATTTACACCACGAATCATCGAACTTCCATCATAGACCCTCTTCATCTGTAACCTGTGTACCTCCCTGTGTTCCTGTAACGTTTCTTCGCTGGATCTTCGTCTCTTCTGTGTTTCATCTGATCTTCGTCTCTTCTGTGTATCTTCTGTGTTTCATCTAAGTTTCTTCACAAGTCCTGTGTTTCATTTATATTTCGTCCTTAAACTTTTACTCGGGTGACTTTTTTTCATTGTTTTTTTTATTATTTATTTTAATTTTGTCCTATTTTAATTAAAGGAGTGCTATTCATCTTAAATAATATATAAAAATTTTTACTTAAAAGATGGTGAAATTTATAAACTAAAAAAATCCTACGATTATTTTTCAGAAGTTGAAGGTCAGATGCCAGTTACTGGCATACACAGTTGTTGTTTTGTCGTATATACACATGTCGATATGGTAGTTGTAAAAATTAAATACAATAAGGACTTCTGTGAGAAAATGTTTAATGACTATAAAAAATGTTTATTACAAACACTATTAATTATTTAAAAACACAATAAAAAAAATTTTCAATGCAATTTCTGTTTCTCTCATTTCTTCTAGTTCAAAGCTACTCAAAAGTTGGTAAGCATACAGCATATAGTCCACACTTAATTTATGCTTCCAGGTGATGATAGTGGGATGTAATCTTTAAAATTTTAAAACCTTTAACTCTTCTAATAGCTCTTTTAACGTGAATTCTTTGCTGAGCTAAAAGTTTTGTTAGGATCACAAAAGGCATATCTAATTGCCTTGTTGATGGTGCTAAAGATGGGTTAACAAGTGTGAAGCCAATAGGCTCAAGCAGTTCCGTTCAGAGGGGGAAGCAAAATAAATAGAATTCAAGGGGTGGTACTTTAAAAGAAACCCCAAAACTTAAGAATGAACGTGGCTCCTTAAAAGACTTTTATTTTGGTTTAAAAATTGCGGTATTTATTTATAAAATACAAAAATTCTGTACAAAAGAATGTTCTATACAATATGATTTCATTGAGGAATAGGCATTGCGATCTCAATTACAAAAGAAAATATTTCTCGGAATAAAATAAAGAAATACTTAAATGTACGTTAAATACAGCAAAACACTGTAACGAGAAATATTAATCGCTACATTGAGCGAATTGAGATTAAATATAAAAAAATTGAGACAGACCAATTCCTTATAAAGAATAAGGAAAAGAAATTTCAAAATTCCCATTTAATGTCTAAAGAAAGACTGCGAAATAATAATAAATTATTAATGGGGAATAAGAATTGAAAATGTGCGGCATGGCGTCCCTTATGCGCGTTATTGTTGAAATAGCATTAAAAGAAATTTCATTACCTTATGGGTAAACCCTCAAAACAATGCTGCTCGATAAAGAATCATGGCTGCCGCGAGAAAGTGAGAAATTCAATAAGAAACTAAACATAGAGCGGCAGGGTAGGAGTAATTTGCAGAGCATTGGAATGAAAATGATAAATGGAAGTTGAACACCATGCTGCAGGCTAGGAAGGACGTGGAGGACCAGAAGGAGGGACAAGCCAGAAGCTGGAAGTGGTCTGTCTGAAATAAAAAATCAGTAACCACGGAAAGAACATCAACAATAGTGGGACACACATCCTCGTGATCAACAAGCTGCAGACAACTAGCTGCAGACAGTGATAATCACAAGATTTTTTAATTAACATTTATTAAAACAATATATACTCAACAATCATTGTCTGCAAAACAGTAAAAAAAGCTTAAAGAATAGAAAAAATAGAATAATTAATCACAAATAAAATTATATCTATTTTTACATAAAAAATCTGAGTTTTCCCGAACAAGTTCATTTATATTGAAACTCTGCCAGCCATTACTTTGTCCATTTTAAGCATTTCTCCTTTATCAATTTTATTTTGTAATATTTTAAGCAATTCACTATTTTTTGTAAGCTCCTTTTGAGGGGGGGGGGGGGGAATACAAACTTCAGTCTGATAAACTTCAAATGAAACTAGCAGATATTATTGAACATACTTGGAAGATCTTTTTTGTTCAGCTCTCTGTTTATTCAAGCTAATGGGCTTATTACTCCTGGTCAACATGGCTTTGTGCCAAGATGTAGCATTGAGACAGCTTGCCAAGAGCTTCTCGAGTACCGGTACGTCTCAACGGGGATGGCATCAAACAATTTCCCATCCATAGAACTGGGGCTTAAGATGTCAATTTTCAGTGTAGCAGTCCGGATAACCAACTTTTAGCGACGGATAACTCTGAATTTGCATAAGAAATTACAGTGAAACCTCTCAATAGTGGACTGTATACTGAAAGTATATGCTGCTAGTGTGTTGGTATTTCGTTAAGTTTTATCTTATTTTCCGCAAGTATTAACGAGTCCTGAATTAGTTTGAGCCTTGGTATACAAAAATATACATATACCAAAATTTTTACTATTTTTTGGGATCTGAAAATGGTGTTGCATTATACAAGAGATCACATTATAGTAGAATACTTATGAGACAATATCCCTTAGTTCTGACCCAAAATCGGCCTTCAACTTATTTATGAGATTGATTTACACATGGGTATGTATGGTAGTTATATTCTTTAATAATGACATAAGGTAAAAATACCAGTTATAAGTTAATGACATGTAAAACATTAGCCTAAATTCAGTCAGGTATTTTTTATAATTATGTTCAGTAAGCAATTAAGCAACTAAACTTACTTTGTGTTTATGAATAACCGCAGTTCCAACATCATCTTCAGTCTTCATTGCACTTGCTCCACGTACTTCACCACCATATGGGACTTGTTCAGGAAAAGCTTTGCTATAAACAAAAAATGGACTCCAATTAAATGAATATTACAAAATGGTGAAAATTAATTCTGTTCTAGATTCTCCAAGAAAATTTAATCTTCACAAATCGCCAGTAATAAGTATAATTGCAATATCCTGTAATTAGAGTTAAGATTAATTACCGTATATATTCACGTACAGGTCGAGAAATTTATGTCTTAAAATTCATCCTAAAAAGCAAACTCGACTTATCTACGAATCATGCCCATTACCATAAAATTTTAGCCTATACAAAGGTATATTCACTTTAGGAAATGCTCATGATGCCTGAATATGATATATATTTTAAGATTGGTATTTATCCATATCAGTTTTATCCATCCACATAATGCTAATTTTGCCTTTAGAATTCATATGAGGGGACAAAAGAAAAAAGTTTCGAGCCAACAGTGATGACATAGTAGCAGTCATGCTTTCTACTTTCTAACTTGGAAACTGTTCATGCTCACTATACCCTGTCCGCAGTTAAGAGTGATCTCGTAATGGGCTCTGTGATTGATTAGGCCATGCTGCATTCTTTACATCATGAAAGAGTGAGCATAACAATATACAGGGTGACCCATAAATGAGTTCAGCTTTTTGACAATCTACAACTTTTGCTCGGAGCAAAGTATATTAAATGCAAAAAGTATATTAAATCCTCATTATGCTTTGGATCTCCGTGCATCTCTGAATGAAACTTTTCCTGAACGGTAGATTGGGTGTCGTGGCTCTGTCAAGTGGCCAGCCTAGTCCTCAGACTTGATGCCTCATTTTTCTTGTGGGGCTATCTCAAAGAGAAAGTCTATGCCCACCCCATTGAAGGCATCGAGGAACTGAAGGAACCGATAACCCAAAATTTAACATGATTCCTACTGAATTCTGTTGCAAGGCGTGTGCAAATGTGACTTTGCGGCTCCAAGCAATAATTGATCTCGATGGAGCACAGATTGATATTGCACTGGAATACCGCACATACAGAAACATTTCTGTATCCTTTAATGATGTATACCACTTCACAGATTAAACAAATTGTATTCTACAATGGAGTTATTGACTGTCAAATGCCTGAATTTATTTATGGGCCACCCTATACTCCCTTTTGAAATTACTTCATTAGAACCTTGAACTGGTTTTACCAAGATTAATATAATACAGGGTTTGTGTAAAAAGTATCGGGGAACAATTATTTCCTGACGTGACTGTAGTTTGCAACACGCTCGCACCGAGCGTGCTGGGTGGTGTGGGGTCTGACCTTCAAAAAGTTGCTTGCGAGAGTTTCTTCAGGCTAGATCGAAGTTTTAGTGGACCAAAGCTGATCGCTGTTGTTGTTATGCTCACTGGATGCTAAAGACGAGGCTGTGTTATAATTTTATGATTTGCAGCTGTTGCCGTCGTTACAAACAAGCACATGCTCGCTGTGGGTGGTTGCTACGATTAGCGAACCAGGCGATCATTGGCCACAGCTTAAGCGCTGAGTTTGAGTGGTGCAGTACAAGAGAGTGTGATGTTTGAGCGTTGCTAACGTTTAAGTCAACGTTTTAACAGGGGTTACTGCTTTTCTCCCCATTCCAACCTCTTATATCCGCTGAATGGAGATATAGTCGGGGTTGGAAAGCATAAAAGGAGGGCGCGGCGCATTCTAGTGTCGCTCGTGGTGGCCACTGCGGTGTGACACCGCTATAGCTGCTGGATTGCTGTTCTGAAGGACCGAAAGGGCTGGTAGTTCTATGTACCTCTAGCGCTCACAGTGAGCACTTACTCTTCTGTTCCGGATGTTATAAATGTGAGAGTGGGACGTTAGAAAGGAATACGAAAACAACCAGAACAGGGTTCACATTTAATGGGTAAAGTGCCCTCGGGTCCATTTGCATGTCATAAACTGTTATTAATGTTATTCTTCTTGATTATACTTATTTGTTCGGTTGTTTGGGGAATTTTTCTTAAATGTCACTATATCGATACTACCGCATTTCAGTGTAGTCCATGTTAGTTATTTGGGTACTTTAATGTTATGTTTAGTGTTTTAAATATCATTGTAATTCTAAATATATTGAAATAAATAGTTTAACAATGTTACATTGATTTAGTGTTCCTTGCTTGGTTTTCACTAATTAAACGAGTCCAAAAACCCATACCCCACCTCGTATGGAGTTCTCTCTTACGTGAACCCGTGAAACGGTTCCTCCCATGCGTGGGCATGCACAAATGAAACAGAATATGGCTTTAACCCACAAACCAAAATAAATGTAACTTATAATCATACAACCTAACTCAGGGCAACAATCATCCTCAACGTACAGCTAGCATGATGCTCTCATGAGCAGAGAAAGAAGAGGAAAAATGTCTGGTCATAGATAACGCCTTTATTAGATGGAGTTAAACTCAGATTGGGTAACTGGTATGTGAAGGTATAAAAACGAAGAAGACAGGTAGACAGTTAGGCAAGTAAAGACAGCAAAGTACGACCGTAAGATTTAAATCAGTGCAATCAGGAGAAAGTCAGCGAGGGCAAACTGCAGGAGGAGGAGGAGGGTAGCCGAGTCAAAGAATGAGCCACCGAAATCAAGCAGCACAGTAACTGGCCCCCGAACAGTCGCTCGATTCAGCACTCCAGGCGGACAGCATGGCAAAAGGCAGACAATACAGCCGATGATCCATACGTCAACACAGTCCCTTGTTCCCCAATCTAGCGTCCAGTAAGCAAGGTCTTATGGCCTGCCCCCATGGTCGTTCGGAGACAATCTGCGTCTCCAAAACTTGAGAGGAAAATCTGTCTAAAACTTTATAAAGAAGCTGACACAAGTCAATCAACTAATCAATTGATAGCCAAACCCCTCAATACTGATCCAAATCATCACTCTATCACAAAAGACTAAAGCTAAGAGTAATGCGCTAATTAAGCTAACTCCTCTGTCCAAGAACAGAAAACCCATATATGGCAACGAATGGGTATACAGCAAAGGGAGGAACCACCCCAACAAGGTCAAAGGTTTCCCACTGAAAAGCCAAGCCCTAAACAAGAAGAGGCATAATTAAATATTTAGAGAGCAAAAATCCATGAATATTACAAAAAAGCTAAAATAAGGAACCAAACATCAACTCAACAAGAAAAGCTATCATGTGTAAATGCACAAAGTGAAAAGAGGGAGGAAATGGCTGCACATTCAATAAACCTGGACCATCACTACAACCACAGTCATCTGCTTACTCAGCAGAGAAAGTTCATACATGTATCAGAAAATCAAAGATTCGAGATCTGTTGAAGATGCAGAAGCATCAAAGATTTCTGACAAGCACATGGACTTCTAATCAGCAATATTTTCTTGGCAAACAGAACATGAAAATGATCTATAAAGCAGCAAATTGTTCCGAGGTGTTATCTTAGTTATTTGTAATAAGGGTTAGTAAAAGAAAAAGCTATGATTGTATTCTGTGTAAACAGGTATTCAAACTACAATATTTCATACACTCGTGTAGTTAAATTTAAAAAAAAAAAATCCAAATCAATACAAGCTGCATTATCTGTACTTAATGATTAATGTAATCTTTCTGATATAAGGCTATATAGTAGAGCCTCCGTATAGCGAAACGCAAGGGACCGCCAAATCTTTTCGTCATATAGATATTACGTTGCATTAATATTTGATTACATATGAAAATTTAGTATTTTATATTATTTGTATGCTTCTTAACATTATGAACAAAACTTTTTTGATACTTGACATCACTGCCTATCTAAAGTCATGATGGTTGCCATTGTTGAAAATTTCGTTTAGATCGCGATTACTTTAATTCTGAAATAATTAAAATTTGAAAGCAGAACGAACTGCAAATACCGTATGCGGCAAAATAAACAGTACTGAAATTATGAAACGTTTATGCGCATTTCAGTACTGTTTATTTTGCCGCATACCGTAATACTGTAATACCAACACACGATTGCAAGGAGAGTAACCTTTAATAACAAGCAATTTAAAATGAGTATCAGTACAAAATAAGTTTTGTGGCCCTATATAAATTAAAAGAACAGTTAAACTAAATCCAATAAGGCAGTATTTACATAGGGCATTCAGCACAGCATATCTGAAAGATGCTCTGAATATACAGCTTCATGTAAAGCATACAATCAACAAACCCAGCATTTGCATAAAGGCTCACTCTCTGGTCAAACCAAATGCTCCGTCTTTAGCCAAAATTCCCCACTGAAGCGCAATTACAATGCAGCTCCGGTTGTAACTTCAATGCACTGGCTCCCATGCCAGCCCGTAACAATGTTACGAAGATGTCGCATACTCCTTTTAATTACCGAAGGAGGATTACTGTAACCTCCACTTACTGTACTAATTACAAGGTTGACCACCCCCAACCCCTTCTTGTTTAACTATCTCCCCATTAATCCCAGACTATCTGGGTATGCACTGCAATTAATGTTTTCCCATATGTCACTCTAGAGGGCAGATAAGTTATAGCATTATCATCTATACATACCAGGCCAGTGTTCTCCCCAGAAAATTTTATCAGCTGGGTTGAAAGATAAAATAGCTGGGCAGACAAAAATTAAAAACAAATAAAATATTATCCAGTGGTGTGCAATTTTTCATGTATTCAGCTGGGCGGTGCGCCCGTTCAAAAGGGCCTCGGGAGAACTTGCAGGCTATCAGATAGATGCAGAATTCAAATAGAGTGGTCGCCACTTAATATGGCCACATCGGGACCATGCTGAAGTGGCCACATTAACCGGTACCCGTTTAAAGCGAGCTTACCAAAATTGCTTATATTTTTATCCAACAAGTCCTGCATGTGTTTGTACTTGCATATAGACAAGTTTGTTTGCTTAAAAAAATCATTTACAATATCTTGTCAAAATGGTTTATTTATTTAAAATATTGTCTAATGTTTATTTGACAAGTTTGCCTTCTAAAAATTCGTGAACATTATTATGATCCTATGGCACATCTTGTGCCAAAGTAGGCCTTCATTGTCCTTATGATGCCCATATCAATGGCTGCATTATTGAAGTCGTGTTGGGCAGAAGCCCCAGTGTCTTCACAAAAGGATGCTGTGTTTTGATTCCATTCACATGTACAGAGTATGTATACATGTAATTGACCAATTAGTAAAATCTGTAATTTTTGGCAGCAGTGACCATTGGCTTAAAGGGAAATGAAAAGTGGATATTATAAGCGGAGTGTTCATTTATCCGGAGTATGATGAGATGAAAAAGTAGAATTTGTCATCCACCTCTGAAAAAGGTGGCCATATTAAGCGGATTGTGGCCACTTAAAGCGAAAATTTGTTACATAGGAAACAGTTTGAAAATTCCGGACTGAGCCGGAGTGGCCATATTAAAGGTATTCCTACAGGGCTAGCGGCCCCATGCCCAGGGTGGGAGTCAAATGCTCAGCTTCACAACTCAGCACAATTGCATGACTCGCACAGAGCCCAGTGCTTTCATTAAGTACTAACTACTCTTATCCACTGTGATATCTCTCTGCAACGAAAGAAGAAACGAACACACTGCTATTTCAATTGCACCACAGATGTAACATTGGCACAATGAACTACGTATTTTCAGTCCGCTGCTTAACTTCAAGCAACACTTCCACGACCGTATCAGCAGTGCTGACTGTTACATTGATGAGTGAAGGCATAAATGATCAGAGTGTCATCAATCCTTTCACGTTTATGGCAGGGCAGCTGATTAGTATCACTCAGTTCGGAGATCGCATCAAACAATATAAATGTTCATCTCACCCACAGTAAAATTCTCTATCCATATTGTTTATGGACATTGCTGGACATCTAAATGGAACACACGACGCCATATATGTTTCTTAACTTGGTCGAACATCACATTGACGAAATAACGAAATCGTCCTATAACAGGCATCAAAGCGGGGATTATCTGCTCAAAATTAGCAAACTACGCTCGCATTCATACTGCCGAGAAATACTGGCAAAACCAGATCCATGTCAGCATTGACAACGGTTGAGATCAAAACAACACTCACAGCCAAGATGTTGAGGTTTGGGATGACATCGGAACGAGCTATATTTCTTTCATTTTATCACCACATGTCTCTTCTCCACACCAGCAGAAGAGCGACTGCATACTTCCCTGCATGCTTCAATAGGATTTTTGCCAGGACCACAGAAAAATTACACTATAGAGATAATTTAGCTATATCAACGTCCGTTATACGAAGGTTCTACTGTATTGCATTAATTTGAGTTATTTTTATCTACATATGTAAATTCATAGACTGTATTTTTTTAAAAGGGCATAACTCATGACATTTTAAAATCCTATAAAATATTTCACATGTACCTCAACATGCAACTGTTTTGATATCATGGCAGTTTTTAGCTGTAAGTGGGACATTAACTCGAAAACAGATTTACACTCATTGTCAAAAAAAAAAGTTGCATCCATAGAAAATCTATGGGATGCTATGGGGGATGTTTTGTTAAGAATCCTCATTATTAGGGCAAGTTTTTGCAATAAATGCAACTTTTTTCACACGTTCCACACTGCATGTAAAACGCTAAAACCCAAAATTATCCTCAATATGGTGTATTGTATCTGGAAGAGCTACAAGCCAAATTTCAGTCTGTATGGGATGAGCTGAGCCAATACTACGTTAAGAACTTGTACGACTCCTTGCCATGAGATGTGACAGAATGCATTAGAAATAATGGCGGCCCAACATCCTATAAAGAGTTGTAATGATTTTAGTAATTTCCAATAAATTTTTTCATATCCACACTCATTGTTTAATCATTTGTTGTTGATGGTGAGTACTAACTTCCTTTCAATACCTTTTCAATCTGACAATACCATCTGGGTGCAACTTTTTTTTTGGACGATAAGTTTATTTTACATAATATAAGTTTTAAATGTTTTTTGTGTTTCCTCAAAATTTTAAAAATTATGACTTTTAAAATTTTTTAAACTTATGCCCTTTTAAAACTACTCGACTGACATACCGTGGGACTATTTTTAAAATGATAGACTTAAAAATATCTTAAGACTTTATCATACCCATCGTAAGTCAGCCTTGCTCGTCTAATAACATTCAGCCCAAAATGCATATCAGGTTTTGGGACTTTTTCTTTGCTTGTTCTATAAGAAATATACATAAATATTATAAATTTAGAAAATCTTGAAACCTTTTTAAAAAGAAAATATAGAAAATATCAGGTTGTTGCATGGATTTTTGGATGAAATAATTTTCATATCTATAAACATTACCAGTTAGTGCTAGTGAAATGGGTACTGAAGTTAAATATCCCTGCACATGAGCAAGGAATCATTTGGGTGCCAGCTAGCCAAATACGATATTTTTTCGTTACAACTTCAAACTTGATCATTCAGTAGGTAAGGTTAGAAACTTCTACAAAGCATTTGGAGATGATACAGTAAATGAACAAACCAATCAGCAATTTTTCCAAAAATTCCTATCCAGCACTATGACCCTTGAAAATAAAGAGCGTGCACACACAGAAACCGCTGTCAACAATGATGAACTACGAACGCTAGTGGAGTTCGACCCTCACCAATTAGAAATTAGGCATCCACTATTATATAATTTCTTGCCACTTGCAAGCACTTGGTAAAATTACTGGGAAGCCCACTTAGGAGCCTACTTGTGGAGTTTAATAAGTGAGCTCCCCAGTACCTGACTGAACAAAACATGAAATGTCAAAAGAAAGTTATACTTTTCTGCTCTCCCAGAACAGAAATGCACCGTTTTGAATAGAGCAACACGATGTGACAAAAAGTAAATATTACACAATAGTCGTCGTTGATCTGCACAATGGTTAGTTGCCATTCAGTGACAGTTTGGTGATGTAAACCTGGCACATTTTGTTGGTTTTCTGTGGAAAACAGCAAACTTTGGCAAAAAGTGTGCATGAAAGTAAAAATCCGCACATTTCGGTGGTTTTCGGTGGAAGATAGCAAACTTTGGCAAAAAGTGTACATGAAAGTGGAAATGAAGCAATACATTTTGGAGTTGAGCAACAAGCTCACTATTCAGTTCAGGAAATTATTCACTATTCATTCTTGAAATCTGATGAAGAATTTGCAGAGAAGCATTGCACCAGCTAGATGCAACACATCAAGAATTAGGACTTAACCAGCCTACAGAGTCAACAGAGATCACATGTTTCAGGAAGAAAAGATCAAAAAGTAAATAACTTGTGCTATGAGACTCTTCCTCACCCGCCATACTCTCCAAACGTTTTGCCAAACAACTAACACTTTTTCTCTGTCAAAAATGACTTTGAGGACTTTCTTCAGTCCAGATTGCCAGATTTCTATGAAACTGGTGTAGGCCAGAGGTGTATCTCAATGGGAGAGCTGTACAGAATCTAATGGTGCCTATTTTGATTAATAAAAGTCACTTTCTACAGTTACTGTGTTTAAGTTGCACTACTAAATCCAATATTTCATGTGCAACAACCTGATACATCGACTGAATTCATCTCAGATTAAAGGAAAAATAGTGTGCTGATTTGTGATATTTTAATACTTACGAATTTGTTTTAACTATCAGATGAAGTTGATTCTCAAAACTTTGTACTTTAGATGGATTAAAAGAAATAGTAATTAAAGTTGGCTCCTGAAAATATCCAACAATTTAATAATACAAATTATTAGAGGATATTAATTTTTTGTATGTTTTTTTTAACAAAAAACAAAAATTTTTCCTAATAAAAAAGTGGTTCATAAAAACTTTTAGCATGCTTCATGGTAATGAATAAGGATTAATAATTATGAAATAAAACGTTCAAATAAAATTGCAAATCCTGAAAAACTTCATCTATAAAATTTAAATTTATAACCATAAAATTTATCAAAAGTTGAAAATGTTAAGTAGAATAATCTAAAATGATATATTTTACATATAATAAAAATGTACAGATGGAATGGACATTTGATGAAAATAAATTTGACCACTCGAATGTTAAAATTATGACTTCTTGTAGCTCCAAATGTTGGAGACTTTTACTAGAGGAATTCTGCACAGACGTGGACCTTCAATGACCTCATGCCCAGATGATAACACAGTGCTAGTCGAATATGATAGTAAGATGACTATTATGTAGATGGTAAGATAAAATAAATTAACCAACAATTAAACAGTAGACATTTAACTTAACACCAACAATTAAACAGTAGACATTTAACTTAACACCAACAATTAAGAAACATCTTCATCACTTAAATTACCTAATAAAAAAAACACGTGATGAGACTTGACCGTTTACAAAAACATTTGTAAATAATTAGTTTCACCATTTTCAATCATTATTTTATTTCCATACCTCATTTTAACTATTACAGTAAAATCCCATTACAACATACTCCAATGGAACTGGAATTTTATAAGTTAATCTGGGGTGCACATTATTCTGAAACTGGGGGAAGGGGGGGGGGGGGGGAGGCTACATGTACTGCTTGTGTACGAATGCATATACTTTATGTTAACAGAAAAACATAAGAATTCACGAAGTGTAGCAATTTATTTTATTCAATGCAAATGCAGAATACATGTAGTACAGTATTACAGTTAATTAATTTTAAAAAAAAAAGATCTCTAATCACAGTTTGCTTTCTTTCCATAACTTGCCTCCCAAAAAAATCCTCCATACCTGACATAGTAAAGTGAAATGAGTTTGATGCACCGATATGATGTGCAAAATAATTTCTTAAACTTTTTATAGCCTCCATTGCTACTAAAGTTGAGATGGGTGTTACCTCTGGTTCCAAATTGCCATTTTCATCTTCCTCTTCCTGGTCACTTTCAATTTCATTTTGATTTTGTCCGATATTGGGCAATTGTCCTGACTGAGGGGGCGTTTCTGATCAGGAGTCGCGT
Source organism: Rhysida immarginata (assembly GCA_023313115.1). Taxonomy (NCBI): domain Eukaryota; kingdom Metazoa; phylum Arthropoda; class Chilopoda; order Scolopendromorpha; family Scolopendridae; genus Rhysida; species Rhysida immarginata. The sequence goes on along the minus strand of JAHWFO010083058.1, from coordinate 3,661,913 downwards.
CGTGAAAGTAGGTGGATCATCACAAAATTTGACGTCATGAAGGCCTGGAACGTCATCAAGATGGCGGCTGGCTTAAAAACGAGTTTCTGGCCAGACGCACTGTCGCGAATAGGTCACGTGACTGTCCCAAGCACTCGCGACTCCGCAAAGGGTAGTCGCATTGCCCGCGACAGCGTCGTCTCCTCTTTCTTTGGGGTAAGAAACAAACAGAAGGGTGAACTTGAAGGTGATAATGGGGGCAACTGTGTCATTAAAACAGGGAACTTATTCCTCTTTTTAAAGTTGCAATTCTGATTGGTATTTTACCGTGCAACACTCGTCAAATACATATGTAAAATAATACAGCTCTGCAATAGATCAAAGACCTACGCTCCATTCTATGTTACTTGTTTAAAAGTTTAAAAAAAAAAAATGCACAGTTTAATAATTTCACTTACATCTTAGTTGCCAAAGCATTCTGCTTCTTAAATTCTATTAAAATAACACAGAATGTATCTATGTATTTATTATTACATATAGTAGTTGAAAAATAAATAAAAAGTATGGTTATGATTACAGGTGTTATGGAAGTTAACCCGTTTTGTAATAAAAATTTTACCTTCACCCGCTCTATAAATATGATTGTGATTATTGATTATTGCTAAATACAATCATTATTTAGTCAGTTTTGAAGTCTTTACTTTTTTTATTTATTTTTCTTAAGTGAACTAATGAATTAAATGGACTTATTGGTAATAATACTATATATATTAAAATCGATAAAATCGAGTCAAATAAAAATTACATTTGATAAAAAAAAATATTATAACTGTAATCATAATACGTGCATCCTTGCTTTGATTGATTTTGTCTCCGTTTTCATTGATTTCTAAATCACTAGAAAATTTTCGAGCTGAAATATAGTATCTGTATATAATGATTATAATGATCCACTGGAAAAACTTATAATTTCTATATTTAAATATATAAATTACCAAAATGCAAACTATTATCAAGAATTTATGAATTTTCTTAAAACGTGTGTTCTTCTTCGCTTCTTCATCATTTTCAGTTAAGTTTTAGTATTTTAAAACCACTAATTGATGTTTTTTGAAATTTAGAATTTGTTCTATTTATTTAATTTTGCATTATTAAACTACTTTTCATCCAGTTGAATTGTTTTTTTTTCATTTGTTTTCCTTTATTAATAGTTAATAAGGGACGCATATTTTTTTAATCGTCTTTTATGTTAACTCTTAACTTTATTAATATTTTTTATAAGATAATATATAGTAAATGAGTAATGTACGATATATATTAAAACATAGCTGGAATGTATAAAATATACAAATATAAAATATTAAAAATACAAGTATAAAAATTAGTTTTTCAGTTTTTGATTATATTTTTCAGTTAATAAACTGATATTCCTTTCTAAGAAATGATCTTTAAAAATTTATGAAGAAAAATGATTTGTTTTCTTGTACCCAGCATTCTTAATAAATAGCTCAAAGAATGTGTTTTAGGAATTGGAAATTTATTTCTTTAAATTAAAGTATTTCTTTGTTTCTAATTTTTATCTTTTTATAAGTTCTTAAATAAAATTTAATTTTATTGTATACAAAATATATCTTATTTAAATGGTGATCTTGAAAATAAAAGAAAGGAAACCCCTCCCCTGGTTGGCTCTCTAGTTGAAAACCACGTGTGCAGTCTCTACTACTAGCACATGTAAACTGATGGTCTGTGCGCATGCCTAATGCCATAAAATGCCCTAAAACAAGACATCTGCAGGCAAAGGTTTGTTTTGGTGCTTGGAGAAGTTAGCCGCAAATATGCGATTTTGCTAATTGCTCTGTGACGGGTGCTAAAACTAGCATTTCTGGTCAAGTGGCTGGCGCAGTCATGTCTCACTCCCCGTTTACGATGAGGTTGGGGGTAGTGAGGGATACAACAATGCGACTCCTGACCAGGAACGCACCCAGAGTTGCATGCAAAGATTTCCGGGTTTATATATCCCACACTGACCAAAAATGAACTGTAAACTTGGCTTAATTAGCCCATTGGCTTAAGTGATGACGTATCGTTTCATTTTGATGCATTGCCATTTGTTACTTTTGCATCGGCTGTTTAAGGTATTGACCAATCAGAGCAAGACATTCGAATGATGAACGTAATGAAGGGATAATATAACCGAGAGAATGCAGAATTAGTTCATTAATCTGAAATGTACGTTAATTTGAAGTATGTTAAACTGAAACTTTTTAACATTAAAACACCCAGATTTTGACTGGGGATATTAAATTTGTACGTTATTTTGAAATGTACGGTAAAGAGAGGTATGTTGAAACAGGATTTTTACTGTATCACATTCATTGTCTGTATTTAAAAAAATGTGTAAGAACTAACAATTAATTTATAAAATTTTCAATTTACCACCACATCCGACTATGAGAGCTTGTTTACCATCTGGGCAGGAGATAACCGAAGAAAGTTAACATCTGTATGGAATTCATCTAGAAAGATTCGCTACTGTTTGGCATCTACAAAATAGTCATCTCGCCATCATATTCGACTAGAAGTGTGTTATCATCTGGAGATGAGGTAATTAAATGTCAACATACCTGTGCAGAAACACTCTACTTAAAGTCTCCAATGTTTGGATTTACAAGAAGTCATCATGAGTTTTTACATCTGAGTAGTCAAATTTATTTTCATCAAGTATATTCCATCTGTACTTTTTATTATATGGAAAACATATCAATTTAGATCTATCAAAACTATTGTTTTCCAAAACAAATAATATGTGAGAAACAAACAACTTCAGAAAAAGAAAAAAAAAATTCAGTTTAATTAAATAAGGTCCAAAATATCAGGTCATTTAAAAAATTCTTGTGTATTTTCAGTGATACATTTGCACTTACATAGTTTATAAAGACTTCAATTTATTCCTCAAAATAACTTCCCTCACAATCAATAACATGTCTCTTGTAAGTAGGTAATGCATAAATCCCATGTTGGTAGAAATATTTCATATGAAAAAGTCTTGCAACTCTATTTTGAGGGCATCATGATTTCTAAACTGCCATGTGGACATATGATTATCTAAAGATATAAACAAGTGATAATCTGTTGGAAAGAACTCAGCCAAGTATGGAGGATGAGAGATGATAATCTGTTAAAAGCAGCATAATCTTTGAAAGCATCTGTAAAACTGTGCTGTCTTGCACTGCCCTTTAGAAGGAAAAGGTATTTGCAATTCACCAATGCAGATTTTTATTGGAGGCATTTCTGATGAGCTCATTGAAGCATATCACAGCATACATTCGAGGTCTGTTCAAAAAATGACCACCCGACTTTCTTATACATAAATGTCCTGGTCCAAATACAGAAAAAAATTAAACAACTGTCTAAAATGGCTACTTCTGATAAAAATTTTGTGAATAAAAATTACTTCAAATTAGCTTCCAAACACTTTGGTATACATTCCAAATTTTCCTATACCATTTTCTTTCATCTATTTTAGCAAAACACTGGATTTTGACAAGAGTAAAACTGGTACTTTCGATTGAAATTTTGAAAAATTTTGTAAACAAAAGTTGTTAAAATTAACTTCTAAATACTTTTGTATACTTCACAAATTTTCCTATACTGTCTTATTTCGCCTGAATTAGCCAAAAACTGGATTTTGAGGAGAGTAAAACTGGTATTTCCGGTTGGAATTTTGAAAAAATTTCTTAACAAAAATTGTTTAAAATTGAAATTGGAACACTTTTTAGTCCCTTCAAAATTTTCATGAACGCAATGTTTAATGAGATATTTCAAAATTTATATTTTGGCACTGGAGTAAACTGATACTTCCGGTTCACCGATTCTACTGGAAAACTAATAAGGCCTCTGGAGGAAGATAATAATCTTAAGTTTAAAGTTTGGTCTCCATAGCTTTAACCATTTGGACGCTATCGTGGGGACACACACACACACACACACACACACACACACACACACACACACAAACAAAGACATTTTCTAGAAATCACTTTTTCGTAATCTGGGAACCCTAAAACGTGAAGATTAGTGAAAATCTGGAGGTCGTAATTTTTCGTGATTACAATACTTTCTTATGCATAGAAAGTAAAAATAATCAAATATTTTAAATTAAGCAGCAACGGATCATTGTAGCGATGAGCAATTGCCAGCACTGCAATTGTCATATCCTTCCGCCTAATGGACTATTTACAAGTTTTTACATGTTTAGTTTCAGAGTTATTGCTATTTGAGTGCAAAGTTTCCAGGACTGCATGGTAAAGTGGGAACACCACAAGAACAAGTGTGTGAATAGAGGAAGGGAGTACCTTGAAGGCGACAAAGACAAATAAGCTGTATATTAAATAAAAAAATTGTTTTTTTTTTAAAATCGGTTATGTTTTTAACAGACCTTATATGCTCCATAGCCAGACTACAGGACAGCTCTCAACTCTCTTAAAAACATCTACTGGAAACCAACGGCTACAAAAAATTACATCAATTAGACACTGAATCATCCACTCCAACATAAAACAGCTGCCTTAAAATTCTTTGTAGACAGGGCCTTCAGTTACCCGCTTGAACATAAGGATCAATCCATATGAAATCAACCAATAAAAAAATAATTTGTTGCAGACATATTTTTTTTTTTTTTTTTTTACACATGCATTTTATGTGTAACAATGGATTTTTTACCACTACTACTATGGATTCTAGGAGCCATTTTGTCTATAAGGATCAGCTGTTTCTAGCATTTTTTAGAGTTAGCAATAAGTTAAATAATTTTATTTATTAAGATATGAACTTAGAATAAAAACCATCTTATTCTAAATGAAACCGTCTACAAATCATGTTATGACCAAAAATGTGTTAATATTTTAAGGAAATGATCTAAAATTCAACAAGAAAAATGTGTTTCGATTAGAATAAATTGACGAATTTAGGGAATTTTTTTTAAAGAAGTGATTAAAATACAACTTTAATGTTTTTCCCCTTAAAGATATAATAGAGGACAAGACTTTAAAAAAATTTGATATTTTTTAAATGCCCCATATAGGTTTCACGGGCCTTCAAATATAGAAATTTGTTCAAAATTGCAGATTTTCAAACGGGTATATCTCAAAAAGGACTGAATCAAAAAATCTGAAATTTTCACAAAATACCCTTCTAGCAACCGGTAATCAATACATAAAATTTCAACATTATTGGGCAACAGAAAACCCTAGATGGTTACGAGAAGCTGTGCACCAGGTGAATTGGAGAGTGAATGTCTGGTGTGGAATCATCAATGGTGGATTGGTTGGTCCATTGTTCTACGAAGGGACGTTGACAGCTGCACGATACAGAGACATGATAATAAATGTTGTAGTGGCAGAATTTGCAGATAAGCTTCCTTTAGCATCACTTCGAAGGGTATGGTATCAACATGATGGGGCTCCAGCCCATTCAGCGGCAGCTACTTGTGATCATCTCGATGCAATGTTTTCAGGTCAGTGGATCGGCCGGGGTGGCCCAATTCATTGGCCTGCACGCTCACCAGATCTTTCCCCTAATGACTTCTTTTTGTGGGGTTATCTTAAGGACAATGTTTATGCCACTCAGCCAACTTCTATGCTGGATTTGCAACAGAGAATGCTGGTTTTGTTTGTTTTATTATGCTGAACAAGTTTGCAATTGGGTTTTTTTCTCTATCCCTTACTGTTTTTGAGATAAATTTTGAATGTGTCCTAATTTGCATATTTGGGATGATGAAAAGTGCATCATGGGATAGGCCACCCACAACTTCCTATTCATTGGATTCATCAAAATTGACATATCTGCTTCGGTTCAAAAAATAAAAGGGGGGGGGGAGCCAGACTTGTGGACCACCCTGTATATTGCTGATCCCTGCCTCGTGTTGGTGCATTCGTGTTGACACCATTCTTGATACCTACTGTTGCACAAACTTTTCCTTGCATTGTTGGTCATGAGATATATATTGTTGGTCCGTGCAGAGTGTTTGTGAATTGCGTGTTGATACCATTGTTGCTACGTATTGTTGCACAAATTTTGCCTTGCATTGTTGGTCATGAAATATTTCTCATTAATATGCCCTGCCATAACCATGAATATCGATTTTTTATCGATAATTATTATTTTTCCGAAATCTGAGGTAGACAGTGACCTTCCTCATGCTTTGAAGGTCAAGTATGCAAAATTTCATCAAGATCGGAATAAAACTTTAGATTTGTATAAAAAACAAACAAATCCACAAACCCACAAAAAAACATCCTTCTTTATATATATAGAAGATTCAGATATTGCAAACTTTCATCAAACTAATGGACTGAGCATTGCCGGGCATATCAGCTAGTTAATAATAAATAATAGTAAATGCCATCAAACAATGATGATAAAAACAATGTATATTTAACCTTGGCAACATAAAGATGACACTTATTACGTTATAAAAAAATGCCATCAAACAATGGTGATACAAACAATGTATAAGTCTCCTTGACAACATAGTGATGACATTAGCTGATTATATATATGGATATATATATACATGTATATTGAAATAAAAAACACATTAAAATAACTGAAAAGCAAAACATAAGCCTAGTTACATTTCATGGTAGATTCAATTCTTTTTTGTGCATTGAAACCTTAAAAAACACTGCAATTTTCAAATCCTTGTAATTGATAAACTATACTTGTCTTTGGGCATGATCAAGTCATTTTATTTACTTTACTCTAGTTGTCCAAAGGTCATCACTGTATTGAGCAGTTGAGAAAATTCTTGATAGAATTTTTCAGTTACTCTGGTATGTTGTAGCCCTGGCACATCATGGTTGTAAACTCCAATGGTGATTGTTTCCTCAAAACCTTGGTCACTGGTACCACACTCTGTCAGTATTTGAAATTTTGAATAATGTTTGAGGCCCATGTGGATGATAAAAATGAATCATCAAGTCACAGTTTTCCATACACATTTTTAACTTCACCAATTCACAGTTCTGATCATAAACACATACTAAAATGTCATTTATTTTTAAAGACCCAGTTTTAAAATATGGTAAGCAGAAACATTATGTTCACTGTAGGTTTCACTTGTGTGAACATAACACTGTATCACACAAAGATTTTATGGTACAAACATGTGACATGTCCTTGTTTATGGTACTATTTTACAAGTTTTATATCTTTGGTTCAGCTTTCATTCATTTGCTTCAGTTTCTTCTAAAGCTACTAAAATGTAGGAAATCCCCGTTATTTCTTCAGAACAAAGCTTAAATTTTTTTTTCACTTAGACACAATTTTTTTGTGGTTCCTTCAATACCATCACAGGCATTCTTCCCATGGGAAGTGGTAAAACAAAAATGCCACTCTGCTTTAAGACCAAAGTCTTTAGAGTGGTTGCAAATGTTCAAAAAGTTTTTTGTTTTTATACTGGCTGCCAGCTCCATCACTAAAATAAGCAATTTAATTTTTACTGAAGGAGCATTTTTTTTATACAGGGTGAATACAAAAGTCTGAACCCCCCTTTTATTTTTGAACCGAAACAGATATGTCAATTTTGATGAATCCAATGAATAGGAAGTTGTGGGTGGCCTATCCCATGGTGCACTTTTCATCATCCCGAATATGCAAATTAGGACACATTCAAAATTTATCTCAAAAACCGTAAGGGGTAGAGAAAAAACCCAATTGCAAACTTGTTCAGCATAAAAAAACAAGCAAAACAAAAAAAAATCATCCAAATCGGACCAACCAATCACCCACAATCACGTGGTGAACTGTTTGTAGCTTACAAACAGTCACATTGCACAAATAAGTTACTTCAAGCAGTTTAAAAAAAAAGTTAATCAACAAAATGCTCGATGTGACGACCGTGGGCACCATAACACAATTGGGCATGGACCTAACCGACGTCAAAACATCGGCAAGCATGGCTTGTGTCACTCCTCGGCACGCTTCCTGGATTCGTTGAACCAGATCCTCCAGTGAGGCGGGCTGCGTAGCATAAATCTTGTCTTTCAGGTATCCCCACAAGAAAAAGTCAAGTGGTGGTATAAAATCAGGGGAGTGGGGTGGCCAACGAACTGGTCCTCCTCGGCCAATCCATTGTTGTCCAAACATCTCACCTAGATGCTCGCGAACAACCAACCCGTAATGTGGAGGAGCTCCATCATGCTGAAACCATGTGCGCTGATACGAGGCCAATGGCAAATTGTCAATGAAGTCTGTGACTACCATGTTGAGAATTTCAGCCCGGTAGCGTTCTGCAGTCAGTGTTCCATCGTAAAAATACGGTCCAACCACAGTGTCATTGTACAATCCACACAACACATTGATTCTCCTGTTCACTTGATGAGTTGCTTCTCGCAGACATCGTGGGTTTTCGTCTGCCCAATGATGATGGTTGTGCCTGTTGATATCTCCATCCCTGGTGAACTGGGCTTCATCTGTCCACAACACCTCATGAATCAGTGTTGCCAAATTAGGGGATTTCTCCCTAAAATACGAATGTAAGTTTTCATGTTTGATGTGGTAAAGTGGCATTCTGTTCATATTGAGTTACATTCGTATTTTTTTTTGGCGACGGGAAATTCAAATGAAAAGTCGTATTATGAACTTCAAACGAAATTAGCTTTTATTGGTGTATCATTCTTAGAATTGAAAGCCAAAATAGGAATTATTGATATCAAATTTAATTCTAGGCCCATCCAAATTGTAAATCATATAGAAGATGTCACAGTGACTAGTGTCCCTGCAATGAGAGTGAGAGTAAATGATAATATACATGACAGAACTTTAATTACCGTGTAGTTCATAAACGTAAAATCTCCGACAGTAATGCCGCGGCGGCAGATACGCTCCGAGCATCGAGATAAAAAGTCCGATCCATGGAGCTCATGGTTATTTGCTCCATGGTCCGATCAGTAAATAAGAGCAAGAGCGTACCTTCATCTGTTCTTGATAAGAGTTAACTGCCACAGAAACTCGTTATGCTTTCAAACTTTGTTTTACGCGTAATTATTTATTTTCCTATATTATAATCTGGTGGGGAATTATTAGATTTCAATGCATTTATTCTTTTATGAAAAAAAATAAGCGTTAAAAACGCAAAAATCTACGAGAAACCAAACGATACTTTAAAGAAAATTCGAAACCTAAGAGAAAAATACTTTAAAAAATAAAAAATGTAAAACAATCTTCGCTTTTATCTTCAGCTCCTTCGCCCCTACCGTGTATCCAGCTATAAGAAATTTTAATTAAAAAACACAAAAGAAATATGCTAACAGGCAACTTGTTCTCCTTAAAGACCAATTTCGTTTCCTGTTTTCACTATATCCGTGTGTGTGTGTGTGTGCGCCAATCATAAGCTGACTGCGGGAGTTGGCCGTTGTGTAGTGGGATCGTAGCGAGTGCGTGTCGCCGTCACCTAAAAGTGAAGATTTATCCTAAAAAAACCCGTGTATTCTGACGTGTTTTGTGCCTTCAGATTCATTACAAAACTATAAATGCATTCGGAACATACTTTGAGGTGGGATCGGAATGAAAAGTGAAATATGAACAGAATGCCATTTTACAACATATTTGTTGGCCTTCATATTTGAAAACTTACATTCGTATTTTATTGGCGACGGGAAATTCAGATGAAAAGTGAAATATTGTAATATATAATGAACTATACATTGTAAATAAAGAGTAATTAAAGTTCTGTGATGTATATTATGTGCTAATTTCGTTTGAAGTTCATTATGCAACTTTGGTAAATATATTTTGATGATGCGTTTAAGAAAATATAGGAAATATAGGAATTTTTTGCAACATATGGGAATATATAGGAGAGGGAGGGAAATATAGGAGAATATAGGAATTATAGGAGGAGTGGTCACCCTGCAACTGGTGGCCCAGTTACCAAAACTGTGATCACGTTTCTGTGGTTTTTGGTTTCTATTGATTATTGTTCACTATATATACCTTGCTAATTCAATAAACAAGTCAGTTCTCACAAGAAGTCTCCTGAGTTTCTCCTTGTCTGCTGAAGATGAAAGCAAAGCTTTCGAAAGAATTTTACAGGTTGTATTGTTTTTTTCATTCCTTTTGCTTTATTTCTTGTTTTGTGTCTTTTTAGTTGTGGCTAAAGAGTGTTGTACTTTTAACTTGTTCATTAGTACGATCCACATAAATACTTATTTTGTTTTAATATCTATATGCTGCCTACATTGTACTAACAGGATATTTATTTTTCACTAATGTAACTCACTTCTTTTTCAGTATTTTTGTGACTGGTGTCAGTGTGTGTTTTTGGATTGTGTGATAAATTGTGTGAATTTTGGCATTCTTCTTGTTTTGTTAATTAATTAGTCACGTTTCGTTGTTGTGGTTTGTTTTGGAATAAATGTTGGGGGCGTTGTCCCTGCTTATGTGTAGGAGTTTTGGTGTTGTATGGTAGTGTTTGTTGGTGATCTTTTTTGGAAAATGAGTAGAGCCATTAAATTATAGTGTTTTATTTTTCTTATTGTCAGATCGTTAAGTGTCTTGTGGCAATTGTAAATATAGGGAGGCTGCAACAATGGCTGTTGATGATCTTGTTCAAGCTTTGTTGTTGTAGCTTTTCCCGAAATTTAGGTGACAACAAAGGCAATGAGTCGGAGCTTTTGTTAAGAGAGAGGAATCATCTTGGTTACTTTGTGCCGTGCAGGAAAGCCGTTCGCCTGCGTATCGTTATGAAATTGCAGGAAAAACGGGCATTATATTACTGCAAATTGCTGCTGTTTATTGCAAAGATGAATGCACCTGTCCTAGATTTGTATAATCTTGTCCTACTACTGGAGAGAGAATCTTTTTTGATCGTTGCGCATGGAACACTGCATACCGATGTTAAACTGTTTCCTGGTTCGAAATATAAAGAGCGTCCAAGTTTAGAACACGGCAGTGACAACTCATGAAGATTGGTGAGATTATTCCTTTCTTATGTTTTTCTAATGAAATCAGCATGTGTGTAGAGAAATCTGGTTTAATATAAAACGAAACTGATTTGCAATATGCTAGAAAGGGACCCAGCGGGTTGTTTTAGACTTGCGAGGGAAGGTGTTGCTTGGGCAAGGAGCAGATGCGGGTTATGATAAGAACAAACATTTAATTCCTTTAAAAACTTTTGTGCATAATATTAACAATAAATGATCTGGGGCCCCAAGGTTGAATTCAAAAAAATGTCAATATATTTAATTACAACTACGGGTTGTTACACAACCACTGACTAATGTATACAGAACACTTTTCGGTCCACTCTGATGCTAAAAATGCATTCGCTGGCACATGAGCTGCTACACAAAAGTGAGCTTAATCAGACACAACCAGCACATGAATGCAATACTGCGAAGGCTGACAACTGTCGCACAACGGGTACACCTGAGCCGAGGGTCGAATAAGGGGGCCACAGGAAGGCATCACGCTCTCCTTTAACAGGGTCCCAACCTTCAGTGTCTTCTAACAATTCAGCACCTCAGGCTGACGAAACTACATTGACGTTTCAGCGCCACCAACTCAAACAACGGCACCCCCTACTCGCCTTTCTGGACTACTACAGCAAAACACATCAGCTGTCAGCACTTCGATAAGGGGAACAGTTGAAACAAACTGATCCACTTCACTTAATATAATGCTCAAGGGACAGCCTCATGTGCCCAGCTCCGCTTCACAAATTCCCAGTCATACGGCCGAGTAGCAACAGAGGACGATTGAGGGCGTTGAACCACTTTGAAACAGGGCCCAATTTAAACGGCAGGTGAGCATTAAACAGCTCTATTTCGATGTACATCAAGCATAATAGCCCATAAGTTGCTTATAATGCATAACCGCTTTGAACGTGTTCTTGGCACAAAAGCACTTGAGAACTAGATATGAAGAGGAGGCGGTCAATATCGAACAGGCAAATAGCAAAACTGTTTCGTTTTATATTAAACCAGATTTCTGTACACACAAGCTGATTTCATTGGAAAAACATAAGAAAGGAATGATCTCACCAATCATCATGAGTTGTCACTGCCGTGTTCTAAACTTGGATGCTCTTTTTATTTCGAACCAGGAAACAGTTGAACTTCAGTATGCAGTGTTCCATGCGCAACAATCAAAAAAAAAAAAAAAAAAAATTCTTTCTACAATAGTAGGACAAGATTATACAAATCCAGGATGGGTACATTCACCTTTGCAATAAACAGCTGCAATTTGCAGAAATATAATGACCATTTTCCTGTAATTTCAAAACAACGAATTCTCCTCGAACATCTATGAATAAGGGGAGGAGTAGAACGATACGCAGGCGAACGGCTCTCCTGCACGACACATAGTAACCAAGACAATTGCTCTCTCTTAACAAAAGCTCCAACTCATTGCCTTTGTTGTTACCTAAATTTCAGGAAAAGCTGCTACAACAAAGCTTGAACAAGATCATCAACAGCCATTGTTGCAGCCTCCCTATATTTACAATTGCCACAAGACATTTAACGATCTGACAATAACAAAAATAAAACAATAAAATATAATGGCTTTACCCATTTTCCAAAAACGATCACCAACAAACACCACCAAAACTCCTACACACGCAGGGACCACACCCCCAACATTTATTCCAAAACAAACCACAACAATGAAACGTGACTAATTAATTAACAAAACAAAAAGAACGACAAAATTCACGCAATTTACCACACAATCCAAAAACACAAACTGACACCAGACACAAACTCTGTTCTTTTATCACTTAAGACCACACTCATACAACAATAAAACCCACGGTACATACACCAACACAGACTTGGTTATTCCGGAAACACACAGAATCCAGTCTGCCGTTTGCACCCAAAAGGCGACGTGTCCCAGGCATGTGGAGCTGCTCCCACAGAGTTCCTCTGGGACTTCTTAGGCACCATGCTTTCTCTCTGTGCGACATTCGGCTTACACACACACACTGCTTACTCTGCGACGGGTGCCTCACATTCGCATCATGGGTAGCATGGATTTCATGTTTTACATTTACTGACCCCTTGGCTACTCCAACACCCTCAGAAACTTGACAATTATTTTCCATTCCGTTTACATTCACGGAACCACTATCCATCTTACATACACACTCTGTGGATGCACCCACCATAACTCTCCAGACTGCCTCCTCATCAGGTCCTACTGCGGCATCTCTCATTACAGATTTGGGTACATCTTGCATCCCTGCAGTGGGCCTACCAACGGCACCCTGCACTTATGAAAAACTAGAGTGTCGTGGAATTTCAGCCCCTAACTAGAACCTTATTTCCAGGCAAGGTCTGTGACACCCTAAACGGACCGAAGGCACCACCCGATGAATTGTCTGCACAGAAAATCATCACCTGAGCGCCTGGGTACACCGACCCTTGCACCTCAGCCGTGACAACGTTCCCATGCTTCTCTGAATCCTCCGCATTCACATGCGAGGTTACCTGGGGCGGGCTATTCCTAGCTATTTCCCCGCTGTCCAATTCCATGCCTGCCCCATCGACCACAGTTACTGCAGAGCAAGTAAATGACACCCCGTCCAAGGCGTCGGTAACCAGGATTCCATCATAGGGCCTGTTTGCGAAGGAGTGAAGCAGAAGCCACAGCAGGGCAATGCCCTTCCCCAGATCTTTATGTCCAGGGTGACTTCGTGCTTGATGTGTATATAGCCACCATTCACTCCTTGCACCATCGTATCAACGTCATGGATGGGGCCCTGAGGCAGTTGACGACACAGTTCCTCGTCAATAAAGGAGACCTGTGACCCAGTGTCAACCAGCATGCTGACTAATTGGCCCTGGATCAGCATGTCCATCCGATAGAGGTGATCTTTATCTCTCTTGAGAACGATAGGTCCGCTCTCAACTCGGGCAACCTAAGCAGAATCCTTCTGCTTCAGCTGCTGGCAATCGCAGGCATAATGCCCCAGGGCGCCGCACTTAAAACACGTGACCTCTCTTCTAGGAAAACGTGCAGTGCCAACCCCTTCCTTCAAGATCTTTTCCAACATGCCCCTTATCTCTCTGATTTCTTGCCTACAGGCACACTCTTTAGCAACCGATCCACTAACGGGATCATTCCCGTGCTTCCTTGGTCGTGAGGCAGTGGCCGATTCGCCATTGTCATATTCCAGTGAACTGGCCTCCAATTCGACCCCATGGTGACCCCGCTCGAGCTCCTCAGACTCCATCGCACACTTTATTGCATCCTTGAACGTCTTCGGAGCTGTCGCTTTTAGCAGCTTTTTATGTGGGAGGAGGGTCCCATGGTGAAATCCTTGTAGCAACAACTGCTCACGTGTCACTTCCATCGCCGGGTTAGCATGTATGAATCTGTCCATCACAAGCTGCATTCTCCCAGAGAAGTCAAGAACAGACTCCTTTCTCCGCTGAACGACGCATACAGCTCTTTGCCGTAGTCTCGATCTATCTTGACACAGCCGAATATTTGGCCAAGACGAGAACGAAACAGGGCGTAGCTGTCGACGTCGAACAGCTCTAATTCCGCTGCCTTGCAGGCCGCATTACCTTTTCTGAAATGCACAATTTTCGGAGCGTGCCAATGAACAATGCATCTGGTATCGCCATCGTGGACCAACACCCGGGGTCATGGTCTGGGGTGCCATCAGCTACGATATTAGAACGCCTTTAGTCACCATCCAAGGCACCCTGACAGCAGCACGCTATGTCACAGAGATTCTGTAGCCCGTATTACTGCCCGTTCTGCACACAATACCCGGCACAGTCTTTCTGCAGGATAACGCCAGACCGCACATGGCAAATATGTCCATGACATGTCTGCACGATGTCAACTGCCTGCTATGGCCCACGAGGTCTCCAGACCTATCGCCAATTGAGCACGTGTGGGACATGGTGGGACGTCGTTTACGATCACCCCGCAATCTCCATGAACTTACATAGCAGGTTCACCAGGCATGGGCAGACATACCCCAAGATGGCATTTACCACCCCAAGATGGCATTTACCACCTGAACACACCTGCACCTGGAACAATGCATCGCTGCTAGAGGTGGTGCCACAACCTATTGTTGCTGCTTTCCGTTGGGACACTGTACAAACGAGTGCACGTCTTGGCTCCATAATGTAATAAAGGTGTGTTCAGATGTATCTCTTGCTGTATACATGCTTTTGGATCATTCGGATAACTCCTTGTGGGTGGGGCAATTTCATCGCAAAGCAGTGTAGGTCTTTATTGTTTGTCTTTTGAGATACCGAAATTTCTCACTTCATCAATGGGATTTATATACAGAATTCCTCATTCTGTTACATTAGTAGAGTTGCAATACAATGTAGAAGTGGGAAGAAATATAACAAATATAAAACAGTTTGCACCACCATACACCGGCATACTTCATGACAAGCTCTTAATATTCTTCAACTCATCAACTCCCCTTGAAAGAGTTAGATTTGAAAATGAGTCCATTCCTGTTACGAGACCTCCCCCAAAGCCAATGCAGTGTCTCACATGCCATAAACTGGGCTACACTAAACATGTCAGAGATGACTATACCTCCCCTCGATTTATGTGTGCAAACTGCGAGGAAAACCACTCTTCATGCTACAAGGGATGCAGCTGTTTCAAATAAGAGTCATTAATCAAAAGTAAGACTGTTTCCCTGTACATCTCATATTATGAGACGAAGCGCCTCGCTGACATGGTACTCGGAGCTGCAGCCCCTTTTCACCAGTCATATGCTACCATTGTGATTTTGTCTCCACGATACCAACAGGACAACCAGCAAGCTCTAATTCTTCTGCAATCTTTAGAAAATCCTTCCTCAAACGAGCTTAATGCTACCAATGCCTGCGAGAACCCCGCAAATATCACGTGCTCTACTTGTGGTCGAGACGAACTCTCACCCGTTTTCTCTTACCGCTCTCCAGTTTGTCAATCACCAGGCTACGATGCTCTCGCTACCTCTCAAATTACTTGGCCGGAATCCTCTACCTCCTCCGTCATCCCTTCCTTGATAGAACTCATGGACACCGCACAAGATGCGACCGCACTCCAAGAAGCTGACACCCACCAATTCGACACAAACACCAGTCCAAAAGCTACTGCTCTAGGCAACCATAAGGTTGACCAACTAACCAGAAATTGGCTTAAAGCTGTTCATCTCCAAGCAATGAAACAACCGATACGCAATATGAGTCCAAAGACATCGCAGAAACCTTCCGACTGATGGAATCGCACCTCCTTTATTATCCCTCTTGGTTGACGGATATCACTAATTGGTGGCGAAACTTTTTATCGTCACTTACTCACAATGCCTCAGCTAAACAGCAAAGACTTGAGCATCCTCCATTGGAATGTCAGAGATCTGGCTTCCAATTGGGAGGGTGTTGTTCTCCTTCAGAGGAAATCTGACATCATAACATTCTGTGAAACTTTTCTAAGCCAAGATATGTCTGTAAACTTTCCGAAATCCCTATCATATACCAACAACAGAGAAAGGCAGGGTGGTGGAAATCTAGTTTCTGTTAAGTAGCATGTTCCTCACTATGTAAATCTCAAACCATTTTGGAAGTGTCGCTGTTATAGACTCTGTTATTTTCTTCCAAGAAACTTGGTTGCATGTCTACTGTGTTTACATTCCAGGCTACCTAACAAAAGACAAGTGGGTTGAATTAATTGACTCCTTTTCTTCCTCCTATCTAATAATCGGAGACTTTATTGCAAAAAGACCTGGTTGGGGGAGCTTAAACTATAATCTAAATGACCGTTACTTGGAAGATTGGCAATTATAGCATAACGTCAAAATCTTGTACAGTGCTCCCTCTATATAACAGCACTCTACATAACGCCAAATTTATTATGGCAATTCCATATAATGAAGCTTTAAGTTTGACGTTATGTAGAGTCTCTTTATATAGAGGGAGCACTGTATAACCCCAAACACTCTTTCTCACCGTCCAGACTAAAATGGTCTTCCTCCAATTTAGATCTTGTGCTTGTGTCATCAGACTGCCCCTTTCCTAACCTTCTGGTGCATTTGGTATCAATCACCCTCAGATATGCTTTCATGTCTCCTCCGTAGGTCATACCAAATGCTCTCGCAAATCTATTCCACATAAAGCTTCTCCTCTAGGCCTGATAGTAAATCACCACACGCCAGACACCCCAGATTTAGTTCTTTCAAGAAAAATAGATATCGTGGACCTTCTTTCTGCTTTCCAATCGAGATTTCACATTAAATCCTCCAGAGATAGACCCCCCCCCCCCAGACCCATATGGTAGCGCCTTGAGTGCAAAGAAGCCATATGGCAGCAAAACAAGGCTAAGAGAGAATTTCGAAAAAGTTTTAATAAAGATGAAAACACCCCGCCGCACTTAAATCCCTTGAAGACATCCCTCACCCACCTCCGCCTTGTCCACTTCCCTCCTTCTGACATTCGGAAGGCAATCCTCTCCTTCCCTCTTGGCTCCGCCAGCGGTCCAGATGGCCTTTGCCCCCAACATCTAGCGGACATGACCGCACCTTCAAACGGGGACATTGCCCAGAAGCTTCTCAGCGCTCTCTCTACACTGTCCTCCATTATGGTTTCCGGGAAGGTTACCGAATCAGTTTGTGTATGGCTGTACGGCGCCTCAATAACTGCTCTACAGAAGAAAGATGGAGGCATCCGACCCATCGCGGTTGGAAATGTCCTTAGACGGCCTAGTAGCTAAGCTTCTCTGCACACGTGTTCGTCAACACGGCGATCAACTCTTCTGTCCTATCCAACTTGGTTGTAGCGCAGAAATCACAGTCCACGCCACCCGCACTTACATCTCCTCCGTTTCACAGCCTCACGTCATGGTTAAGCTAGATTTCAATAATGCCTTCAACTCGATAAGTCGATACGTTTTCCTTACAGAAGTTGCAGATAAATTTCCCGACCTGTTCCCATTTCTTTTCCAATGCTATGGCAATCCTTCATCTTTGCTGTTCGGATCCAACACCATCCTGTCTGCTTGGGGTGTCCAGCAGGGTGACCCCCTTGGCCCGTTCTGCTTCTGCCTTGCGGCACATACCCTCGCTAGCAAACTTAAATCACGTATGAACATCTGGTACATGAACGATGTTACTCTCATCGACAGTCCAGCCATCGTTCTACAAGACATTCGTTCCATTCTCTCCATCGGCCCGGACATCGGACTGACCCTAAATGCAATGCCCTTGGTAATGCCCCCGCCGATCCTGCATTCTCTGCAATCCATCAGAATGCCAAGATTTTAGATGACGAAGTCTACCTTTTAGGCACCCCCCACACTGACGCCACCATTCCGATTGCGTTGGAAAAAAAAAAACTTTCGGTTTTGAGCTCCATGATAACCAAAATCAGCCAACTTCAATCCCACTATGCTCTTTACACCCTTCAACACTCCCTTAGTTTATCTCGCCTCACCTACATCTTGCACTCTTCCCCATCCTGGAAATGCATAACGTTCCTTCAGAACCTCGATTCTATGTATAGATCAGGTCTCCAGTCCATATGCAATATTACCTTTTCCACCACCTTTTGGAGGCAAGCCACACTTCCCATCAGGATGGGAGGTCTTGGTGTCCACCTGGCTAAGGTATGCTCTCTCCCAGCCTTCCTGGCTTCCTCATACTCAGCCAGCGACCTTGTCTTTTCCATTCTTACAAATGCTGGCCTGCCCCCTAAAATCCATCACGTTGCCGAAGCAGAAGCACTCTGGATGCGAGACGAATTTCCACTCCCAGCCCCCGAGCTCCGCAAACTTCAACGAGTCTGGTTGAACTTTCACGACACGACATACGTACTCATAAATCTCTTTACCGAAACACCGGACACTATATCAACCGCCCGCCTACATGCTGTTAGCACAAGTGAATCAGGGAGTTGGCTACATGCCCTGCCTTTCCCTGCCCTGGGTATCTTCCTTGACGACAACTCCATCTGCATCGACGTCGGCCTTCGCTTAGGTGCTCGCCTATGTTTTCCACACCCTTTGCTGCTGCAGTGCAACTATTGATGAACAGGCCCTCCACCCCCTTAGCTGCGACAGCTTTGGCCGTAGAAGTTGCCATAGTCATCTAAATGACACGATACATCGTGCCCTCACCACCGCAGGCATTCCATCATCACTGGAACCCACCGGTCTCTCTCGAAGCGATGGCAAACGCCCCGACGGAGTGACCCTCTCTGCCTGGAAATCAGGGAAGATACTACTATGGTAGGTCACCTGTGTGGATACCTTCGCCTGCTCCTACCGAGACGGAAGCTCAAGGGAGGCCCATTATGCTGCGAATCTTGCAGAAAACAAGAAAACATCTAAGTACGCTGAACTGCTAAATAACTTTCTGTTCGCACCCATCAGCTTCGAGACTTTTGGCCCCTGGGGGTCTAGTGCCCGGTCCTTCCTAAGAGACCTCGGTTCCAGACTTTCCGCCGCTACCCAGGATAGTAGATCCATGGAGTTTCTCCACCAAAGAATCTCCCTGGACATCCAGAGAGGTAATGCGGCATGTATCATCGCTTCTCTCCCCCGGGCTACTCCTTTCAACGAAATTTTTTTCATTTAACCCCCAGTTTTGTGGACATTTCCGTTATCCCCAAAGTGACTGAAGCAGTCTTTGGACATTTAAAGCAGTTGGATGACCAGCTATTTCTACCAGTGGATATGTAGCATTTGATCTATTGTGGACATCCCAGTAAGAACAAGAACAATGTATTGCATCCATTGGATTTCATCTTTTGGATTTCCAAAGACTTCCGGTGGACATTAGTGAATTTTGTTATAGTTTATTTGATTTTTATTTTCACTATTATAATTTATTTGGTATTTATATTTGGAGGTACCCTGTATACTGAAGTATTAAATTAATATTTCGTTTTATTATTATATTCAATAAGGGAAAGTTCCTTCAATTACTCTGAGGATATGGATAATTTTTCAAAAGACTAATGGCATATATACTTATTAGGTGGCAAATTGGTTTTATTAATTTCTAATCAAAATAAATCGCCCTGTTTTAGACGAGTAAACTATTATTAATGCATTATATTATTTGTTTAAGGAGATAATGTTTATTTACAATATTTCATTTTTCCATCTCTTTGCTTATACATGAACCTTTTTTCATATATTGATAGTTACTTTTTTATTTTATATGGTTTGAAGATTGTTAAGTTGATAAATGTGTGTATTAGCATTCTTTATTTTTTTACAAAGATTTATAAAATCATGTTTCTTTCATTAAAAAAAAACAAAACAAAGATGAATTTATGTTCTGATTATGTTATAGATTATATTACAATTTTATATCATAGTTTATTATGAATTTAATTAAAGTTTAAATCTTTATATTATAGTAACATCGATGTATCATTGATGGATTTGTAAAAAATCAAATATTTAAGTCTATTTTCAGGCATCACATGGCCCTACAAAAAATAACTGTATTTGAGGACTGCTGTTTCTTAAAAATGAAAAAAAGATCTTTAAAATATCAATATTTTGTGTAGTAATTATTCGACATAAATTATGAGGTTTGCAAATAAGGTCAACGATTTTATATATTAACACAATTGCTTTAAAAAAAAAAAATTAATGATTAAATGAAATATGAATGTTTTACTTTGTACAGTCGCTCCTCTACTTATGAACGAGTTACGAGCATTAGGAAACTTCCTTTTAAAGCGCTAAATGCAACATATGCACGAATTTTCTGCAAAATAAGCTTCTAACAAAGCAACTCTGTTTATGCGTGAGAACCATGACTGACATAACGTCACTTCTCGGGCGCACGCGCGTACAAGCATCGTGCCACGTGGTACTCTCACATTGTAGAACGCGTTTCCAAGGTCACATACAATAACCACAAGAAGCAATACTCTGATATCTTTTACAGTTTTGCAGCAACCATTTTTTAAACTTTGAGTTCGGGGACTTTTGTCTCACCCTGTAGTTCAAACTTTTTTAGATCTTAGAAGTTTCTGGGCTAAATTGATTTGCGGTCTTTAAATGGTTACTTTTTCGTTCCACCATCAAATTTGGGGCTGCGGCCAAAGTGAATGTGGCCAATATTCGAAAAAAATTCAGCAATTTCAAACCGATAATTGCTTTGCTACTGCTGACTTTATATGAAAGTGCACAATAAACGATTGGGAACGCTTGATTCCTGTCCCCTGCATTCACTGTTCTGTAGTGAACTTTTGTGGCATGAAAATGGTGATCTGTGTAATCATGGTGTAATCACATGACACCATGGTAAAAATAGCTACTGTCCGCTTCCCACGAAAATGCCCCCGAGTTGTTGAAAGTGTGCCCTGAGCGCGTGGGTGGGGGTACTGGAAGGAACCCTTAAAAGACTAACACGCAGGAGCGGGTTGTTTAGACTTGCGAGGGGAGGTGTAACTTGGACAAGGAGCAGACGTGAGAGGAACCATTAAACAACATTTTATTCAAATAAGGCATTTAAAAATATTATAATATGCAAATTTAATTGGGGCCTCACACTTACGAACTAGAATAACAAAACTCATTAATTAAAAGTGTAGTTAATTCTTACTAGTTTAAATTCGTTTCAAAAAACTAAATACGCCTTCTTGCATTTTCTATTAAGCTAAGAGCGTCAGCTGATGC
The DNA here is from genome assembly GCA_023313115.1 of Rhysida immarginata. Lineage (NCBI taxonomy): Eukaryota > Metazoa > Arthropoda > Chilopoda > Scolopendromorpha > Scolopendridae > Rhysida > Rhysida immarginata. The sequence continues at coordinate 3,640,271 of JAHWFO010083058.1, read as the reverse complement.
ATGAGCGGGATCTCCTGATCAATAAAGGTTAATATCACTGCTAACCTCGCAACTCTAGTAGCGCAACTCAACACTACCTTTAATCCACACCCCAAGAGTGGATTAGGGATCTATCAGGAAGGCGTCGTCCTCTCCTTTACTAAGAACCGGACCACGGTGGCACTAACAGATGGCACACCTTAGGCTGGGACAAGGGGAGAGAGCTGTAACCCCTTATGCAGAAACAACAGACGCCTATATACCACACAATTACAACGATACACCCCCTAATCAGCTCTTGGCTTGACCATATTACTACATATTGACTGACAATTAGAGAGGGATCTCCCCATCATGAATTTTCAATTAAACCGCTATCCTGTTGAACTGTTACCGATCCGTTCTCGTGCATCTAGCATAGCTTTACAAATCCCGAGCAATAGCCGGTTAATATTACGACTCATAAAAGATTGCGGAATATCAACAGAAAAATAACACTTTAACTCGAGGGTCGCTTGAAAAACGCTATAAATTACTGCAATCAGCAAGCACTGGAGAAATCAACCATAAAGACCCAATTCCGTAATGTAATCACAGCTGTTCAATGTGCATATATATGAACGACACGACAGCACTTGAGATAAGACTAGAACTTGATATTGCGCTTGACTTGAAACGGTTTATTCGGGCAGAGAAACAATACTGCTCCGATGAAATAAACTCGGGTTCACAAATGCGCATATTACACAACATACAAGAGTAATTAGATAGATCTCACCAACTAGAGGGCAGACACCGCCGACTTCTTATCTTAGTAGATCGTATTAACAAAGAACGTCGATAGCGGCGTTCCACTGGTGAGGCTCTAAAACGGACATTCCACGGGGTTTCTTGTTGGCTTCATTACCACAGGACGGATAATTTCATTTGAAATTAGTTCAGTTGATATCAAATGCACCTGCACCTTAGAAACTAAACATATTATAACTGCCGCTTCCCTT
>JAHWFO010083058.1:3616607-3639191 GCA_023313115.1 Rhysida immarginata | reverse complement strand
CACGCACGAACCAGCGCTACCATAGGCAAGCTTCTCTCTCTCACAACAACAAGAGCAATCACTCTTCTAAAAAAAAAACAACACAACACCTTTGTTGTGAGCTAAATTTCTGGAAAAACTGCGACAACAAAGCATTAGTAAGATTGTTACTATTATTGCCACAGCTTTCCAACCTTATTGTTACCACTTACAATATTGAAAACATTACAATATCGCTAAAACGAAAAAACCATTAATAATACAAATAATACAATCTCACCACATACACTTCACAAACATCACAACCACAACAATTACAAAGGGAATTCACAACAACGCAATTAAACTCAACTCACAGAAAACGCAGAAAATAAAAATTAATTTTTTATTTAGCATACTCTATAAAAAAAAAAAAAAAAAAAAAAAAAAAAAAAACACACCAAAACCCGTCAAAAAAGTGCTCACTGTGCATGCTGCAGTCGTGGATGTGTCCACAGCACTGATAGGGAGGGAACTTTAACGACGTGCATAACAGCAGGCTCCAGCTGCTGCTTTCCCAATCTTTCCCTGTTCAACAGCATTGAAAATTTTAATTGTACTACTGCTAGTAATCAATTCAGTACTACTACTACTCATTATATTAGTACTCTACATTGATGGAATCATCTAATTCCAAGAGAAAGCATGCCTGCCCTCCATGTATTTGACAGTTACGCACGTGTTCCCTATCAGTGCTGTGGACGCATCCACAACTGCAGCACGCAGAGTGAGCATACATACACGCAGTACATACAAATTCTATTATTAGTATTGTAATCTTCTGTGTGACAATTGGTTTTAAGATAACCTTTAAGATAGGGCACTTAAAACGTAATCCGAGATATAAGCACTATAACTATCTACGTGCTTTATTTATTACTACAGTGTATTATTTCTTTTTCAACTATTTTAAGGTAACAAACAAAAAATAAATTAATAATCACAATAATACTTTTCAATTTTCAACTTGTGAAAAACTGGGACTGTCCTGGGAATGCTTCAATTTGTTCTGTTTGGATGTGTAAATAAACAATCGGATAGAAATTTCATGTTTCATAGATTTCCACAATCAGAATTATTAAAATCTGTGTACAAGTTTTTGACAGTTAGGGAACTGATATCCAACTCCAAACATCGTGTGCTCAGCTCATTTTGAAGCGTCATGTTTTGTCTACGCTCCCACAGTTTTAAATTCAGTACCAATTCAAACATCCACTAAAACTAGATCACGGATAAGGTGGAACTAGATGCTCTTCCAACTCTAAACGGGCCTGGTGTTCTTCAAGAACAACAATTGCAACAGTCATGTGCAATCGCCGAAGGAATGATCCCATTTCAACAGTTTAATGCATAGGGCTGTGTATCGCAGACATTGCAGTAGCATTTGTCAGTAGGAAAAAGCCACTAAATGAAAGGGGTGTCAAAGACATTCATATTTCATTTCTTTTCATTAATTTAGATGTTTATCTGAAAAAATATTCTGTTACTATTTAAAAATACTGAAAGTTTCATGCATTCTCTTTTGGAGCAGAGTTAAAGCGTGATGTGGTTATGACACACTAAGTTCCAGTGTATTGATACGTCAGAAGGGAAAACTGCAAGTAGTGCATTTCGTTCCTATAGCAGCAGCACCTGTATATAGGTTTGAGAGATAGGGTTCTCTCTATAGGCGACATTACAGTCACTGCAATCGCACGTAAGGTTAGTTTAGTTTGATATTTAAACATTTAAGCAATCATTAGAAACAACAATGGTGAAGAAGTGCATCAAACAATCTTCTTCAGTGTTCATTGGCCGACAGTTCACACATGAGCACCATGTTGAAAGGCCGATCCTGTCGTCTGCAACTCCCAACATTAAAATCTTCTCTGTCATCCAGTTGTTATGATGAAACTGTTTTCACTGGCTCCTTTTCCTCAGGATCGGACATGTAAGGTTCCAAACCAAATTCTAGTAAATGAGCCCTTACGAACAGCCGAAAGTCGATGCATTTACTATGCAAAAACAATGAGTGATCAGGCTTTTGGAAATTGCAATATGTGCGATAGAAAGTCGTTCAACGTTTTTCTTCATTGTCCAGCCTTATGGTTACAAATTAATGTGAAATATAGTTGTATTTATAATGCTTACATATGTTTTATCCCCCTTTAATTTAGCGTGGACTGTACCCCTTTCATTTTACCCCCCTTACATATTGTGACATTCGTCAATCGCAAAGAATTGCGACTTGTTTGTCCGCCCCCTCACACGTGGTCCTAATGTCGGCGCCCCTACATGTGGCTATGAGACCCCACACGTCCACTTGGAGCTGCAGCAGAGTTATGGGAAGTTCCAGGAACAACCACCAGGCGGCGAGTGGATCGGGCCGGAGCGCAACCAATGAGGAACTAGATGACACGAGGGGACTGCTGGGTAATGCAGGAGGTGTATATATAGCGGGCGCTGTGGAGGGAAATTGATTCTGATTTGAATTCAGTTATGATTCCTCGAGAAACGATGTCCGACAGCAGTCATGGCCGAGTCTACCAGATCTTCCAACCGTAAGTACCCGTTTTACCCTTGCATTACCCACTGCCGATCCGTGCTTCGTGAACGTGTCCAGTTTGATATGTGTCTAAGACTTCTGACCGCCATGGGGACTCTAGGGACATTATTAATTGATTATTGACTTCAATTATGATGTGTGCTTAGTTTGCTTAATTGTAAAGCCAGTAACGTTCTTTTTATGTACAAGAAAACTTCCTTGATAGGTTCAGTATTTAAATTATGTTGAATTATCCAAGAAACTGCCATTCTAATTATCCTTTGTATTATTCAATTTATACTTGTTGCATTAAATTTGTTTATTGTTACTTCACGCTTGCCTCTTATTGACCCTTAGTATAAGATAAACTCTTGATATTATTTATCAAGATATCACAATGGTGCCCGAACTAAATTCTTCTAGTGGCGAACACAGTAATTCTCAGATGGCTGTTAAGAGTGACTCTATTGTAGGGTTCACGAATTTGATCCCGACGTTTTCCGGGGACGACGGTTCTATATCCGCGGGTGCATTTTTTGATGCCGTTGATGCCGTCGCGCAAATAGCAGGGTGGCCGGAATCTGTTGTACTAACTGTCGTTCGTTCTAAAGTGAAAGGCAAGGCCGCGACATGTTATAATGAACATGTGTTATCAGAATGTGGCAGCTATGCAGAACTTAAGCAAATCCTCAGTGAGCTCTTTCTGAAACCAGAACATTTAGAGAATGCTGAACTAGAATTTTATCAAGCAAAGCAAAGGGTAGGGGAAGATATTCACCAATATGCAAATCGTTTGCGTCGCCTATTTAGATATATGGCAAAGGCGGACGAAGGTTTTAGCACTCGTAGAAATCAGACTCTCCTTCGGAAGCTAAAAACGACTGTCCAACCAGAACTCAGAATGATATTTCTAGTTAAAAACCCAGAAACATTCGAAAATGCAATCGAACTTGCCGCGCAAGCTGAGAACGTAGGCGTTATCGATCATACGCGGACTTGCACTAATAATGTCGAGGCAACTCATGCTGCTGTCCGTTTGGAAATTCAGAAAATTTCTACTGACCTTACGGCCATGATGGATACTCATATGTCTGAACATAAGGTCATGATTGAGAGACAAAATGCGCAGATGGAGCTGATGAAGAAACAGATCGCCTCATTAGAAAGTAAACAAATGGAAAAATCGCGAAATAGGCCTAAATCAGCACGAAAAAGACAGTGCTGGAAATGCAATAGCCCGCACCATATGTTATATGACTGTAAACTAGAACGGGCTGAGATGGCAGCCACAGCTTGGCTCACGCACAACATTTCTAATGAAGTGCTAGCAAAACGCAGGAATAATGACTTATTCTACTTAGAGGTGTGGATAGGGGACATAGCTATCCCCATGATAATCGACACCGGAAGCGAAATTTCACTGATCCATAAAGATACAGTTCAGCAACTGGGAGATAAAGTGACGCTTATTCCAGAAAACATAATCCTGTCTGGAATAAACAATTCCAGCTGCATAAGCCAAGTAGTAATGGCAAACGTTCGCATAGGGCAAACACACTTTAAAAATCGCCGATTTCTAGTTCATGATTTCAAAGAACGCAAATATAAGGGCACTTTAGGGAACGACCTTATCAACATGGATAAGTTCCAATTCAAGGATTCCCAGGGTGAGGAAGTTTTCACTGCGCAGAACATGGTCATTGACCATATTACGAAGGGCGATCTCGATACCATTACGAAGAAACAGCTAGACGAGATCTTGACACATCATGTAGATAACTTTGCTGAAGAAATAGAAATGCTATCAGGGGTCACTAATGTGATGGTCAGGTTTGAAATTGATCAGTCTCATCCTGTATTCGTGAGACAGTACCCCATTCCCAAGATTCATCTGAATGCCCTAAAGCAAAAGATTGATTCTTATCTACAGGCCGGTATTATCGAACCGAGCCGTTCGCGATGGAACTCACCCATCCATGTGGTCCGGAAAGATAGCGGTGACATACGTGTCACCCTTGACCTGCGCAAGGTGAACAGCGTCACCACAGCCCTTGACTACCCCATGCCCAGAATTCATGACATTTTAAATGACCTACATGAATATAATTATTTTAGTGTGTTAGACTTGAATTCTGGGTACTACCAATTACCCATAGCACCTGAGCTTAGGCACTGTTTTGCGTTTCAGACACCCTGGGGCAAGTATCAGTTGACGCGTATGCCCCAGGGTGCAAAGAACTCTGTTCATACCTTCCAGTCCTTCATGACTGATCTCCTATACGACAAATTGTACGAAAACATACATGTTTTTCAAGATGACGTTCTCATTTACACTAAAACTGAGGAGGAACACCTCGAAGTTCTAAAATGGGTATTGGGAATCTTCAGGAAGAACAATGTCATCATGAAACCTTCAAAGTGTAAGGTAATGATGACCAAGGTGACATATTTAGGACACGTGATCTCGCGTGAGGGTCTTTCCCCTGATCCTGAAAATATTATGGCGATTGCAAAACTGGAGACTCCTAGAACAGTGAAACAAGTGCGCTCATTTATCGGAGCAGCCAATTTTTACCGACCATTCATTAAAGACATGTCCAAGACAATATGTCCCTTAACCAACCTGACCAAGAAAGGCGCAAGATTCGTCTGGTCCCAGGAATGCCAATTAGCATTTGATTCCCTGAAGGCTGCCATCATGAGCCCTCCAGTTCTCATACCCCCAGACTATACCAAACCCTTTCTCCTATACACTGATGTTTCAGCTGAAGCTTTGGGGGCAGTTCTTCAGCAGCAAACAGACCAAGGCATAAGACCGATAGCCTTTTTTAGCACTAAGCTGAAAGGTGCACAAATCAATTACTCGGTAATTGAAAAAGAACTGCTAGCTATGGTTCAAGCACTCAGGCAATTCCGACCCATAGTGCTCGGCTTTCCTATCTCTTTGCTTTCTGATCACAAACCTCTCTCATTCTTAGCGAGCATAGGGCCAATGAACCAACGCCTTCTGCGCTGGTCGCTCGAGATTCAAGAATTTGACCTCAGAATCTCTCACATAAAGGGCGAGAGGAACGTTGTCGCTGACTTTCTCTCCCGCCCCCCTGTGCGTGAGTGTAATGGAATCGTCAAAGTGAACAGAAGTAACTGGGATGATGACATAAAGGCTTCTCAGATTTCCGGTTCCATGTTTAGTGAGATATACAACTCACTAACTAAAAATAATAAAAGTCCCTGAAAAACTCAGGAAACAGGGAAAATTTAAGATACACAAAGGAACACTAATATGGTTCCCTAAGAAGCAAACTAAAAGAGAGAGAGAGAGAGAGAGAGAGAGAGAGAGAGATCGAGGTAAAGGTAGGGTATGCATCGGGGAGGATATGAAACTCCGTGTACTCGAGATTGCCCACAAAAACAAATTAGCTGGCTACAAAGGAATCACCAAAACTCTAAACGAACTAAAAAGACATTATTTTTGGCCGACAATGGGTAATGACGTCAATAAGTATATCTAAGCTTGCCAGATCTGCCAGAAATGCAAATTGAAAAAGGGACCCGCCCCCTTTCAGAAAGGAATAAACGCCGAATATCCGTTTGAGAAGGTGGCCCTGGACATCGTGGGGCCGATGTCCGAGACAAGTAATGGAGAAAAATACATCCTTGTTTGTATAGATGTGATGTCAAGGTACCCTGAAGCCTTCCCTTTGAAAGATAAAAAGGCCACCACTGTTGCTAAAGCATTCATGGAAGGCATAGTTTGTCGCTATGGGGTGCCCAAGGAAGTAATATCTGACAGGGGGACAAATTTTACGTCAGAAGTGATGCGTAATGCCCTTGAAGACCTTGGCATTACACACACTTGTACGACAGCCTATCGCCCAAATTCAAACGGTCTCGTCGAACGGATGAATCAAAACATACTCGAGATTTTGAGGCGCCTCTGCGATGGGAAACCCTACACATGGGACAGATTCCTGAGTGCTGCCCTCTTCAGTATCCGCACAACATACAACGAGAATACTAGAGACACTCCCACCTATCTACTATACGGGTTTGACCCAACGACACCTTGGGATGGGGAATGGAAAGGGGAGATGGACATGGATTTGAGAACTTACAAGTCAGAACTTACAGCCAGACTGAGAGTTGCGCGTAATATAGCCAACCAAGAAAGTAACATCCGTAGGGACGCCAAACTTAGGCAGCGTAATCAGGGAAGGCACCTGAAAGATTTCCAGGTGGGGGATAAAGTACTGCTTCTCATCAAGGGAAGGGGAAAAACAAATTAGGGTTCAACTATGGGGGTCCCTATCGTGTATCTCGAAAGCTGAGCTCTGTAAATTATGAAGTTCAGGGGTCTGGTTCACGAGACAGGCAAGTCGTTCACATTGACAGGTTGAAGGCAGCTTGGGGAAGCATGGGTTCTCGGGGAAACCATTACAGATTCAAGGCTCATCAGCCCCCACTAGGCAGTGACAATGAAAGCCCAGAAGAAGAAGATGAAGACTCCATCAGCCCATACCAGAGTGGTAATCAGGAGCCTCAAGAAGAACCTAATAGAGGAGCCGAACCAGCGGAAACCCCTGCATTGGATGATCGTCCCAGGAACCAGACGGGATACAATCTCCGCCACAGACCAAGAGTGGATTACCGCCAGCTCCATGAGGGAGGAACGGTTGTAAACCAGATCCAGGAGGATGGATGCAGTTCATCTAGTGAGCAAGATGTCACCAAGGAGGAGGGGAGTTGTGACATTCGTCAATCGCAAAGAATTGCGACTTGTTTGTCCGCCCCCTCGCACATGGTCCTACCGTATAGACGCGCTTTGACCGGCATGCCGTATATTATCGAGGATGACCAGGGGGCCGTAAAACCCCGTTTTATACGGCATGCCGGAAAATTCGAGACAGAAAATTGAGTCTCCCCCTCACTAGAAAGTGTTTTCTCATTTTCAGAATGTTCCTTCTGTTTGACTAAATTTGTAATATTTGTAAGCTGCATATCAACGCAGCTAATATTATATATACCCATAAACTTTTAATATAATCATCCTACGTTCGACCTAAACAAGAATAAACTTCGTAATTTAACGTTACTTTGCAACACAACACTTTGTTTATAAACACAATGTAATTAATAATTATCGAAAAAATATTCACATTTTGCGGCCCTCTTCACTTTTTTCCGGCATGCCGGTTTAGGAACCAGAAAAAGGAGACAGGAAATTTGGTGAACCTCAGATTTTCCGGCATGCCGGTAAAAGCGCGTCTATACGGTAATGTCGGCGCCCCTACACGTGGCTATGAGACCCCACACGTCCACTTGGAGCTGCAGCAGAGTTATGGCAAGTTCCAGCAACAACCACCAGGCGGCGAGTGGATCGGGCCTGAGCGCAACCAGTCAGGAACTAGATGACACGAGGGGACTGCTGGGTAATGCAGGAGGCGTATATATAGCGGGCGCTGTGGAGGGAAATTGATTCTGATTTAAATTCAGTTATGATTCCTCGAGAAACGATGTCCGACAGCAGTCGTGGCCGAGTCTACCAGATCTTCCAACCGTAAGTACCCGTTTTACCCTTGCATTACCCACTGCCGATCCGTGCTTCGTGAACATGTCCGGTTTGATATGTGTCTAAGACTTCTGACCGCCATGGGGACTCTAGGGACATTATTAATTGATTATTGACTTCAATTATGGTGTGTGCTTTGTTTGCTTAATTGTAAAGCCAGTAACGTTCTTTTTATGTACAAGAAAACTACCTTCATGGGTTCAGTATTTAAATTATGTTGAATTATCCAAGAAACTGCCATTCTAATTATCCTTTGTATTATTCAATTTATACTTGTTACATTAAATTTGTTTATTGTTACTTCACGCTTGCCTCTTATTGACCCTTAGTATAAGATAAACTCTTGATATTATTTATCAAGATATCACAATATGTTTTACCCCCCTTTCATTAATTCTAACGGCCCTTGTATATCGCTGTCACTGTTATCATAATGGACTGTCGTAACTATCGGTCTGGTTTGCATATTTATAGTTCCATTGTGATATACAACTAACTGATAGCACCTGTGATAGAGTCCAATGTGTGACGTCACGATTTTGAAATTCCTTCGCACTTCTCTGCAAATTGTGACGTAACAGCTTGTCGAAACATGGCGCCAGTGTTGATCACAGGGGGACGGAAAAAAAATGACAGTTTTTTCCTATGTTTTATTAATTCTGAGTTTGAATTGAAAATTTTTATACATGCTACGTTGTGAGATCTTCATCTTTCATTTTAAACAAAGTTGTTTTGAGTGTGGAGTTTACCTTTAAAGGTGATACCTAAAGGATGATCTAGTAATTGATATTTGTCAGAACTGTTGCATTCAGAAATGTATCTAATCTAATATTGGTACAATTAAATTTTGATTCTTGTCATGAATAAAGTTTACAATTATTAATATATCTAGATTAAATCTCTTAGGCTAACAAGGAAACCTGAGTACTCCGACTTACCGATTTTTATAAAAAAAAAATTGCACATGTAGCTTTCACCAAATTAAACATACATGCAAAGCCATTCGACGCACTTCTCAAAATTTTCCAAGAAAAAATTTCATAAAGTTTGTTATAATCGACTACACTTTATAAATATCTTAATTGTAGCACAGATTTTTATCATCTTCAGGTGGTCTAGTGGTAAAGCGCATGCCTTCTGTTTTGCAGGTATGGGTTCAAATCCCGCCTTAGATAATTTTTTTTTCTCTTCATAAATTTTTTTTAATATGTATGGGAATGTGTAATTCATTTCTAAATATATTTCCGATTTTCCAATTTGCTACCACCATTTTTTTTATAAAATCCATATACGAATTATAGTTAATAATCCAATGTGATAAACAAGCATTTAAGGAAAAAAGATTAATTATCCACATTTAATTATTTTTATAAATTTTCTAACTTTTGGGATGATATTTAACTAACACAAAGATGAAATAATTACTGCACCATGTACTTACTATTAAATATACCGTATTTTCGCAAATATACCCCGCACCCTTGTATACCCCGCGAAATTCCACGTTTATGTAAAAAATATTTAGGAAACCCTGCACCCCTGTATGCCCCGCGGGGTATACAGGGGTGAAAAGCTGAAAGAACTTTGAGGTTATATTACGGTTAAATCAGAAGATTAAGAAGTATAATTAATTATTTCAACCATTAAATTCAATTAAAATTCATAAAAATTGTATTGGCAGTATAAAATGTTCCAAAACATAAAAAATGAGGAGTGGAAGAAGAGTTTATTTTGCAGGAAAAAAAAAATCGAGCAGGAAATTCAACACAAAAGTTAGTAGATAGATCCAGGAGATTGAAATAAGCAACTGATAAATGAAAGCGACAATCGACAATCGAACAGTGCAGGTAAAACGAAACGAGTGGTCCGAAAGCAACGCTTTCACTGCCATACTCGCCCAGAAAGTAGCCACGGGAAATACACTGAACTAGGCAAGAAGCCAGATGAAACCTAGTTAAGTCCTCCAGAGGATAAGATGGAGTCCTTTCCTATCAGGACGATAGTGTTGATTGTTGATTGACGAGGGACAAGGGACACGAGGAGCTAAGAGATCCAATATTTGGGAAATATCGCCTTTTGGATGTCGTCGAAGTTGATGTCCAGGAGGTGACGCGGCCTGCGATGTCTAAGAAGGCTTCTGAAGGTAAGCGGGTGCTCAAGAATACCTGCAACCAGAGGATTGGGATGGTCCTTCATCTTCGGAAGCAGCTTTTTCATCAATTCCTGGACGTGATTCCCAATGGGAGGTATCTCAAAATCGTCGGCAATAGAAGTATTTGTTGCAACTCTCCTCAAGGTAACGTTTTGGAAAGTTTGGAGGTCCTTCCATCTAGACTTACATATTGTAGCCCATGCAGGCATACCATAAAGCAAGATGGTTCGGATTACCGTCCTATACAACAATAGTTTGCAGTCCAATCCAAGCGCGCTGTTTCGCCCCAGAAGAGCTATCAGACTGAACTTTGCCTTCTTTGCCTTGTTGATGGCGTAGGAGACATGGTCGCCCCAATTTAGCTTGGCATCTATTACCACTCCGAGGTATTTGTAATGTTTTACCCATTTGAGCTCTCTACCAGAAAGGAAGAGAGGACTCGGGGGTTTCCGAAGTTTCTTTGTAATGAACATTGCCTTGCATTTGTCAACATTTAGATTCAGTCTCCACTTAGCAAACCATTTCTCGCACTTATGTAAGGCATTCTGCAATCGAGATATGACATGAGCGGGAACGCGAGCAGTGGTCATGATGGACGCGTCGTCAGCGAACAGATACAGCTTGCATTTTGTAAACGTTGGGAAGTCATGGATGAAGAAGTTGAAGAGTGCAGGGCCAAGAACAGAACCCTGGGGAACACCAGCTCTGACGTCACACGGGTTTGACATGGAGCAGCCAACCTTTACACGAAATATCCGGTTCGATAGAAAGGATCTAATCAAGGCAATAAGATCGTCCGGAAATCCACAAGTAATCATTTTGTGTATTAGGCCTTCATGCCAAACCTGATCAAAAGCTTTTCGGACATCCAGAAACACAAGACCACCATATTTAGCGCAGTTAAGAGGAGTGTTTAAATCTGCAACAAGCCTCCAGATCTGGAGTTGGCAGGAGTGACCTGGTCGAAAGCCGAATTGCTCTTCACATACAAGATTGTTAGCCACACAGAAGTCGTTAAATCTCTTAAGAATGACGCGTTCAAACACTTTTGATAGCATAGGTAACAAGCTTATAGGCCTATAGCTGACAGGTAGAGCAGGGTTTAGACCAGGCTTCGGTATGGTAACGATTACAGACTCTTTCCACTTGACAGGAAAGTAACCATGTCTCCAGCAGTCATTCATGGCCCTGGTAATAGTTCCAACAACATTAGGAGGTAAGTTCTTGAGAGTGCTATTGGTGATGGAATCGATACCTGCTGCTTTCCTGCTTTTAAGATGCTTGATAACATCGGAGATTTCGTGAACACCAATTGTGTCCTCACAGGTAGAAATACGATGAGTGAGCTCGTATGCGATACATCCATCGTTGACAAGACGAATATTTGGGAAATTATCTGAGTTGTCCTCACCAGGAGTGGTAAATTGTTTAACCAGGGATTCGGCGATCAGTTGAGCTTTATCTTGATCACTCGTGACAGCATTGCCATTTGCGGTAAGCAGCGGTGGTAAGTTGATGGGTCTGTTTCCTTTTAGAGCCCTTACAGTACCCCAGAGCGAGTTGTCCTGGACTGACAGGGCCTTTAGCTTTTCGCTCCATCTTTGATTACGTAAAGATTTAACCTCTTCCTGGACCTTGCGAGCTAGCCTGTTGTATTTCGTCTTGAAGAAGGGAAGTCATTTACGCAGCCATAACCTTCTATAGGAATTTCTTTCAAGTATGAAACGCCTGATGTAAGTAGGGAGGTCGAGATGTTCAGGATGCTTTCAATAAGTAGTGAAAGTACTGGAAGCTGTAGCATCATTGATAACACGAGTAATAGAACTGATATTTGCATTAATATCCTCGTTGTCAATAACCTCCTTATATGGAATGATGTTTTCTCTAAGGATATCCCTGAAGAGTTTCCAGTCTTGTTTGGAGCGAAGCCCAATCTTAACATCGATGTTCAAGCCCTCAAAGATAAGCATCACTGGACGGTGGTCAGAGGATTAGTCGTCGACTGTGAAAATATTATAGGGCTTAAAGAATCCTTTAAGAACTACAACATCCAGCACGTCGCTGACAGGAGAATGGTCGCAGTAGTATGTGTCATCAAGGGGTCCAGCAACAAAGGTGTCAATCTCGTTTAGAGTATATCCATAGAGGATATTGCCATTTTGGTTGGAGCATTTGGAATTCCATGTAGGGTGTTTAGCATTAAAGTCTCCCGCCATAACCACTGGAATGGGCCCAGAGAGCAGCTCATCAAGCTCGCACGGTCCAAGCTTGTGCCTAGGAGAATTATACAGAGAGGTGAATTTAATTTCACCTGCGTCGGCGTCATTTATTATCACGGAAACAGCTTCCATTCCTACATAATTCGGAGTGACAGTCTCACGATGATCAATGCCATCTTTGACAATGATAGCTGCTCCACCAAATGCTTGACTGGCGTTGTTACCCAGAGGTCGATCCTTTCGATAAACATGATAACCCGGCAAGTTAAAAGCTTGAGTTGATTTCAGGTGCGTCTCACACACGAAAGCTATGTCAATATTCCAATTTATGATGAAATTGTAATATTCGATGCGCTTCCGATAGATTCCCCTGGCGTTCCATATATTGCAACGAAGCTTTCCGTGGGTAATTGTTCTGTAGCGGTGTCTGTCCATGGTCAGTTCTTGATTTCGTGGGATGCAATCTGTGGCAGTACGTTGCAACTTTCCTTACAGAGGTTAAGAAGGTTACCCAGACTCCTATAAATGCTACGCAATTGGATTGGATCGACCGCATCTGAATGAGAAGAGCTGGATGCGACTGAAGCATAGGTTCTGCCATCAACTACTTTAGTGGTTTTGATCCTTTTGACTTGGGGATATTTCGGACACTTGGTGTAACTTGAAGTATGCTGACCATCATAACGAATACATTTAGGGGGGTCTTTACCCTTTACATTTGTACAGTCCCTCGACTGATGGTCACCTGTGCACTTGTTACATCTAGGCGATCCGGTGCAACCTTGGGAGACGTGGCCAAAACGTAAATAGTTGTAACATTGTAAGGGCCTTTTGTTGCCTCTAAATAATTCAATAATAACAGCAAGGAGACCGACACGCTTTAAATTCAAAAATGACTTATTGTGCTCAGTGTTTTGGAGTAGAACTAACACCAGTGGCATTTCAACGGAACCGTTCGCTTTTTTCAGCCTGAATGCCTTTTCAGGATAATAATTTGCCTTCCTGAGGTCATCACAAAAGTCTTCCAGGTCATACGTTGTGTCAACATTTCGGACAACATATTTCAGCAGCTTTTCTGATTTGAGCTGATGATGCTGGATTTTTAGCACATCGTTACTCTTTACTCCAGATACTAGAATTTTGTGTGTGTCCTCATCAAGACACTTAATTTTAATGGTGTCCTTACGACCTGTGTGGCAGATGATTTTGTCTAAAGACACATGTTTTGTGATTTCCTCTAGAATTTCCTTGATTGGTTTTCCGTGATGACGAATAATAATCGGAGGAATGTAAATAACTCCCTTTCCATGAGTGACATTGCTTTGGGAATAACCAAGCTTTGCTTTGTTACCTCGTAGGGCTACAGAGACACCATTTTTAATATCGACAGTAGACTGAATGTTGTCTATCCTAACACCACTTTTGTTTCTTTTATTCTGCGCAATACGCCAGTTACCTCCATCACTGTCAGCAGAATCATTTTCGTGCCTTCTTTTGACGCTAGTTCGTAGTGAGGAGTTTCCTTCGTCGACTGCTTCCAGGCAAGTAGAAACATTTTCATTATTATGTGTTGCATCAGGATTTTCCACTATCATGGGCGAATCAGAAGTAATGGGAGAACCCATAAACTCCTTGATAATATTGCCAAGGTTAGCAAAGCCATTGGCAGTCTCTAAACTAGCACTCTGAATAACACTTTTTAAACTATCAATTTTACTACCAAGTTCCTTAGACAGCGCTTCCACCCTTGATTCTAACTCTAGATATTTGCTGTTCAGTTCAGTACGTAATGCCTCAAGTTGTCCGTTAATAATAATGTCAAATGCCAGAAATCTCGGATCCTTACACGCATCTTTGTAGGCCAGTTCACAAGGTAACACTTTACCATCAGCATACTTAACAGTACATGTAGGAGATTTTGACGCAGCGCCTGATGTCATCATGAAGCAGGGGTGGTGCTGGGTTTTGCCGTCCTTAGAAGGACGCACCTACTCAGAACGACTCAGTTTAAAAGACTTAAAAAAAAGTCCTACCTTGTTAGTCCTCTTGGAGATTTCACCGAAGCACTGAAAGTTGTCCAGACTGCAATAGGTACGTCGTCGTCCGTCGAGTGGTAGAATCGTCGTGCAGTAGCAGCAGTAGTCTTCCAATAAATGAAAGCAAACTAGCATCTCTTTATATATGTAAACTATGAGCGCCAGAAGGGCTGTGATTGGTTGTTATTAGAAGGCAGGAAATATTAGCCAATAGAAACGCCGTCACAATAGGTAAAGATACTTCATGATTTATGATTTTTCTACAGGATATTTTAATTACAAAAAAATGTAAAGATACAACTTCATAAAGTAAATATCGTATAAATTAAAAGTATTTAAGGATCAAAGATATTCTAATATTTATTTTAAATAAAAAACAAATTATATACTGCATTCAGAAATAAAATTATTTTTAACATTAAAAATACTGTATTTTATAAATACAAAAGTTTTTCGTATCAAATATACAATTATGTAGTAAAGAATTGTTTGCAAAAACAATATAAAGGAAAGCAAACGTCTTCACGTGAATAATAGAATAGACTTAAAAGGTTTAATATTAAGCTTTAAACAAAGTTTCATAACAGAGTAAATAAAAATGGTCTATGAGGATTTTTACATACCAAACCACAGATGTTTAAATCATTGATTGAAATAGGAAAGCGATCCAGGCTCTAGAATTTTCTTTCTTATTTGCATCAGTTCCTACTTTAAGAAAATTTGCATTGTTCCTACTTAAAGCAATGAACAACACATTGTGTATTGCATTCAGGCTTAAAATTAAAAACTTAAAATTCCGATTCATTATCGCATTTATCATTCCGATTCATTATCAAAAGGTGAAGAAGTTAGTCGGGACAAAACCACTACTTCAGATCGTGCCAGTTTTGAAGTTGCCATCTTTTTGAAAAGCTATTTTTTTACGATATGAAAAATGCATAACCTGGATATTTACAATTAAAAACTTAAAAATCTGATTCATTATTGCATGTTTCTTCAAAAAGTTTCTTAATACAGCACAGATGGCGGTTTATTAAAAAAATAATAAAAGGTCATTTAATTTTGAAAAAGGCAAAAATACAGTTGTTTACATGAAATTTTATTGTAAGTTCATTTTTCGAAATTATTACAGTACATATCGTGTATTAATGCATTAAGTACTGTAATAAATATTCATTTGAACTTTAAAAAAACGTTCTTGGACAATTTCAGGAGTTATGGTATCGCCATCTTGTTTATGAGAATTTACTTTTACATTAGCTTTTGCAGACGAAAAAATGAGAAAACAGGGAATTAATGTACTGTAAATTGTATATACTACATAATACACTGTAATATGCAAGTATATCAAGTGTTATATGCTAATTTCGTTTGAAATTCGTCAGATCGAAGTTAGTTTGAACCCCCCCAGTTAGGTTATGGCAACAGAAAATTGGATGGGAGATGGATTTTACAGTAAATCAATTAAACAGAACATACAATGTACAATTCATTATACAGCACATTATATACTGTGATGCATGCATGTAGTTTCTCAAAAATGCATTTACATTAAAGGTGAATTTTTGAAATTATTATAGTACATGGGATCCGGTCATTTGCCCTCAACAACATTTTCGACCAGGAAAGTTCTATCTCCTGAAATTGCCCAAGAACGTTTATTAAACTTCAAATGAATATTTATTACAGTACTTTAATTCATGAATATATATATTATGTACTGTAATAATTTCTAAAAATAAACATACATTAAAAAAAAAATCATTTTATCATGACTATTATTATTCTTTATAAGCCACCATATGTACAGTATTAAGAAACTTTTTGAAGAAACATGCGATAATGAATCGGATTTTTAAGTTTTAAATTCTAAAGATCCAGATTATCCAGAGGATTTTTACATTATTAAAAAAAATAATAAAAGGTCATTTCTCCTGAAATTGTCAAAAAACGTTTTTTAAAGTTCAAATGAATATTTATTACAGTACTTAATGCATTAATACACGATATGTATTGTAATAATTTCGAAAAATGAACTTACAATATAAATTCATGTAAACTACTGTAACTGTATTTTTTGCCTTTTCAAAATGAAATGACCTTTTATTAATTTTTTTAATAAACCGCCATCTGTGCTGTATTAAGAAACTTTATGAAGAATCATGCAATAATGAACCAGATTTTTAAGTTTTTAATTGTAAATATCCAGGTTATGCATTTTTCATATCGTTAAAAAATAGCTTTTCAAAAAGATGGCAACTTCAAAACTGCCACGATCTGAAGTAGTGGCAGTTTGTCCCGACTAACTTCTTCACCTTTTGATAATGAATCGGAATTTTAAGTTTTTAATTTTAAGTCTCAATGCCACAATGTGTTGTTCATTGCTTTAAGAACTGATGCAAATAGAAAAGAAAATTCTAGAGCCTGGATCTCTTTCCTATTTCAATCAGTAATTTAAACATCTGTGGTTTGGTATGTGAAAATCCTCATAGACCATTTTTATTTACTGTTATGAAACTTTGTTTAAAGCTTAATATTAAACCTTTTAAGTCTATTCTATTATTCACGTGAAGACGTTTGCTTTCCTTTATATTGTTTTTGCGAACAATTCTTTACTACATAATTGTATATTTGATACGAAAAACTTTTGTATTTATAAAATACAGTATTTTTAATGTTAAAAATAATTTTATTTCTGAATGTAATATACAATGTGTTGTTTAGTGCTGCGCGATGATTTTATAGTACTGATGTTGGCATCGATGTTGTTAGTTGTTATACGCCTCGTACGCCTCTCAGATGGCAGCACCGTTTTTCTGCGCTCATAGCGGCGAATTTGTAAGTTCTTTTAAGCGGCGAAGTTTTTTTTAACATATCTTATATCGATTCCAAAATTGGAATGGTTTGGTATCTATTTTGGTCAAGTGTTTGTTACTCTTTAGCTATACAGTAGAATCTGCTTAATACGATTCTGTAGGGAC
Source organism: Rhysida immarginata (assembly GCA_023313115.1). NCBI lineage: Eukaryota > Metazoa > Arthropoda > Chilopoda > Scolopendromorpha > Scolopendridae > Rhysida > Rhysida immarginata. The sequence goes on along the minus strand of JAHWFO010083058.1, from coordinate 3,621,692 downwards.
GTACGAAATTAACAATACGCAAGAAACGTCTTAGGTGGGAAGATCTAAAATATGCAAAACACATATTACCCTTTCATTTTTTTTTTTTTATTTATTATTCTATACCACAGAATCAATGTTATACATAATTAAAAATTGTAATTACACTTTAAACACATACCTCTTCATTATAAATTTAAGTATATAATATCCTATTTGAAATAAACATCTACTAAAGAACTTTACATTTAATTTTGAACGATTTTGATGAGCAATGATGGTTCTAATGAATTAAAACAAAGAACTGAAGATGGGAATATGGAGACGCGCAGTATTGGATAAGCATGTAATCAAACAAGTACACACAGCAGCCCGAAGGAGCGCAAGATGCGGGAAAGCGATGATAAATAATTTACAAGATTAAACAGAGTATAAAAAAACAGACTTTGAGAAAACTTTCATTATTGTCTAGCTATAACCAGTCCATATCTTGAAAATACTGAACCGATTTTGATGAAACTTGGACGATTCCCTAAGTTGAAAGATACTTACCGTATTTACCCGAATATAACGTGAGGTTTTTTTTTCAAATTTGGAGGTGAAAAATAGGTGGTGTCGTATAAGATTCACGTATTTTGAAAAAATAAACCTGCGTGCGCGCCGGAGAATTAAAGAGGGTTCGGTTTTACCCATGTTAAAGCTAGCGAATAACAAGTAAAGATTCGCACATATGAAAAATCATTTCTTAAACTGTCTAAATGTAGTACGTCTTAGTTTAGGCACAGATTAAAGAAAATACCGAAAGAATTGTTTTTTTTTTAATCTGTGTTTTAAGTGTTTTTCTTATTATTGTCCTTTTCTTGTGAGATTAAAATAGCATAGGCGCTTATTTTAGCCATTTTCAGTTAGAATGAGATGTTTGCGAGACTGGGTGAGATTTTGCTTTTTGCCAAATGTACTAGGCCTAATGTGCGTGCAGTCAAAGCGGACATTCAAACACATCGATCGTGAACTAAACAGCGATGGAGCGACATGGATGTAGCAGCTCACAAACTTTAAAAGGATGTCGAAGAAGGTATGATGTCAACTTTAAGTTGATGGCAGTTAATTTAGCTGAGACAACTAGTAACTGCGAAGCAGCCAGAAAATTTAATGTTTTTGAAGGTAACATTCATCTATGGCAGAAGCAAAAATAGGAATTAAAAAATGCCCATTCCACTAGAAAAGCTTTTAGTGGGCCAAAGAAAGGACGTTTACATGATTTGGAAATACGTCTGGTCTCCTACGTTCAAGACAAACGTAACCAAGGCCTTCCCATCACGAGGAAAATACTAATGACCAAAACACTTGAAATTGCAACCGAATTAAAAATTCCACGAAGCGATTTCAAAGCCAGCATCGGATGGTGTGTTCGTTTTATGAAACGAACAAGATTACTGCTGAGATGACGTACAGTCATGGACAAAAAAAAACGCTCCCTCACTCTGTACTGCTATATTTTTAAATGGGTGTTTAAAACAGGATGGTATGATTTTATTGGTTAAAAATGTAGATAATTTTCTGACTGAACTAAACGATATCAGATACCTGGTGGCAAAGTGAGGGAGCGTTTTTTTTGTCCATGACTGTACACATAGCACAGAATTGGCCCCAAGATTATACGGAAAAATTAGTGGCATTCCAGCGATATGTCATCGGCAAAAGAAAGGATGAAAAATAAGAAAGAAACCTTTGGCTCGAATCCAGGCTGTGGAAGTTTCTTTCCTATTTTTCATCATTAATTTGAACAGCTGAGTTTGGCATACAATTAAAACCCTCACTGACCATCTAATGATTTATTCTTAAAAGAAAGGAGCATGCATATTTACTTGGACAAATGGGCAATGCAGACCAAACCTCCGTTTATTTCGATATGCCATCATCTACAACTATAAATGAAAAAGGCGCAACATCAGTGACAGTGAAAACGACAGGTAATGAAAACCCCAGAATGGGGAAGTTGCATGAAACTTCTTTTTTATAAAGAAGGCCTATTTTATATAGATTTCGGTACGCTGAATATGAAAATCGCCATTTAAAATCTTAAAAGTATTAAAAAAACTATCAAAATTAACTTTAAAAATGCAAAACCACGCCCCCAAACTAAAACGATGTGTGACGTCACACGCCATCGAAACACATGCCTTTGTAGATCATAACTGCGCAGGCGCAGAAAGGGGATAGCTCCTAAATGGCATCTTGTTTAGCGATACCACTATTTCTTTGCGTATTTTAATGCATAATTAAACTATCCAGTAAAAAATTGATACTACACAAGTCAAACAGGTTGTTTAAAAGCTCCTCGAACTAATAAAATCTATCATTTTAGATATAATTAAAAATTACAGCACCATATGAAGGCATAGTGCCAAGGTTTCGATTGCCCCCCCCCCTTCCTCGACCTCCACGGGAAGAGATAAAAACGCAACTATCTATGATAAAATAATAGAGCTCACGTAATTTTGTTCGAAAAGCAAGTCCTTGTATTACCTATTTTCATGTCTATATTTCTCCTTGTGGAATTCAGGATTATAGTCGATAATCACCGAAACAAAGATAAGATGTATACATCCATGGGTAAATAATACACTTGAACAGGTGATCGAAACCGAGCGAAATTTAAACTTTAATCGGATCAAAGTTCTGCTACGTCTGAAGAATCAGACGAAAAAACTAATTGTATCCCATGTGCTTTTGTCCATTCCTTCTTCGGCTAGCTCAAAATCGAAGAATAACATACGAGTACGAGGTCATGGAAACCAACGTTAATTTCACACCGTGTATCGCTCCTCAGTACTTTCATATATTTGTATTTCTTCTCTCGTGATGTTTTGGTGCTCTTATGAATGCTTTATTAAGTCTTATTATACTTAGTGCTTGTATACATGGGAATGAAATAATAATTGTAAGCATACATATTTATTACAGACAGATCATAGATGTAGATGTTAGGCATCTAACATCTATCTCTATGCAGACAGATCATGAAAAGCAGCGAAAGAGATAGGCATGGTTTCCGGTTTCATGGCGCGTGACGTCACATCACTCTTGAGCTATGACATAGCGTTTCTTGGGGGTGTCAACTTTAATAATTTTTTTTAAAAAAACTACGCACAATTAGAAAAAAAGTACGCCATACCGGTATATTAATCATCTAAACTATCGAAAAAAAATTTAAAAATATTTCATGCAACTTCCCCATTACAGTTATGTTACGACAGATGGACGGAAGCTACCTCCGAATGTCATTCTGAAAAGGAAAACTATGCCAAAGAAAAAAACTTCCCCCAGGCATTATTTTCAGAACACAAGAGAAAGGATGGATGACTAATGAACTAGTCCTAGATTGGATTAAGGTTGTCTGGAATAGGTGACCTGGACATTTACTAAGACAACGAAGACTGTTAGTACTTGATGTGTTTAAAGGCCATCTCATAGATGAAGTTAAAACATCCTTAGAAGATACCAACACTGATCTTGTTGTCATTCCAGGCAGCATGACTTCAGTTACAAGTGTTAGATGTAGTCGTGAACAAGCCTTTTAAGGACTATTCGAAGGAGAAATACAATGACTGGTTGGTATCTGAAAACCATTCTTTGACATCAACTGGAAATATAAAAAAAACAACAATTTCACAAATTTACAGTGGATTCTAGAATCATGGAGAAGATTTTGAGTGATTCCATAATAAAAGGATTCAAGAAATATTGTATCTCTAATGCAATGGATGGCAGTGAGGAAGATATTCTTTGGGAAGACCAGAATGAAACTGCATGTTCTACAGACAGTGAAGATGAGTTTGATAGTTCATATGAAGAATGATGTAAATAATGCAAGATAAAGTGATAAATGAAACCAATATTCCACATGTAAAATTTTAATGGTTTGTATAAGCATTTCATTGACAGAGTCAATTTCGTATTCGCTGAAGAAGTTGATCCTGTCAACGAAATGCATATATGTACCATTCAAATTTTGCATGTGGGAATACTGGTTTCACTTGTCACTTATATCCTGTTCTCCATTATTTCTGGCATATTGTATTATGTAAATTATATCAAATTGTTTAGCAAATAAAGTTTATTAATTATTATGTTATGAAATTTTTTTCGTAAAAAAGATTCTTTTTTTTCACTACTAAAAACTTTTTTTTTTTCCAAAAATGCCTTCCAAAAGCTAAAGGTCGTATTAGATTCGAGGTCGTGTTATATTCGGGTAAATGCGGTAATCCAATAAAAGAAGAATTATTGCAACTCGATTTCTAGTTTTCGAAAAATACATAGACAAACACACATACATACAATAACGCCTGATTCCAAAGACAATGGAAAAGGTCCCAATAGATAACTCCTAACCACCCCAAACTATAACCAGAAGCTGAACCATAATTGAAGTATGTGTTCTTATATGCTTTATATGTTTGTTACTGCAGAAATCAAATACCAGGTACACCAAACTCTGACAAAAGTTCTGTGGCTTTATTCACGGGAATAATATCTTATACAACAATTACATACACTTATTTTCATCTTCGGAGCTAGAGTTCTTTATCTTTAAATTATCTGCCCCATGAATTTTTGGTAATCCAATATCTCTTGTGTTTTAATTATCATTTTCTTTTAATCTCTAGACCTCTAACTAAGATCATGCCATTAGGTTTTTTTCAGTCTCTGGCTCCAATAAATTAGGTTGAGTCTGATATTTAAAAAAAAAAAAAAAGGAAACAGCTCACAGCAGTCAGAAAAAAACATAAAAATTTCAGCAAAAATTAGAATATAACTTAATTAAACCCCAACTTATCTTTTAAATAATATTTTTAACAAACTTATACAAATTTGCTTTAATTTTCCCTCGAGGTATAAAAATTGATTTCTTTTAATGCTTGTAAGGAGTCTGAATAGTGCACCCTTGCCCCAGAGGATAAATTTCCTTGGGTCGCTTCAAAGTGCTTTCTTTTGACAAGGTAAGTAAACAAGCTTTTAACTAAATTGTCTAGAAATCTTATGTGGATAATGCAGATGATTAACTTGAGAATAAAATAAAACTCTTTTTCCACAACGAAACAG
>JAHWFO010083058.1:3602940-3616207 GCA_023313115.1 Rhysida immarginata | reverse complement strand
CTGTTTCGTTGTGGAAAAAGAGTTTTATTTTATTCTCAAGTTAATCAAACAAGCTTTTGTTTGATTATCTCTTCCTTTCATTTTGTTTCGGACCGTGTTAGATTCAAAAAGATAGAATCTCTAATTAATGTTATTAATGTTCCAAGTGGATAATTTTCCTTTTCTCTTTTCAGATCAATTTTTGGAGAAATCCAACGGGAAGCACCGCCTGACCGACGGGGAAGGTAAGTGGGGAGGGGAGGGGGTAGGGCAATCAACGGGTTAGTTAGTCAAATTAGTAGGGGACGTCGATCTTAAACTATGGGATACCTCTCCGTCTTTTCATATAAGTCGTCGAAAATCGTATGGCACATCTTTTAACCTGGTCCTGGGTCTTTTCCGGAGAAGGACAGAAAACTTCAAATGCTTCTCCAATTATTATCCTCTCCAAACGAAGTCTTTTCGTGGTTGGCCGGATAGCGTTCCATTTCTCCTTTTCTGGGATCTCCGTAAATAAAACAAAAGACAGACGGTAGCTTCCAGCTGAGCTTAACTCTCATGGCCGAAATATTCTCGCTTTTACCAGAAGAATGGGTGGACCTCGCATCAAACATTTAGAGAAAGATTAGTGCCTCGAATGTCCATCTCTCAATTCATGGGCCACCTTTTGAGCCGGATTTTGCAGTCTTCCACTCTATTATCAACGGACATCATGTCGTAGGTAAAAAATCGTCTCTAATCGAAGCCCCATGGCAGAACCTTGGCATTTTACACGTCCACACTCCATTCCTCAAGAGAACTTCATAACCCTCTTGACAAAAAAAAGAACTCGACACCACACTCCCTCTTCCAAATCTTGCTAAACCGAAGACCACTTTGTTTACGTCTCCGTGCTCTCAACAATCCATTTCTAGTGTAAGTAATCTTTTCATTTTCAACAATGTCTCTGTTAAAATACACCAAATATTATCTTGATTCATTTCATTTACCACAATACTGTTTCATTAAATCAAATTCAATGCTTATTTCATAGTTCATATTCAGTCTTTTTCCTTTCTTTTATTTTATTTTTCAGGTCCATACTACAAAAACATTTCGCAGCCTCAACAATTGGATTTATTTACTTGCAGATGGGGGGAATCATAATAAAAACGTCCTTTTTTCGTTTTAAGACACTTATGGAACGTCAAAGTCATTTTTTGGAATTACAATACACCCATACCTCGTTATACGTACGCTCGTTGTACGTACTTTTCGATTTACGTACTTTTCAAATTATGGCACGAATTCGTTTTACGTACCCAATATTTCGTCACACGAGATTAAATAAAGAGTAGAGTGGAAATACACTGATCATCAGCGCCAGCACTATGACCTCGTCAAGTACGTCGTCATTATTTCAACTCTAATAAATTAATTTAGGCTATATATTTTCGATTTTTGTTTCATGTGTATTATTATGTTTATGAAAAAAAAAAAAATAATAAACTAAAGATTATAAAAAATGAATACTAACTTTGCTGTATTATATCATAAAAGAAACACTGAAACAGATTCAATTTACTTTGTGTATATTTTGTATCAAAATCATTGATGTGCATTGTCATAGCGTTATCACGAAAATCATTGGTGTGCATTGTCAAAGCGTTATCACGGAAATTTATTCTTAAAAAAGTACAGTAGTGACCTCTGATGAGAGCTACATAATAAAACGTCTCACGTTTTTCCATTGCCTCGACTTTTCTACTGACCCTGAAAAGTACGTATTCGTTATACGGATATTCGAGTTACGTACCAAGTTTTTGGAACCAATCAGTACGTATAACGAGGTATAGGTGTACATACATACATTCATTTACGAAATTTGGCACACCTGTTTAGAAGCCCACATATACTAACATACATGAATATTGTGCAATTCCAACAATATTACATACATACGAGTCGAATTGATAACTTCCTCTTTTTTTTGAAGTCGGTTATAAAATAAATAAAAATAGTTGGGCTTTCACTGAAACACAACCTCAGAAGTTAAGCAACATCAGGCACGGCTAGTCACTGGATGGGTGACCATCCGTGACTCACAATCTTCAAAACGACGCGCGATGTTAGTTTTTTTATAAAATAAGGATACACATTAAATGGCAAAAAATTAATATACATTAAAGTACTCAGGTCACGAAACTGTGGATGTAAAAACAATAAAAATAAAGAAAACACTTTTCCACAAATTAATTTTAATGCACGTATGTACATTTCGAGGACTACGTCCTCTTCGTCAGCGTGATAACGCAGAAACTGACCCCTCGCAACGAGTGCAGAGAAAGTAAGACAGATAGCCGCCGCAGGGTCACCAGTCCACAAAAGGAGCCGTTCAAAGAGAGGGGAAGGGTTGTAAACGAGAAGAAGAGAGGCAAAACAAACTCACGTGGTCACCATATGCGCAACTATCACACGCAGTAAACCACCTCTTCCTTCAAAACACCTCCTACATCCTCAAAATAATACTTAAAGCCAAGAAGCACACCAGCGGCGACATCAGTCCCCATCCCCCAATTTAAGAATATTCCTGCTTATCAATTAATCCCCAAAAACCCTATCCTCCCACGCTTGTACTGTCTGCCCAAGACGCACAAATCTGGGAACAAATTACGGCCTATTGTTGATAATACGAACTCTCCGACTGTGCTTTTAGCCAAATTTCTGCTGAAGCTATTCCTCCGCCTAAAATTACCAGGTGTTGATTTTAGTATAAAAAACAACTATGAACTTGCGCAGAAACTGCCGGAGAATATAAGCTCTGATTTGCAACTTCTTTCCTTCGAATTCGAGTCGCTGTTCCCCAGCATCCCGATAAAGGAGACCCTCTCTGCGTTGGAGGCAATCCTAGATGACAATCATGTTCTTATCGCTTTTGTTAATGAGATAATGATATCCACCAAGCTGATCTGCTACAACAACATCTTCATCTTCAATCAAGAATATTATCACATGCAAAACGGCACCCCAATGGGTTGCTGCATCAGTCCATTTCTCGCTGATTTGTACATAAGAAAATTGGAAAACCAAGCCCTCGACTGTTTCAGGTACTTCCCCTCCATTTGGCTTCGTTATGTAGATGATATACTGGCATTGTTTGACACACAAAAATATGATTTGAATAACTTTTTGAAAGAAATTAATACTTTAGACCCCTCTATAAATTTTACTATGGAAGTTGAAAAGAATCGTACCATATCATTCCTGGACACTGTATTGTTTAGAGAGGAAGGAAAATTGTGCATGAATGTTTTCCGAAAACCTGGATTCACCCCGGTCTACATACATAATGATTCAAATCATTGCTTTGCCCACAAGGCAGCTGCTTTTCATCACATGCTGTTCAGAGCCCATAAATTACCTCTCAGTGAAGATAGATTGGAAACTGAAATTAAAAATATTAAGATGTTTGCCCAATACAATGGCTATTCAGAAGTATTCATCAATAGATTAATTACGAATGTCAAAAAGAAGATCAAAATAGAAAGAGCCACTACGTTAAGCAATAAAAAAGACATGATCTACATCATCTTTCCTTACAATAGACAACTTACAAAAGGATTGGAAAAGATCGCCCGTGGTTTTAACCTGCAGGTTGCCTATAAAAGTAGCAACAACCTCAGAAGATTAATTGGCAGCACCAAAGATAAAATTATTGATAGTGATAAAAGTGGGGTCTATGAAATAACGTGTGGATCATGCAATAAGTGTTACATAGGTCAGACTCGGCGTAAGATAAATACAAGAATTAAAGAACATTACTCCCATGTTAAAAATGGCAATAGCATTAATTCTACCTTTGCAGATCATATCCTAAAAATCAAATCATAAATTTGATAAAAATGCCTTCAAAATTTTACACACTATAAGGCACCCAAAATTACTTAATCTTGCTGAATCCCTGGAAATCATAAATAAGCCTCCCGAAGAACTGCTTAACTTAGACCGTGGTCCTATGGATGTCACTGATTGGTTGTTTTTCTACAGATATCTCAATTAATCACTGTTTTCTTTTGTTTGTTCAGTATATATCATTTCCTAAAAATTTTGTATCCATGATCTATTTTGTGAGCTGTCCCCGTGCAGCGGGTGGGGGATGGGGACTGATGTCGCCGCTGGTGTGCTTCTTGGCATTAAGTATTGTTTTGAGGATGTAGGAGGTGTTTTGAATAAAGAGGTGGTTTACTGCGTGTGATAGTTGCGCATATGGTGACCACGTGAGTTTGTTTTGCCTCTCTTCTTCTCGTTTACAACCCTTCCCCTCTCTTTGAACGGCTCCTTTTGTGGACTGGTGACCCTGCGGCGGCTCTCTGTCTTACTTTCTCTGCGCTCGTTGCGAGGGGTCAGTTTCTGCGTTATCACGCTGACGAAGAGGACGTAGTCCTCGAAATGTACATACGTGCATTAAAATTAATTTGTGGAAAAGTGTTTTCTTTATTTTTATTATTAATATACATTCTTTTGGATGATTTACATTGATTGATTAAATTTAAATGATATTCTAAACAAATAATAATACTGTAAAAAAATTAAAGCCTTGTTGGCTAGCCATTCAAGTTGTGGTATTTGAATGGTAGGAAGATGCACCTTCATATTTTTTGAACGATGGCAAGATGCATTGTCTTCTTGGAAGATGCACTGATCATCTCCAAAATGATCTTCAACTGTTGGAAGAAGGAGGGCATCAATAATATTAATGTACGCTTCTGAGTCAACTGTTGCTTTCATTATGCACAGTTTGCCTTTTCCTTTAAAAGAAATACAACTCCAAACCATGAGTCCTTGTGGAACTTTTCTTTGCTGACTAGGCAGTCATCATTAAACTTTTCTTTTGAACACCTCCAGACAAATTTTCATTCGTCAAAAAAAATAACTTTCCTCCAATCTTCTATTGTCCACTTCTTATAAGTTCTTGCCCATTTCAAACGTGCTTGTCGGTGTTTCTTTATTTTCACTTTCCTTGAATGAAACCCAAGTTCATGTAGTCCATTTTGTATGGTTCTGTCACAAACGTGAACATGAGATATCTTCTTCCACTCGTTATTTATCTCTTTCGATGTTTTTTCCCCTCATTTTCTTGCAGATTTCTTCTAGAGTTCTCTCCTGGCGCTTACTAGATTTCTTCGGTCTTCCTAATCTTGGGTTGGTCTCGACATGGCCTGTTGCTCTAAATTTTTATCATGTACAGTAAAACATCGATTATCCGAAATAATTCAGAACTGGAGGTGTTCGGATAACTAATTTTTCGGATAACCGATCATTTACGAAAAAAAATTCTACCAGTGTCATAGGAGTAAAATGAAATAAAGAAACGGTTATATGAAACACAAAACACTATATATACGGAGAGTTGATTCAGATAAAATGAGACGACTTTAAACGCCGCATATGACCTTGACGGAATGTGATTTGCGTGACTCGTCCACTATTCATGGGGATTAGCTTTGTATACACTTGTTGCTGTTATTTGGGGCATTTCATGCTGAAACATGGCTTCCAAAATCGCAGCTTTTTGGGAAGAGTATATGTTTGGCCTTTCCAACGCTAACTTCAGTCTTTCATGCATTGTGGAATTATGCAAACGAAATGGTATTGTGGTATCCAAAGCTGCTGTGGGTCGAATAATCAAAAAGAACAAACTGAGACCATCTAATGAACGTGGATGAGCAGAGAAGCAGGCCAGAAACAAGCCCCAGCCAACACGCCCAGCTCAGGTGGTGCGAGAAATCCGGTCTGAAGTGCTGAAAGAAAATCCCCCACACAGAGAAGTCTAGCCCAAAGGAAAGGTATTTCACAGGCAACAGTCTCCAGAATAATTCATGACAATCTTGGACTGGAGCGACGTCATAAAGTGCAAAAATTTGGATCCACATGGACAAAGCATCAAGCCACACTGCTAAGTCATCTGTGGCTTACTACAGGAAGATGGAACAGAGCATACGAGTTATTTTCATGTGCCTGTAAAATCTCCTGACGCATCACCGATGGATTTCTATGGTTTTGGTCTCCTGAAAAGACGGCTCGGAAGTCGCCGACCAACAACCGTTGATGGGCTATGGAAAGTGTGTCAGCAGGTGTGGAACGAACTTCCCATGGAGTCACTCAAACTCAGCCTACTTCAGTGGAAATTACGGTGCCGGGCGATAGTCCAACAACGTGGCTCTCACATCGAACACAACCGATGGTGGCACCATGGTATTACACCATCGTAACAGAACTGCAAAGTCGTGTCATTTTATCTGAATCAACCCTCCGTATTGTATCAAAGTTATACAAAAACTTTCTACATGTATACACAAAGTTAAACTTACAGTATTGTAGTATATGTATGTAACATTGAAGTAGGCAGTTTAGAAAAAAAAACAAAAAACGCTGCAGCGTCAGAACACTAGCGGATGCTAGCAGAACTGTTTCGGTTACAGCAGCGTCACAACACTAGCGGCGCCCTGTCTGAAACGCTTTCGGTTGATCGGTATTCGGATAATCAATGCTCTACTGTAGTCGAAACAGTAGACTGAGCAAACCCAACAAGTTTGCAACTTAAGTTTGAGTCTTTCCATCATCAAGCATTTTCACAATGCGTATTCTAAGCTGTTGAGGCAGTTCTTTAACAGGTCTCATTTTATCGCTCGCAAATTTTATTTTTATTAAATATTTTTGTGAACTACTGCCTTCATAAGCATTAGGTTTATCACCTAAAATTTAATGGTATGATCCTTTGTTCTTACACCCCTGTAGAAAAAATTGGCGCTAAATAATTGCAAACTTTTTTCCTTCTGATTTGCTTATCACAAACATTTTTCCAACCAGGGGTGTTGGTTTTAATTTTTTATTCAGTGTAATTTTCTTTTTAGAACATCATCTGATTTTTGTGTATTGTAAATCATCTAAATAAACATATTAATTTTTGTACAGTCTAATTGTGTATCCTTATTTTTAAAAAAACAGCTAACATCGCACGCCAGCGAATCGGCAATAAGTATCGCAAACTTTTTGCCAGTGGTTGTATAATCCACTTAATACAAAATTTTGCTTAATACGAAACTATTACCTGCCCCCCTCCTCCTCACTGAATTTTACATTTTAAAAAAATCATCCTCTTAATACAAAATGTTTTTACACCAAAAATTGAAGGCAATTAGAGATTTTTTTTTTTTCCCCCTACCAAATTCAATAAGGAGCATTCATATAGCAATGCACCACTATTTACTTCACTGAAAGTATTGAAGACAGAACTTCCCAGCTCGGGCATCGCATTGATACAACTGTCAGTTCTACTGGCTATTTTTCAAAAAAGTCTACTTCCATTCTTTGGCTTTATGCCAGCATTCTGGAAAAGCATGTATCTCTCCTCTGTACCACTGTTTCTATTGTTCACACATATTATCAGACTCAAATTTTTTAAAGGGCCAAAGTCTGACAGTGTCAATTTTGAAACTATAAGGTGATGAGGCAAAGCTGATACTTGTAACATGCATCATTGCCATTTGCCATTTTTAACACTCGTTATCGTGATGCTGCCTGTTTAGATGCAGAAGGTTCAAACTAGGATTCCTCAAAATTTCACCCACGTTGTAAGGTTAATGTCATAGAAATAAATTGTGGTGCTTCACTTTTTGAATGTTCCTTGTTCATGAAAACATCTCATTAGTTTTAGGCAAACTCTTTTATTAAATTTCTCCCTATTTTTGTCATGACCAAAGTTAATGTATAACAAGGATGAGGCAACTTAAGTTGCTTATCAATTTAAGCTCTCAAACTTTTGTATAAATGTAGCATTTGGTTAGCAAATACAAATACCTGGATCATATTTCTGAAAAGTCATAATACAACAAATAATTTAGGGGTGCAAATAAGTACTCGCCTAGGTTAAATGAATTTCCGATGCAGGCAACTAAATTTTTAACACGAGAGTAGATTTAAAAAAAAACAAACAAATTTAAGAGCAAGCACAATTTAAAACTTTATTTGTATCCCTAAAATAATTACTATCTTGTACCCCTATTGTACCCCTACTATTTGTACCCCTAAAATATATATAAAGGAGAGGGGGACTCACCGGAAGTTTTTTGAACGGATTGTCCAGTCTACAGATGACCAAAGTGTTATTTTCCCTATCACAATGTCCCTGAGGTTTTTTACCAAACTGCAAAGAAAACATTTACTTTCATTGTACAAACTGCAACATTGCATTAATTTTCTGATCAAATTAATCAATTAAAAGATAAACAGTTTAATATTAATTAAAAGAAAATTACAGATTATTATAAGTTTTTTAATACATTAACATTATTTTATTATTAAAGAATGCTTCAAATAGTTCATAAAATTTTATCAGAACCACTTGAAAATATCTGGCATACTTGCACAAAATCCAAAAGCAATAAGCATAAAAGGAGAAAGATAACAGTAAGTGCTTTGACAAAAAAAAAAAAAAAATGTTTTAATTTAAAGAAACTACAACTTACAATTTTTCATTAAAGCAAATAAAATAATAAAATTGTACAGGGTTATTCTAGATTAATTACCTGAAAGTAACATTTAATAATTCTAAAGTTAGTAGCCATGATTTATTAAAACAGTCTTCGTAACAAATTTATCAAATTTAAAGTTTAGCTACCAGATATCAAGTTAACCCTGTGTTGCTTTACTCTGTTCAATTAATCTTCTTCAGATTAAACCCTTCATTCCCTGCAACAAATCCTACATTGTGAATGGTTTGTCAATGGTTCACAGTTCTGCTGACGCAGAGATTCTGGCATACTTGCAGGTATCTAAAAATAAATAGGTGAAATCTCTACCAACTGACAAAAGGAAGCCAAATTGAAGATTTGTGAAAGAAACTTATGTTCTGTAAAATTTGGATAAAGGAAACAAAATATTTTATGTTTAGTTATTATATACATAGAGTTATTAAATGTTACTTTTAGCAATAAAATTTATAACAGTTTCCCAGCCTGTGCTTTCTGGAGGCCTAAGGACCCCATGTGCCCTTCCCAGAGGCTCCATAGCCCATAACACTACTCCTAAACACCATCAATTTTAAGATATAGGGTAGGCCTAAGGGACTCCATCAGAAAATTTGAATCTAAAAAAAAGAGCACTGTGGGTCAAAAAAAATGTTGGAACCCACTGATTTAGAATAATCCTGTATAAAAAGTCGATTCTTTAAGACTAGAAAAGATAATCACAATATGGTTTCTGGACAGCACTGGATTTGCCAATAGGCAGACTATGCCACAGCCTAGGGGCGGTGGATTTCATTAGTTTGACTATTAAATTTCAGTACTTACTTATCTACTAAAATACATATTATTTATGGCCTAAGTAGTCTTAGTCTACATTATATTACTTACAAGTGATCACGAAAATCAGAAAGTCAGTGGCTAAACTAAGTATAAATCCGGCGCTGGACTTAATCACTTGAAAAGTTTCAGATTAATATTGGAGTGCATTTTATTAATGCTATGTCTCTTTCCTATTCATTATACAGTTTACTATTTAATATTTACTATACAGTGTATGCATTAAAGATTTGTACTATAGTGATATTTAATAACATATGAACGTAATAACCTTTTCATATATAGTTTTCGGCATATTACATAGAAGCTCCAAAAGTTTTATATCGTATATATGTTCACTGCAAAAAAGTGCTCATAGGGGCACCAGCATCAGCAGAACAAATGATAGCATCTACGACTGAGATAGTACTGTGTATAATATAGCATGTCGATAGACGAAATCAGAGTGCTTAAACTCATTTTCAAAGGTCTTTAAAAACCGGTTTTCATCCAGGAATTAATCAACCTTTTGTCTACTAGTTGATTACTCTCTGTTATCTAATGTTTGTAGTGATTGTTTACTGGCAGATCATAAGGGTTTGTTCTAGAACTCTAGAACCAAGAATCTATGAATCAATTTAACTGGTCATCCTGAAAATGGAGATTCAAATCTTAATAGATGTGAGTCACACTGTAAATATATTTTTTTAATTCCTCAGAGTATATGCATGTGCTATACTCTGTATTTAATTAAAATTTTAAAGATGAAAACAGCATATAATAATAAACAATTTTATTAAAGTTACTGTATTTAAAATAATGTCATTAGAGTAAAATATTTTATTCCTATTTCTTGCTTTCATAGTCTCAATTGCCTTGGTATATGGATGGTATCTCATGATGATCTATTGGTGCTAACTATATGGTGAACTCTCGTAATGACTACTCACCACCAGAGATCACTGGCAAAACGGATTCTGATGGCACACACACTGACACTTTGACTCTCGCCACCGACAGTCACAGACTCAGAATGCTACGAATAGCTTTCAAATCATATATATTCTTGTAACCATGTATTTAAGTAGTAGTGTATTAAATTACCTCTTTTACTCTTAAAACGCATCTTGGATTCAGATAAATTGTTATTAAAACGTTCATCATTAACATGCCAGTGATGACCCGGACGGACTGAGGATAATGACGACATCTATCTAGCATGACGGACAACAACGTTGTGAATGAATAGCCTAAAAACCGCATCACCGATCAGATAGAATACGCATAAAAAACAATAATATAATGACAATGCAGCGTACCCACAAAACCACATGGATAAAGGAAGGCGGCCCCAGCAAAACACTGCATCAGCGAACAATAATACTGGAAGAACATGGCGACAAACGATGCAACGCAGAGAGTCTTATGATCCCAACCAACATTGAACAAGATACACAAGCACAGCGATCGCATCCCCGCACAAACAGAAAAGATACGTTTAACCCATTTTGTCTTACGCTCCCAAGAGAAATCTTAGCATCGCATAGCTAGCTGTGTGATCCGCTGAGAACATACCAAATGGCAAAGAAATTACATCCGTTGTTCCTCTTTCTCTTGTTACTGATGTACAGTGGTGGCCAAAAATTTAGCACTAACCAAATGGCTCTAAAAATATTGCCAATATTTGAAAAATCAACGCTCAAAGTTAATTCCACCCCTGCTACAAAATAAATGAGACTGTCTGAAACAAAGTAATTTAAAAAAAGTTGTTTTTTTTTTTTGGAGGATTCACTATGAAAAGGGGAGCATGTTTCAGAATATTTAAGTAATTGGCTGGACATAAGTTTAGCATCCTAACGTGTTTGCAGCTTAAATGTGGGTTCCACGTTGTTAAGTTTGTTGTATTTTAATATACACATTGTATATGCAACAATTTTCATTTCATTTGTACATGTTTTAACCAGCAGTCATGGAAAAACGACAAAACATATCGCTAGATCTCCGTGAACAAGTTAAATGGTTACGCAATGAAGGACTAACATTTGATAAAATAAGAACCCTACTTCAGGGACTTGATCTAGATGATCAACACCTGTTGCAACTGCTGACAAGGATCCGCGATATCATTGAAAATCACTTCAGCGAGGAACTGCAAAAATCTCCTAAACGGTTGGACCAATTGAAAAAACACGAAGAATAAAACAGTTCTGAAATATTGTATACAATCTGAAAGCACCATTAAAATAGGGGTTTCCATTGCACATTTCAAAGTTGACTTCCATATTCGAAAATGAATACTCTGTTCTAGATATCTAGACATTCACAACATTCAGGCCTTTCTCGCCACTTCAAGTGAGAATTTAACCCATCTAGTGAATATGGCAAAAAAGATCGCTGAAGCAGTCTCCCAGTCTCATGTTAATTTAAGTGAAATGGCCAGATACTGACCACACAAACTTCACAGCACAGATATCGGAGCTGACCGAAACTGTACAGGAACTCAGCATCCAGTTGGACAGCGCAAAATAACCCCTACATGAAAGGACTCCATACAAGACACATAGCAGGTGCAGCTGCTCTTGACCCAAAAGAGCGCAGTCTAACAGTGACTGTGGCCTATGCTATTACCATAGCAAATTCGGGGACAAGACCAGGAAATACACATCCCCTTGTTCATTCACCAAGCCAGAAAACTAACTGGGCGGTCACTTATGGTCAAAAGCAGTGACCACCAAATCGAACATGTTTTCATGGTCTACCAAAAAACAAAATTCACTTTTCTAATTGACACTGGAACGGACGTGTCCATAGTCCCTAGAACCTATTTCCCAGGCCAGTAACAACCAGTCAAATTAACCTTAAATTCCACAAATGGTACACTGATTAAACGTAGGGCACAGAGCTCATAAATGTGACCCTCAACCTCTACTGCAACTTTCTATGGCAATTAATAGTGGGTGATGTCACTCAGCCAATAATAGGGGTTGATTTTCTTACCAAATACAACTTGCTTGTCAACGTTCGTAGCAACTACCTGGTGGACGGCACCACACAATTACAGGGCGCAGTCCATACCTTGAAGGGCCCTCATGAGCATCAGTCTGATCTCCCTGTTGGCTGACAACTCACCTTATCATAAACTATTGGCAGAATTCCTGCAAATAACAAACCCCTCCTACTGAACAAATCTTTCATCACATTGTGACGTTGTTGCTATAAGTTCCCTATTCACCCTTATACTAAGATCCACCATCTAAATAAAGGAACCTTCCACAACGCACTTAAAAACTTAATTTCTTATTCGCTACGATGTGCTCTCCCTTCTAACTTTTACTAGAATATCTAATAACATATATCAACTAACTTAAATCATTACACCTGAATACCTTATGATTATCACTTACCTGTGCCGCAATTAACTTTTTATTTATAGATCGTATAGTGGTAGTTCATCTATCCCTTCCTTCTTATTATGATAAAGCCCCGTTAATAATATGTATATAAAAAGTAACAAAAAAAATTCTGTTAACATCAACCTCTCCCCAAATTTAAATCAATTCCAAGTTGTTGCTTAAATCCTCTAGTACTCTGCTCCTTGACGGCAGATATGATCTCCTATCCGTTTAGTTATTTTTCCTTGTGTACCAGATTTCATCGATTACTCAATTGTATCCCATGATGGCATTATTTCATATATTAACGATTTATAGATAAAACTCAATATTTATAGATTTATATAGGTACCGTAAATATTCTACTATAACGCGAATTTTTTTGGCCTAAAAAAGCATCTAAATTTGCTGGGTCGCAAAATATACTAGAGGATAAAAATCAGCCCTCCGACGACTGCGGCCGATCGTCGATAATAACAACATCGATAATAACTTCTCCCAAACATTGATAAATAGGCCTACTTCCAAACTGCCTCGAACCAAAGCCTACAAGAAAGCTTATGTAGTGAAAAT
>JAHWFO010083058.1:3580084-3601976 GCA_023313115.1 Rhysida immarginata | reverse complement strand
TTCTTGATTCAAAAGATTTTTGAACCATCGCTCTGCGGACACCAACAGTCCCATTATTAATTAACAAGTTCGCGCAGGCCTGTATTAAGTTAGTGCACTTATCTGAATGGTTCATTGATACCCGCTGGGGTGCGAGTTACGATCTCTCGCGTACCGCTGGTCTGCTACTGGTCTCGGTCGATTTCATTCTGCCGTGGTGGAACACTCCTGTCTCGGCCACGGTGCTAACTTAGCTGCGCTACGCAGCACGGACTGCTTGGCTGGCTGTCCCCACGCGCCCTCGTTTTCTAGCCCGGCTACAAAGGGGTGCACACTGAGAGAGACCGCCCAGGTTGAACACACTCTAGATACCCCGGCTCAGGGATCCCAGTCCCATTTCTTGCCGTGTATCCGTGTATTCCAGACACCCATTGCCAAACCGCCCGCCTACATTCGCTTACCTCTTGTTTCAATGTGCTCCGGCATGGGATCTGCTGCCGATCTTCTCCGACTACCTGGGTCGTTTTTGCCGTCGTAGTACTCAGCATCTCCCGTCTGTTGATCGCTGTTTTCACATGCTGAACTTCTTCTCAGTTCCTTTCTCCTTTACTTCCTAACACACTTCTCACTGCCACCTTGTAATACGTCTTGTATTTCATCGCTACTAAAAGAACACTTCTATTTCCCCAGCTAACAAATTTCCATCTGTTCACTTCGACCTCCACTATTCAACTCCCTTTCCTTTTTCATATCTCACTTCCTTTTTACCCATGACCTTGATTTCATTGTTCAACACTCTTTATTTCTCAGAACTCTGTCTGTGTGTCCGTTGCCTAGGCAACACCACTCCTTTACCCCCATCTCATTGTTCACACTTTCTGCCTTCTAATTCCTTAAACAAAACCAGGCTCTAGGCCTATTTCTCTTTCATGTAAAAAAATGAAAAAAATTTGAATAAAATATTTCCATTTAATTATTATTTCTCTACTATATTTTATCATGTATTTGTTTGTTGAGAGAGCTCAGCTGCTCCATCTTCTAGATCCAATTGAGTTAATTTTACTCATAGTACTTCAAAAAAAAAACTAGAATCAAATCAATACAACCCGATCAAAATAATACAATCCTTTTCTCCCTATTCTCTGAATTTCTGACATGGCTCCGCTATACGATCAATTCTCTTTCCCCTTTTAATCTTGGATGCTATATGATAATAAAACAAACCACCCACTTGGGCATATCTGTAGTGTCAGGCCGTGTACGATAATTTAATATCGTGCACGTCCCGTCACAACATGAAACTACAGGCCTCCATTTACTCTAATCTCCGGCACTAATCAGTTGACACTCTTCAAGCAGCAAAGCAAGTGTTTGAATTTATGCTGGCAAAAGGGATTATCTGCCCATCCAAGAGCCTGTGGGCTAGAACCCTCCTTATGGTAAGGAAAGTGAACAATTTGTGCCGGGCCGCGTGGGCCAGACTTATTCCAGTCTGTGTCCCGTGAGACAGCCAGGGTTCGAAATTAGCAGTTGCCTGGTTGCCACGGACTACCGAAAATTCTTTCTGGCAACCTGTTTTTTTTTTTTACAAAATTTCATACAGATGTGGCATGGGCAGAGAGCTTACAGATGTTTTTCTCAGTTTTGTTGGCCCCTCTTTTTAATTTTTTCAATTTTTTACAATCCCTCCCATCTCACCTTTATTCTTTTGCTTAAAATTCAAACTAGCAATAAAAAAAAAAGTGGCAATATGCTTGTCATCATCAAAGATTAATAAAGAAAATCGTTAAGAGTCATCATCAAAGTCCAAAAAAGAACATGGGATGGTTTTGAAAATTGAAGGTTAAGAAATTGCGTTTAAGGAAATGCACTAAAAAAGTCGCACATTTCCATGTTCAATTTCTTAAGCAAATTTTTCTTTTGCATGCCACGATTAGATTTATTAATGCATGGATGCATTAATGAATGCTGTAAATGAAGTAGTACTATGCGATAGTATCGATGTTAGCCAATGTTAAAAAAGTATCAGCCATCGAATTTTCGATGTTTCATTTCGATTTTCTTTAACCCTTTTGAATTCATTATCTACTGATACTGAATAGCTGTTTATGTTAATGTATTGTAATGAAAGAACACTGTGATGTCCCAGTTTGTCACGTATGTCTGACGGGAGGATAGGAGGGGAGGGGGGGTGAGCTAGTGAAAGTTTGTTTTCGTTGTTTAGGGAATTATGTAGTTTTAATTTTCGTTGTAATAAGTGATTATTGTTGGGTGTAAGGATGTAATAAATTACATTTCAAAGGATACAAGCGCGTTGCGTTTTGTGTCGTCGTTAAAAATTGAATTGTTGTTATTTTGTGAGCGATCGTAGCTAATCGTCTGTTGGAGAGGCAATTGTTACGAGTTTTCTGAGAAGATTGCTCAGCCTCCGGCAGGGGATTGTTGCGATCGCTTTCGGGGGAAATTGGATACGTGACTGTACCTTTTTTCGCTGTATCGTTTTTGTTGCCTTGGGTTCGAAAACGAGGTCCTGTAAAACAAGTCAAAATGCATGTTTGTTTTATAGTTTTCTTAATTAATGTTTTTTTTTAACTGTTATTTTGTTCGATGATGAGCGTCCGTGAATCGACATCGTAGTTGGTACGTTTATATGATTGAGTCGATCAACAGTTCCGCATGATGAGATTCCTCGAAGCCGTGAGAGATCCGTCAGCCATGGGCGATTTGTTTACGATTGGAAGTGGAAACCCGAGTATGGCATGCGATGCTGAATGTTGATACAGTGACGGTAATTCTAATAAAGATAGCGGACATTTGGTGAGTGAACCTTTATTAAAACTTTTCAGTGCGGTGAACAGACCTTCGAACTGCAAACTTCATGTAAAGTCCGATAGTGCCATTCGTCCTCCCGCCCTTGGCATTAACGAAGATGAACTCTTTTCAGCTCTGTTCCTACGCGATGCACTTTGGCGTCACTCCCAATGAACTATTTCTTTTCGAAAAAAAAAAAGCTATGTAACTGATTAAACAATGATTACCGATCTAGTTAAGAGTAATTTGTCTAGTTAAGCACCCTGCCGTGAAAACCAAAATCCTGCAGTGATTAAGAAGGATTTTCCTATTAATGAGAAACGTGTTGCTGAGTTAACTGATTTAGCGTACTCATGCAGGCGAATTAAATACGCCTACGCACACTATCAGAACTCGGGCTCGCCAGTGGCTGGCGTGACAGGGAGCACTGTACTTTCCAAGAGGGGTTCCTGCACCTCCCCCCTGCACGCCAATGAAAGGAGGCGCATTATAGGAGTATTTGATTTGGGAGTACGGAAGTGCTCATAGCTGTTACCCCACCAGAGCCGATGCATTCCTACTCTCATGTATTGATAGTCGCAATTTCCTACCCGCAATTACCTACCGGTAGTTTTTTTGTGCAGAAGCACTGCTTTGGTACAGAATGTTATGATGAGGTATATAAGATTATTGTAGGGGCCCTTAATTAAGTTAGCCTATAAAAAAAAATAGAAGATGGTGTATTGGAAAAGGTCATTAAGTGTTTTAAAATGAATAAATTAAACGTGTTTGAGCTAACTACCGCAATGTCAGTCTGCCTTTCATTTGATTTCGGTTCCGAACCCTAGCTTCCTTCACCCCGACACTCATCACGGAACGCAAGGGTAACACTATCAACTTATTGTGGGGGTAGCGGGACGCTACACTGGTGCCCGAACAGGGACCGAAAATCCGGATTTTCCGGATTATTGAGGGCACCCTAACATTGCGATATTTTGAGGTAATTTTGATTTTTTTTTGTAGGCATGTTAAGATGTTATGTGCTGTATGGCCCAATATAGTGTGTTGTTGAGTATGCGTGTATAATGGTAGAGGGGTAAACGAGCGGATGTGTGGGTGTGTGCTCAGTTAGTATTTGTATTGGACTTTGTTTGGAAAGATGGAAGTATAAGGGGAAGACATGATGGTTCACGAAGGGTGCATGTAGCGCTTTGTCCGCATGGAGGCGCTAATTGAAAAGTTGACAGAAATAGTGACCGGATTGCTGTTGATGGGGGACCATGCACGAGAGGTGAACGTGAGTGGGGTCGGGGTAGATAACATGTCTAATATTCCAGATGTGAGGGAGACGGACATGGAAGAATCTATGATGTCCGACCCTGAATGGGTACCTGGTAGAGGAGCCAACAACATGAGGTGGAAGGGGCCGTTTAGGGTTCTATCGTCCGAGAAGACAGGATGGGTGAAGTTAGAGGGCCTTAGGTTTGGCGATACTAAGTGGGTAAGGGCTGAACATGTTTGGAGGCCCTGGCGAGCTTGGAATTACAATCGTAGGAGAGGGGCACGAGCGGAGAGTAGTGGTTGTGACCGACCCATAGTACTAGATAACAGTGCTAATCTTGTGCCAGGGATGGGACCATGGTATGTCCAACCTGCGAGTGAGGGTTGGAAGATTGTTCAGTCTGGCACGACGCCGGAAGATACGCATCAGGAGGCTCATGATGTAGTGCATACTCCGTTTTCATATCCAGGGGCAACGCATACGAATGGTTGCGCAACAGGAAGCCCAGGGGGGTAAATGGGAGCAGTATATCCTAATGCACAAGCCGCGCTGGACACAAACCAGCAAGGTCATTTGATGGGGGCATACCATGAGGTGGTTTCAGTCTATATGGGGCCCGAGGAAACGCGTATGCCCGATGAAGGGATGGGCATTGATGAGAATATGTATGCAAATTCAGTGTATGAAGATATTTGTGAAGAGAGGTTAAATGCGGAATCTAGGGGTGTAGGCACATGGGGTCGGTGCCGCCAACGTTGCTGGTTCCGCAGGAGGCTACTACGTCCCACGTGTTGGGGGTGAGCACAGAAGAAACCTTTGGCCAACCAGTTATGAATTCTTGGGAGGATTTACCCCTGGATGTAGGAAGAAAGGGTGATGACAAGAAGGGTTGTCTCATTAATGAAGCTGTGGCTTCTCAAGAGGTAGAGGAACCGAGAACCGGACGAAAAACAATGCAGACAGCGTGAGTAATGAAACGACTCACTCACCGTTAACGGTTGAAGAGCATCATTCCGATTCGATGCAGGGCAGAAGAAGTAAGCACGATAACGAGCGTGTTGGTAGCTCGACGAGAAGGAGAGGGGAGCGCTCTGCACCGAAGAACGGAATGATGGTCTATCAATCTAGGACGAATTGTACTGTGTTGGCATTGGAGGGGATGGAGTTAGGGACTGCTGAGAATAATGTGATAAAGGAAATAGAGAGTGCAGAGCATGAGAGGAGCGGATATGGCGTAGTGCAACAGGAAGTGGTGGGTGAACGAGCTTTGGAAAAGAAAAAGAAAGGGCGTAGCGGCACAAGACATCGGGTGAAGGAAAAAGGGAAAGAAAATGAAATAGCAAATCAGCACAATAATGAGAAAAGGAAGTCCAGGACTCGGGTAGGGATGCGAGAAGTGTTGGAAGCTTGCGGGACGGGTCTTCAGCCGCACGAATGGGTGGCGGCAGGCGCTCTAGCCCGGGTGCTCACCTACGGTTAGGTGGAATGGCGCGTTGGCTTGCGGAGTGATGTCCGTCTAGTAATGGGTGGTTGTTAAGGGGAAGATTGTATGTGGGAGCGTAAAAATGAGATTAATGATAAGTTTGGTTATTGAATACGTGTATTAGTTTTAGTTTATACTGGCAATTATGAACATTGAAAATTGGGAATAAGGAGTCGGAAAATGGGCCTTTGAATAAAGAAATGAGTATTAAGAAACATTGATGTTAGATTATTAGGTACTAGTTTAAGACAGACTTAAGAATTTGAGTTTTGTAGAACTGGAATTGTAGTAGCGATGAATAATAAAGTTGTATAAAACGTTTGGATGGACTAGGGGTTGGGAGTGATTCGTGCGTGGCGGTGCTGGTGTATTCTTGACTGTTTGGATGAGGGTGTATTCTTGACTGTTTTAATGTTGTGTTTTCGGTTGCCTTTAAGTTCATAGGATTAATGTTTAGAATGGGGTATTTTACAAGAAAAGTAGCTGAAGTATGGAAGTGGGTAGTGTAGTACGATAATGTTAAAATGTGCGCGAGTCTGGTGTAATGTGTTTGTTTGTTTTGTTTTGTTTTAGTATATAGGCTACACGTAGGGGTTATAGTGGTTGTTGCAGTGATGCCGCTAGGCAAAATCTGCGTGGCGCAGCGCCATGCTGCCCCTTGCCCCGCCACGCTGCCCCTCAACCCCGCCACGCTGCCCCTCGGCGCTGCACAAACGCAAGAAACTGAAACCAATAAATGCCAACAATATGCGGCTTAAGTATTCATTGGAGCTTATCATTGTGGCGTGAGTGATTTAAATCCTAAACATTTTAATTAAACTGCTACGTTCATTCATTTAAAATATTAACTGCATCAGTTTAGTTAGTAGCCATGACGAGCTGTTTATTGCGTTACTCCTTGTGCTTTTTTTTATCCTCCGTGCTGACTAGTCGAGCCTTTTGTATTCGTGTGTGGTGGTTTCCTGTGGTCGCTTTACTGTCAAAACAACAGCTTCGTCCGTGAGAAGAAGTATTCCTCAATAAGCTTTCATGTTTATATTAGCATTATTAAAATGTTGAGGGATAATACAGATCAACTGTATAAGGTATAAAGTTTAAGAATCTTAATGCAATCATTATTCGCAATTTTATCCTGCAAAAGTAGTGCATAAATTGTTGAAAAATATACTTTAAAAACTATTGAGGACTGTATCACGAGATGATGCCTTTTCGTGGCATCACAAATTAAGGAAGAGATTAGCCTAGAAGAAATTAGAAAGCCTTAACGTGCCCTAATCGTGTTAACAGATTCCGAAATTAGCATTATGCCTTAAAAATATAAATGTAGGTCACTAAAATACCCATGTACTTTTATTAACTTTAAAGCAAGAATTTAGCTGCATTCAGTGCCCTTCAGACGTTCAGTGCCTTTCAGACATTCAGTGCCCCATTGCCTTCGAGTGCGCCATGCTGCCCTTTGTTTCTGTAGCCATCACTGTGTTGTAAGCGTAATGTTAGTGGTAAGGTCTCTTTTGAGTTGCTATTATTTTGTTGAATTGGTGTTAAATATTTTATTCGAACGTAACCCAGTTAAGGCATGTTCGAGGCCTTTCGTCGGGCGTATGTGACGTCCCAGTTAAAGGTTTGTCACGTATGTCCGACGGGAGCATAGGAGGGGGGAGGGTGAGCTAGTGAAAGTTTGTTTTTGTTGTTTAGGGAATTATGTAGTTTTAATTTTCATTGTAATAAGTGATTATTGTTGGGTGTAAGGGGTTTATTATGTTGCAAAGGATACAAGTGCATTGCGTTTTGTGTCATTGTTAAAAATTGAATTGTTATTATTTTGCTAGCGACCGTAGCTAATCCTCTGTTGGAGAGGCAATTGTTACGAGTTTTCTGAGAAGATTGCTCAGCCTCCGGCAGAGGATTGTTGCGATCGCTTTCGGGGGAAATAGGATGCGTGATTGTCTGTGTATGTTTTGTTTAAAAGATTCTTTTTTATCGTTAAAAAAAAAGTTGAGTGGTACGGACGTACCTTTTTTCGCTGTATCGTTTTTGTTGCCTCAGGTTCGAAAACGAGGCCCTGTAAAACAAGTCAAAATGCATGTTTGTTTTATAGTTTTCTTAATTAATGATTTTTTTTTTTTTTAACTGTTATTTTGTTCGATGACGAGCGTCCGTGAATAGACATCGTAGTTGGTACATTTATATGATTGAGTCGATCAACAGTTCCGCATGATGAGGTTCCTCGAAGCCGTGAGAGATACGTCAGCCATGGGCGATTTGTTTACGATTGGAAGTGGAAACCCGAGTATGGAATGCGATGCTGAATGTTGATACAGTGACGGTAATTCTAAAAAATATAGTGGACATTTGGTGAGTGAAACTATATTAAAACTTTTCAGTGCGGTGAACAGACCTTCGAACTGCAAACTTCATGTAAAGTCCGATAGTGCCATTCGTCCTCCCGCCCTTGGCATTAACGAAGATGAACTCTTTTCA
Organism: Rhysida immarginata; assembly: GCA_023313115.1. Classification (NCBI taxonomy): domain Eukaryota; kingdom Metazoa; phylum Arthropoda; class Chilopoda; order Scolopendromorpha; family Scolopendridae; genus Rhysida; species Rhysida immarginata. The sequence goes on along the minus strand of JAHWFO010083058.1, from coordinate 3,593,961 downwards.
GCTCTGTTCCTACGCGATGCACTTTGGCGTCGCTCCCAATGAACTATTTCTTTTCGAAAAAAAAAGCTTTGTAACTGATTAAACAATGATTACCGATCTAGTTAAGAGTAATTTGTCTAGTTAAGCACCCTGCCATGAAAACCAAAATCCTGCAGTGATTAAGAAGGATTTTCCTATTAATGAGAAACGTGTTGCTGAGTTAACTGATTTAGCGTACTCATACAGGCGAATTAAATACGCCTACGCACACTATCAGAACTCGGGCTTGCCAGTGGCTGGCGTGACAGGGAGCACTGTACTTTCCAAGAGGGATTCCTGCACCTCTCCCCTGCACGCCAATGAAAGGAGGCGCTTGGTGCTTACGAGCGTAACCATTATAGGAGTATTTGATTCGGGAGTACGGAAGTGCTCATAGCTGTCACCCCAGCAGAGCCGATGCGTTCCTACTCTCATGTATTGATAGTCGCAATTTCCCACCTGCAGGCTTGATCATATATCACGGGCAGGAGTGCCGGTAGTTTTGTGCAGAAGCACTGCTTTGGTACAGAATGTTATGATGAGGTATTATAAGATTACTAGTCACAAAGCCTGTCCCTGCCAGGCAAAAAATATGATTTAAAAAGTTTATACAAATAGTTTTCACTGGTTTAATACAATTTATTTTGTCTAATAAAGCTAAAGAATATGTACAAAAAGAAAACACTTAAACATAGTTCTGGACATTATTTTCACTATAATTCGTAATACTTCTTTAAAACGCAGCGTCTTTAAAAATAATATTTTTTGAAAAAACTGAATTGGAACCCTTTTTTAGCATACCCTGTTTTCCATCTACATGTTTCACCTTTACCTTTACATCATTTTTGTTTTTCACTCTTGAAAAGGCAACGTACAATTGCCCGTGACCAAAAACTGGTTTTGGTAAATATATCCCCACCTTATCCAGGGTTTGACCTTGAGCTTTATTGACGGTATTACGAAGTATCCTACGACGTTTTTTGTCATAATTGACCCTAAAAATGTATCAAATCGACCTAAATTTTAGTGCTGATTGAACAAAATTCCAAGCCACACCCACCGCCCACAAACCGAAAATCAAAAATCTGGCTCCGTCCTGCACCAACGGAGCAAAAATACTTTAACTATGCCAAATTTCAGCTTTCTGCGATATCAGACGGCTTCAGAAAGCTCTGGAAAGAGAATTGGACATACATACATCCGGACATACAACGAAATTATATATATAGATAGTAGGGTCCCCTAATTAAGTTAGCCTATAAAAAACATAGAAGATAGTGTATTGGAAAAGGTCATTAAGTGTTTTAAAATGAATAAATTAAGCGTCTTTGAGCTAAATACCGCAATGTCAGTCTGCCTTTCATTTGATTTCGGTCCCGGACCCTAGCTTCCTTCACCCCGACACTCATCGCGAAACGCATGGGTAACACTATCAACTTATTGTGGGGGTGGCGGGACGCTACAACACTTTGAGGAGGGGGGGGGCAAATTTTTTTCCAAAATCTGAGATCACAATTATAAGATGACCCACGTTTTTTGACACCTTATTTTCACAAAAAAAAAACTCGTCTCATATTCAGGGCAATACGGTAGTATATATTAAGCGGTAATTTCATGTGAATTTCACCAGGACAGAAAGCAACTTCGTTAGTTCGAGGCTGTTTGGAAATTGCCATCTTTGGGAGAAGTTATTTTTATATTAACTTTTGACGACGAGAAAGTCAAATAAAGAGTGAATTAATGTATTGTATAATGAACTGGACACTGCATATGCTGTATAATTAATCTATATTACATGGTAATTTCATCTGAATTTCATCAGGACAGAATGCAACTGACCGTCCTACCCCTGGCCGCAGTCAGTCATTGCAGGGCTAATATTATCCTGTTGTATAATACGATCCCACAAATTTAGGTATTTTTTGGGCCAAATTCATTCACTTTATAGTAGAGGATTTACGGTATATCTCGCTTGACAACAAGCATTTTTTTCGAAGCTCGTTTCGGTATTGTTTTTCAGCCTGCCACTGAGCCCATTGTTGGGAGAATTCGTCCAGATCTCCATCATCCCAAAGAATCGGTCAGAGGAATCAATTGTTTACAGCAAAAAAATAATGAAATCTTAGAGCAGGGCATTCTTGAATTGTCATCATACAGCAGGTAAATAGTTTCTTCCAAGGAGGGAAGTTAGTTTGCCAAATGTTTTCCAGGTGCGTTAAACTAAGAAGCACTTCATCGGACAGGGACAGGGGACGAATTGAAGCTGCGGCGTCTAATTCCCCTTATGGGTGAGCTACAATCCAGCATTGGGGAGGACCAGTTGTTCTTTCGGAGGCAAAATCAAGAGCTATGTGGACCAGCGAACTAGGTTTGGGGTGTTACAATATATAGATGATCCCTATATTGTTCAATTATCAATAAACGGCGGCATATATTCTGAAGTTTAGGAGATCGCAGTGACTTTTCCGCGAATGCCATCTTGTCTTCGAGAATTCATTTTTGGAGACGAAAAATTGAGAAAAAAAGGTAATTAATGTACTGTATATTAAATATTATACGCTAATTTTGTTTGAAATTTGTCAGAATTAATGTACTGCACCTATTGTATAATGCACACTAAGATACCAAAATATTAAATACCACATTTTACCTTTGTTTGAAGGTTGCTTGACCGAAGTTCATTTGCCACCCCCCCTCCCCTCAATGTTGTTGTGCTAATTTTATCCTCTTGTATAATGCGATCGCACAAATTTAGGTGCTTTATCTGGTCAAAATTTTTCATATTATAGCAGAATACTTAGGGTAACTTAGATTAAAAAAAATCACATGTAATTGGCCAATTGGCCTTAAAAATGAGATTATCATATGAGGTTTATGTTGACATCTGAACACACAATTCACACATTAACAACAGTTCAAGTACAAACGAGTGATATGATCATTTCAAATAGCAATTCCCACCACAATAATATCACATTAATTTTTTTAAAATGTGATAATTCCTCAGGAAAAAAGCATGGCTCAGTTATTAATCAATTATCTGAGATTGAGATTTCGGACAAGTGTTACAAAACTCGTGTCGAGAACCGTCACAGAAAAACATGGTAGTTCCAGAAATATGGCTCTTTGATATTCAAACTTGGGAAACTTATTTTTTGTAAAATTTACACATCTTTCGAAAAAAATATTTTTACAATAGGTAAAATATTCAGTCACGCCTGAAGTTGATGATTTTCAAAAACACAAAAACATAATGATCATAAAACAACCATAGAGGTGAGAACTTTATTTAACTGTATTTTTTGGGGTTTTTTTTTTATGTACACAATTTGCTGTTATTATTCAAAATAAAAGCACAGTTTTTCACTTCACATACAGTCGAACCTCACTTTAATGAACCTCAATTTAACAAATTTTTTTCCTCGGTCCTGGCCACAGTCTTCCATTGTAATAAAAAAATTTACTTCACTTTAACGAATGTAGTTAGATAGTTCTGCTAACATTGGTAATACCTCACTTTAACAAATTTAAGTAGAACTCCGGATAAAAGAACACTCCACTTATAATAGTCATTTTTCATTTCCCCAAATAACCATTTGTTTTTTGTAAACTCAGCGTATAAGAGCGCTACGCTATAAAAGTAAGACCTCTTGAGTTAGTCCGGCTTCTTGTCTACCTCTGTGTATTTCATTTGGTAACTAGTCTGGAAGAGTGAGCCTAGTGAAAGCACTGCTTCCATCCCACCTGAACAAATGTACACTTCACTGAGTGTTGACTGTCGTCGCTACTGATTCATTCCAATCCAAGCTTTTAAGTAGTAAGGAAGCTAGAATTCCACCTGCATGCAGGAGATGAGCACGTGCGAAAGGAAAGCAATTTTGACACAGGTAATGGCAATGCTTTCAACTTGATTTTATCTTTCACCCTTCCATAATGTAATAAGCTACTGTGACATGTGATGTCAGTTTGTTTTTTTTGTTTGTTTTGTTTTAATCTAGGAATTATTGCTATCGATTTATTCACTTTTTATTTATGAATCGTTCTACTTAAGTGTCTGTTTGTATTTTTCTTAATTTTTATTACAGTCTGTGTTTTCGTTGTATTTCAAAAAGCTTTGCTGTTTGGCAATGGATTGTTTTTTAAATTGTTTGTTATAAGCTTATTTTAAAGAGGCGTCAACAATTAGATCTTTTGGCGAGTTAGCATTGTCGGAGAGATGAAATTCGTATTTATCGGATGCTGTCTCGTCATGGCAATTGTTGCCACTGAGTTTTTTTGATTATTAATGAGTTAGAAAAAATTCTGATTTGTTCTTATGTTTGTCGTTGCGCAAGTGAGACATGAAAATCTACTGCTGTCCTTTTGGTATGCTAGGAAAATAAGCCTATCATTCGATAGCGAAGTTCATGTCGGATAATGGGGCTTATGGCTAATGTTAATCAGCCTGTTCATTTAAATTGTGAAGTATAAATTTTCGAAGGAAAGTGTTTTGCCCAGTGCTGATTTGATGATGTTTCTTCTTTCTGCCTTCCTTTTGTGCTGTACGTTGTGAAACCATTCTGCAAAGATGAACCGGCAATGCTCTTTTGTCGAGTTGTGTGCCGCTAACGCTCTTCTGTCCCGACTTGTTTGGCAGTGAAGCATTTTGGTTTGCATTTCAGCGTTGGACGAAGTAGTGAGTTTTATAATAAGTTGTTCTGACGGATCCCGAGAATCCTTGAAGAAACTATTTGCAGTTTGAGTGGCTACGGACGAATATTGATCTTAGCCAGTGCATCCTTCGTGCATTTGAGCTGTTTGCTGTTCGGAAGAACTTAAAAACAATTTGTACATGATCAGTGGGCTAGTCAGTAGGTCATTCCGTATGGAATTGAAGCAATGAGAACAATGAAAGCCTGTACATATTTAATGTAATTATTAGAAATGCCAGTAGTGGCATCTAGTAGTCCTTGTGAGGTGGCACAAGTGTCCTGCCGTTTGTCGGCACCGATCTTTCTCGTGCAGAAGTAGAGTAATAACTCAACTCCAGTGGCTCTGCTTGAGTGCTGGCTGAAAGCCTCATGTCATGCACGCTGAAAACAAGTAATTCAGGAGCCCGGATTTGTGTAATGGTTACACGTGATACATGTTGGTTTTGAACCATTAGTAGATTTAGTCCGTGGAAAGGACCAAGAAGGGTTATTGTGGCCCCCCTTCACATTTGCATATTGAAAAAAAGGGTGCACACAACGTTTTCCGTATGTTGTGGTGGTTTGGGTGGCATTTCAGAGGTGAGGCTCGTGCAGCTATCAGGTGAAGGCTGAGCACGAGAGAGCTGAGTGAGGCCAGTGGGTTCTCCACGATTGGGAAATAAGCTGAATGTGGACTCTGTTAAGCCACAGGCAGTGTAGTCAGTGAGAAGTGTTTACTGCCAAGGTGGAGAAGCCTGTGTCGTTAAGTTTCAGTGAAGTTACTTTAAATTTAGTAGGGGCCCCTAGATGTATATTGGAAATCATATGGTAATTGAGATATTGTGTTTTCTTTGTTTGTGAATAAATCATAGCAATGCTTTGTTATTCTTCTTACTCACAAAAACCCATCGTCATCTTTTATTTACAGGTTCCGAACCCGTGATTGCTCCTAGGTGGGTGTGATGGTTGCCTTTGAGTACCCCCAAGTAATGGACCCCTTGGGGGTATATATCAATGGATATATTAATGGATATATCTTATTTTGAACTTTATGGAAATTTCACTTTAACGAATTTGTTTTCAGTCCCCAGGAATTTGTTACAGTGAGGTTCGACTGTACAGTGGTGCCTCACATAACGAACCTAATTCGTTACTAGGCCAAGTTCGTTATGCGAGCCTCTTTTTTATGGAAAAAGAGTTTAATTCATTCCTGAGAAAAAAAATTGGCGACAAACTCCTTAAAAAGAAAAAAAACAACACTCAACTAATCCAATGTTTCCAATCACTTTTAAGCCCATTTTTATTTGCACTATAGATTTTCATCTCCTTCTGACTATAGATTTATTTGTGCTTTCATCATTCCTTGATTTTAGAATCTGTGAGCGCATGTGACCACAACAAAATGAACACGTGTGAGCACACATGGTAGGTTAGTTATGTGGGGCATGGTTTGTGCACGAGTCGATTTTCGCCCTGAACCCACGTTCATTATGTAGATTGTTCATTGTTCAAAGTGTTCATTATGCGAGGAACCACTGTATATGTTATGCTTTATAATTAAATTTGGCTAAAAACACGAGATTCTAGCTTAAAGAAAATTGCTATTGGCTAAAATATTGATGATAAAAATTTCAAATAATGAGCAGCTACTGTTATTATGCATTTTGTTCTTGCTGTATCTTTGTGTCTCATCTATCTCCTTGGAATACCATTTCTGGTGATACTTTCCTATGTGAATATGATTCAGCGTAATATTCTCTAAAATAAGAAAAATGTTTCTAATTTATCTTGGCACATAAGAGGATTAACTCATGGCATCTATTCAAGGCAACTTGAATTCATGGTCACCTAAGCAAAGCCCCTTAAGCCATGCAGGCTTTGACTCCTTATCTGTTCCTGCTTTGACCTGAATGAAATGACTAGTAAAAAACAAGCGCTGGCAGTTGGAGGGTAAGGGCGAATGTGATTGGCTGAATTTGAACTAAGACGTTTCTTGCACAAAGCAAGGTCAAGTGCCTTCCTATAATACTGTGACATGTTGTAATATATCACGACATGTTTGGAATAATTTATCCAAACATGTGTTGTTTTTCTAATTATTAAAACAGGCGGCATGGAAGATTGACTTCACGTGTTTATTTAGCAACTAAAAGTACGTTATTCATTTTTGTAAAGGATATTATTGTCAATGATATTTATTCTGTAAAATTTATTGTATAGGAATTTTTCTTTAGACAGTAGGTGTTTTAGGCCTCGTTCCTGGCTCTTTGTCTTTGTTCTTTTTGGCTGGAAAATTTTGATTGATAAGAAGGAGGGGGGGGGGGGGGGGGATATTGTACCGAATGAACATGTGACTGCGTAGCACAAGGTAGCGTAGTAGAGTTCGGCTCTGCGCCGGGCAGCCGAGCCACGGCTCGCCTCGGCGTGGAGGCATGACAGGTACGATGTCATTAAGAAGGCGTACGACGGCTACGTGTAAAAGACCACAGCGACCACGAGGCAATGGAGCCTGTGAGACATCAAGTGACGGCGGAGATGGCATCTGCGGTTTCCGAGGTGGTAAGTGGAAACCACCTGCTGTTGGACAACAAGAAGCGATATTAACGGGAGGCCGTGCTGGCGGTGTGATTCGTGGGCACGTCGTGGGGCACTAAGCGACGTAGCGAATTGGTAGCCAGGCGAGCCGAGCAAGGTGGAGCGGACAACGACGGCAGCGGTGGGGAACATGAGTCCCTTCACTCGTCGGATCTTCAGAGTCAGGAGTCCTGGTTGCTGAATGATGGTAGCAATTGCTATCGAAAGAATTCTCCATCTTGTAAGGTTGTATCTTTTCAATCTATTTTTGTTGTGGAAAAAGAGTGTTTTATTTATCTTTACATCACATTTATCCACATATTTTTTCTCTTTGTTAATATCAGTTAATGTTCACTTGTTCACTTCTGCACATTGCATGATGACTGATCATGCGACCGAGTAAAGTGAATTTATTTTTTAAACACTGAGGGGCTGTGTCTGTTTACAGCAAAATTAGTCTGAAAAAATTCTTAGAAAAAATAACACAGCAGATAATTTTTTATAACGGAGCAACGGAATCATCACCAGTGCGCCCCCCCCCCCCCCTCTATATCCTATTGATTCTATTCGAGTGAGCAACAATTGAGTTGCCTTGAAAATGGGTCTGGTTGAATCTTTATAGTTGCCGTTTCAATCTTTAGAGTTGCGATTTTGCAGGTTTTTAGAACGCTCCGTCAGTGAACATTCACGATCGAATGCCAGTCATGGCGTCGAACATGTGGCGCCGTGATGTGGATAAATACATGAAACTTTAGAAAAAAAGGTCTATATTATTGAAAATTTTGATGTAGTTTCGAGTTGCATCCTTTCCAAGTATTTGTCGTTGATTATTTTTTTTTTTAAAGAAATTATTTGGAAAAAATATAGCTCAATTTCAGTCAATTAATCGGTGACTATATTTAAAAATCATGAAAACTTTAAAAACGTTTAAACTTTTGAACTGAAAAATCAAATATTTGGCTACCCATATATTTAAAAAAATAATGTTAAAATAAGCGCAAACTTTTTATTAAATCAGATATAAGCTACTTACTTACATACTTGCTTGCTTTTAAAATTAATAAGTTTTAAAAAATGAACTTATTTACACAGTTATTTATATGGACCAATAAACAGGATTTCCTAGTAGAGTACAAACATGCATTTGTTTTTACTGGTATTTTGTGCTTTTTCTTCATGAATTATATTATCTACTATTTTGTGTTTCTATTTTAAATTTTCACAAAATTATTTTTTTACTTTCCTATTTAAATGTTTACAATATAGTATGTTTTTTCAGATAGGTGTATTTTTTTTCTAAATGCATCATGGTGACTATTCAATGGTTTTTTTGTACGAGGGTTATTCGTAAAGTCACTATAGCAATAAAAACAAAACTAATATACAGGGTGTTTGTAAATTATCTCCCGTATTATACATTACTCATTACTCAAAAACTATTTTAGATTTTAACATGATTTGTTTTATTCACAAAGAAAAACTCAAAAAGTTTCTTAGTCTCGCAGAGTTGATAATGAAACACACGGCTGGTGCGTGGTACCATTGTTGGCACGTTGTTCCATTTTTCGCGAGAGGCAGTAAACAATGGCGAGTGTTCAAGAAAAAGCTCAATGCCTGTTATGACTTGTGGAATTTAAGTCAATGATTACAGTTCAGAGAATGTTCAAAAAAATAGTTTTAAAAGGATCTTCCAAATCATAAGTCAATTAAGCTAAGGCATGAAAAATTTTTAAACACAGGCAGCCTGTTACACAAAAAGGTGCTGGTAGACCTTCAGTGACACCACAGAGAGTAGAAAAAGTCAGGGAGGGGTTCGATCGTAGTCCCCGTAAATCACTTCGCCAAGCGGCTCGTCAACTGGATATGCCGATGACATACGTACATGAAATAGTGAGGCACCACCTTCATCGTACCCTACAAAATCCAGATGATGCACTAACTGAAGCCAGATGACCGACCGAAGCACAAGATGTTTGCTGAGGATCTGCTCCAAAAAAATTGATGATGATCCCACCTTTCTTGAGGACATTTTGTTTTCTGATGACACAACATTTCATACTTCCGGAGCAGTAAACCAACACAACTGACTCATGTTGGGCTCACAAAACCCTCACGTTCTATGGGAGCATATACGCGACAGCCCAACGGTTAATGTTTGGTGCGGTTTAATGCATGATCGAGTAATCTGTCCTTTCTTTTTCGCTGAAGGCAACATTACCGCTGCAACCTACATGATTCCACAGGTAGAAGAACTGCAGCCCAACATAGTCTACAAACAGCATGGATCACCTCCTCACTGGGGCCTGCAAGTTAGGCAGTGCCTTGATACGAACTTTCCAGAACGATGGATTGGAACGGATGGGCCAATCCCTTGGCCCCCTCGCTCACCTGATGTGAATCCTCTGGATTTTTTCTTCTGGGGATACATGAAAGACATAGTGCACAAGACCAACGTTGATGACATTGAAACTCACAAGAACAGAATAATTGAAACAATCGCTGAAATCACCCCCAAAATGCTAGCCCGAACATAGGAGGAAATAGAGTTTCACTTTGACATCCTTCACGCCATAAATAGGGGGCACATTGAAATTTATTAAGGCATGCTGAGAAACTTTTGAGTTTTTCTTTGTGAATAAAAAAAAAATCATGTTAAATTCTGTAATTGTTTTTGAGTAATAAGCATGTATAATACGGGAGATAAATTAGAAACACCCTGTATATTTTTTCAAATTTTTTTTCTTTACCAGATTCTATGTACCTTTATCTATTTTCCACATAGTTTCCAAGTTTATTTAAGCACTTGTCATAGTGCTCAATTTTCTCCGCATGATCACTTCATAGAAGCTGCTGCCACTGGTGATGAAGTCACACAGTTTTCACTGGTTCATCGTCGCTGAAATGCAGGCTGTCGATGTATTCTTTAGATCCTGGAACAGGTGGTAGCCACTGGACGCGAGGTCCAGACTGTAAGGCAGGTAGTCAAGTTGTTCTCAAACAAAAGATCTGATTAGTTGGGAACTTCACCACCTGCTTTACAGTCTGGACCTCGCATCCAGTGGCTACCACCTGTTCCGGGAGCAAAAGGAGATCATTGGCAGCCTGCATTTCAGTGACGATGAACAAGTGAAAACTGCGTGATTTCATCACCAGCGGCAGCAGCTTCTATGAAGTGATCATGTGGACGTACATTGAGCGCAATGACAAGTGCTTAAATAAACTTGGAAACTATGTGGAAAAATATTTAAAGGTACATAGAATCTGGTAAAGAAAAAAATTTTGAAAAGATATACACTGTAGTAGTTTTTAGTGTTTTTATTGCAAAACGGACCTTACTTTACAAATAACCTTTGTATGTTACGTCATTTTTCGAAATACAATGTACCGTATTTTTTCGAATATTGGCTGCAGCCGCAATTTGACAGTGGAACGAAAAAATAACTTTTTATAGGCCGAGATTAACATTAGGCCACAAAAAAAACTTAGCCTAAAAAGATCGAAATACTTCATTTTAGCGTCCCATAGTAATTTTAAATAGCAATTTAGCTAGTAATTTTATTATTTATATAGCCATCTTCATTACTTTTATATATTTAATGAAACTTTTATAAATTTATTAATTAAATGTGTAAGTAATTAAAGTAATCTCATTTTAATGAACGAGCGCAACTCTTTATTTCTTCGGCAGCGGCTATGGTTCTATCAACGTACTCACTGCTGGGTGCTGTCCAATAGCGATAAAGAGCATTCTATGACATCATAACATCTTCAACTAATCATAACCGCCAAGTACAGTGAAGTCAGGGCTAGCAAACTTAATCGCCGACATTAACTTTTTAACACTTGATTTTCCTTATAATTTATGAATGAAAAATTATGTGACTGGTTAATTATTGTTCCGAGGTGTTAGAATATTAATTTCTATGTTAGAAAAAGATTGAACAAAGACTCATTAATATAAAACCATCAATTCAAAGGCCATCGCGTTTTGGTATGTGTATTTTAGTATACCAAAGCTCATACTAATTCAGGATTCGTTAATGCTTATGGAAAATAAAGATAAAACTTAACGAAATGTTAACACACTAGCAGCATATACTTTCGGTATAATTTCTTATGCACATTCCACGTTATCCGTCACTAAAGAGGTGGTTTTCCAGACTGCTACACTGTAAGCTCACATCTTAGGCCCTAGTTCTATGGTGTAGCGGGTTTAAGATGTCAGTCTAGCGATCCGGAAAACCACGTCTTTAATGACGGATAATGCAGAATGTGCATAAGAAATTACACCGAATGCTAGTGTGCTAAAAATTTCGTTAAGTTTTATCTCTATTTTCCGTAAGTATTGACGAATCCTTAATTAGTATGACCTCTGGTATACTTAAATACACATATACCCGCATTTTTATCTACAGCAGGGAAGTCTCATAATTTTACCTAAAAAAAAAAAAATAATCTATCTGCGATTTACTCTTTCAAAAAGTGTATCAAAATTTTCTTATAAAAAAAAAAGATAATAAGCAAATTTAAAAGAAAATACGTACGATATATGAATGTATTGGTTCAATCCAAAATCATTACGCGAACGACGCTACTCATCTACAGCGAAAGCGGCAGTTACGTTCGGAGGGAGGGTCGAAAAAAAGAAATTAATTAGACTTTATTTATCATATTTATAGTGAAGTCATTTTCATGGTAGTCTACCTCAGTTAGTCAAAATCACTTTTCGTCACATACAGTTCGACTCAGGATCGTTTTGTTGATAGATTTATCATGGAGTAATAAACCCATGGTATTTTTATCACTCCATGTTTACTTCGTAACTCGACACACTTAAATACAGTCTTCTTTAGCAGTGAAATTTTAAGAAATATTAAATGGATTTATTTCTTTACTTACGGTATTTTAGATAGTTTTAAAATCCTCATTATTATGACGAATTCATAAGAATGTGGACGAACTGCCGCATTAATTGCAAGAAAACTCCACAATTTTTTTTAAAGATTAACTATTCATTAAAAAAACCGTTAAGAATAATTGTGTAAAAAAATAAGTGCGTCGAGTCACGAAGTAAATCTATCAACAAAACGATCCTGAGTCGAACTATATATGACGAAAAGTGATTTTGACAAAATGAGCTACCCTACCATGAAAATGATTTCACTATAAATACGATAAATAAAGTCGAATTAATTTCTTTTTTTCGAGCCTCCCTCCGAACGTAACTGCCGCTTTGGCTGAAGATGACTAGTGTCGTTCACAAAATGATTTTGGATTGATCGCCAATATATTCGTATATCGTACCTATTTTCTTTTAAATTTGCTTATTACCTTTTTTATAAGATAATTTTGTTACACTTTTTGAAAGAGTAAATCGCAGATAGATAGTAAAAATTATCCGACAACCCTGCTGTAGATAAAAATGCGATGGCCTTCGAATTGATGGTTTTAAATTAACGAGTCTTTGTTCAATCTTTTTCTAACATTGAAATTAATATTCTAACACCTCGGAACAATAATTAACCAGTCACATAATTTTGCATTTATAAATTATTAAGAAAATCAAGTGTTAAAAAGTTAACGTCGGCGATTAAGTTTGCTAGCCCCGCCTTCACTGTACTTGGCGGTTACGATTAGTTGAAGATGTTATGATGTCATAGAATGCTCTCTATCGCTATTGGACTGCACCCAGCATTGAGTGCGTTGATAGAACCATGGCCGCTGCCGAAGAAATAAGGAGTTGCGCTTGTTCATTAAAATGAGATTACTTTAATTACTTACACATTTAATTAATAAATTTATAAAAGTTTCATTAAATATATAAAAGTAATGAAGATGGCTATATAAAAAATAAAATTACTAGTTAAATTACTATTTAAAATACTATGGGACGCTAAAACGAAATATTTCGATCTTTTTGAAATGTACACAATTACTGATAATTCGTTATTTCCAAAAAAAAATTTTTTTTAGGCTGCACTCCTAAAAATTTTCAATTTTTTGGGGTTTAGAACCACGCCCTATATTCGAAAAAATACGGTATGTCTTGGAACCAATTACTGACATAAGTTGAGGTATTTCACACAATTCAAGTTCATTATCATAAACTGCTATCTCTTAGAAGTTTATTTAATACACAATAAAAACATGTCTCACTTTTGTTTTGTTTATCATAAATAAAAATATTTACCACTTTCTTGTTTTTTCATTTAGAAACATTTCCTGATGATTCTTTGATATGGCAAATAAAATAATTTGGTACGAAACTATAAATTATAATTTTAAGCTTATTATGCTGCTTTCTGATTTCTAAATTTAGATTCCTATAAAACTAAAGAAGAAATATGAATTTATTTTCTTACATCATACACAATTTTTCCTTGTATGTAGCTAAGACTTTCAGAGTGAGTAACATAAACAGCTGCTTCATACGCCGATTCATTTCGATTAAAGATTGTGATCTCTAATGTGACATTCTGAACTTCACCTAGAACTAGCGTATTTCTGTTAAAAAAAAAAAAAATAAAAAAAAATAAATAAAAAAAAAAAAATAAATAAATAAATAAATAAATAAATAAATAAATAAATAAATAAATAAATAAATAAATAAATAAA
>JAHWFO010083058.1:3535252-3579984 GCA_023313115.1 Rhysida immarginata | reverse complement strand
ATAAATAAATAAATAAATAAATAAATAAATAAATAACACATTAATAATGTACAGAGTGTCCCAAATTGATGTATACACTCTTTGAAACGTTATAGCACAGCAATGAAATCAGAGAAATATAATGCTTGTTCTTAATGATCCGCTGTGCTGGAAAAGCATAGCAGCATGTCCATTGTTGTTCATATGTTTATAAACTAAAATGGCAGTGAGACTTTCATTCGATGAACATAAGTGGGTACTGAAGTGTCATTGGAGAGTGGAGAAAGTTGTTGAGATTTAACAACGTTGGAGGTTCAATTTGGTACACAACCCTCAACAAGAGCAACACTAACAAAACTCTGAGACAAGTTTGAAGCCGAAGAAATGGTGAAAGTTGTGTTGAAAGGTCGATGCAGAAGAAGGAGAAGTTCCACAGATAACGAGAGTGTTGATGCCATCATGGAGGTTTTTGCATGATCCCCAAAGAAGTCAGTGAGGCAATGTTCTCGCCAAATCCAGTGTTCATCGAATTTTGTGAGGTCAAAAATTGGCACGTTGCTCTGTTCGATGTCGGTGTTGGGAGTGTACTGTGGCAGAAGGTGGACATTTTGAACATATACGGACTTACGGAAGCTTAAGGATTAAATACAAAAAACCTTATATTTTTATCTCATTTCGTTTATGAGTTTTAACGTTTCAAAGAGTGTATACATTAATTTGGGACACCCTATATTTTTATCTCAGGGAATCTGAATCTTCTAATTTTATAAAGTAAAATGTGAGAAGAAATCAAGCCCCTTTGGGAATTTCTAATTTCAGAGCCTTCGTTCCATCACAGTGATCCAGCATTCAGTGCTTCTTATCCCGAATCAAAGAAAGAAAATTTGAAAGAAAAAAAAAAAAATTGAAAAAATTTTATTTATTTATTTTTTTTTTTTTTAATAACTATTTATTTATCTATAAGGACATAGAAAAAAGTTTCCCATGGCTAAAGGCCGACATGTTGGATCCCCAAGAGGGATTATATACAGTGAGCAAAAAAAATATCCATCCACTCCATTATTTGGGAAACAAAGCAAAGCAAAAATGTTCAAACATATTATCATTGTTTTAGTTAAACAAAAATTAGTTCTCTAACATGTGAGGAACATATGCAAATAAACTATGAAAAATATATTAACAAACTTTTTTAGAAAAGTAAACAAAACAAAAGTCATCCAAATTTTAATGCAAAAAAATTATCCATCCAATTGAATTCTCAGGTTGAAATTATTTTTTTACACAAAATTTAATACTTTGTTGGGCCTCCCTTGGCCCTTATTACTGCCAAACAGCGCTTGTGCATAGATGCAACTAAATTTTTTGTTGTTGTAGGTTCAATTTCTGTCCAAGTCTTAGTGAAGAGTTCCTTGAGCTCCTGCTTTGATTTAGGACGGCAATTTTTCATTTTTCTCTCCATGATGGACCATAGGTGCTCAATTGGGTTGAGATCAGGTGACTGAGCAGCCCAATCAAGCACCCTAATTTTCTTTTGGTGAAGAAATTCGGTAACAGATTTAGACGTGTGCTTGGGATCCCGGTCTTGCTGGAACACAAACCCACGCCTTAAACCTAACTTCTGAGCTGAGATGAGAAGATTTTCATCCAGGATAGACTTGTAGACATGCTGATCCATTTTTTAATCAATGAAGGCCAACTGTCCAACACCATTTGCTGCCATGCACCCCCATACCATGACATTTCCTCCACCATGTTTTATGGTAGGCTTTATGCATTTCAAATTGAGGGCTTCTCTTGATTTTCTCCATACTTTGGAGCATCCATCAGACCCAAACAAGTTGAATTTGCTTTCATCTGACCAAATAATGCGGTTCCAGAATTTATCATCTTTATCCAAATGATCTTTAGCCCACTGAAGTCGCCGTTTCTTATTGACTTCACTGATGTATGGTTTTTTCCTAGGTGTGCGACGTCGGAGATCAGCTTCATGCAGTCGATTACGGACAGTTTGAGGTGTGATAGTGATGTTCAGGTCTTGTTTCAGTTCTTCATAGACTGTAGGAGCAGATTTTTTTTTTCTTGTGTTATTCGTTTGATAATTTCTCTGTCTTCTCTTTCTGTTGTTTTCCTTTTTCTACCTCTTCCTTCTTTATTTTTAATTTCCCCTGTCTTCTGATATTTCTGAAGAATGTATTGCACAGATGTCCGAGGTATATTTAATTCATTTGCAATTGTTCTTTGGCTTTTTCCATCTTGAAAGCTACATATTACTCTTGCTCGAATATCAAGTGAATATTCACTTGATTTCTTTTTGTTTTTCAATCTCTCACTTTCCATGATTGAAAATTTGGTTTCTGTGAAGCAATAGTCCTACAGGATTTAATATTTAGCTTATTTAAATTGGTTTTCAGCAAAAAAACCAGGGTGGATGGATAATTTTTTTGCAATGTATTTTACATTTTTTGATGGTTTGCCCTTACCTCCCTTAAAATATAATTGTTCATGGTCTAAATATTTACAAAACAATATATTCTACTTAGGTATGATAACAGTTTCAAGCTTACATTAGCTGGTTTAATACAATTCAAAATTTTTATATTTTTTAAGGGTGGATGGATATTTTTTTTGCTCACTGTAGATAAAGCATACCAGTTGTACATGGAATTGTATTTTTTTTTCCTCTTATACATTGAATGAGAGGATCCACACTATTTAGGAATAACAAATGAGTATATATCATTATTTATAATTATAAAATTTACTATATTTATTTATTTTATTTATCTAAAAAAAAATAAAAACAGGTTTATGCTGTATAGTGACAACACTTCGTAAAGATTGTACTACAATTAAAAATATAAAAAATTATAATACAGTAATAAATTATAAAATCAACATAACTTTCATATTATCTAATATCATACCATGGACAGTTTTCATTTTTATTTTTCAACACGACGACAGATCAACAAGTAATG
Organism: Rhysida immarginata; assembly: GCA_023313115.1. Taxonomy (NCBI): domain Eukaryota; kingdom Metazoa; phylum Arthropoda; class Chilopoda; order Scolopendromorpha; family Scolopendridae; genus Rhysida; species Rhysida immarginata. The sequence continues at coordinate 3,577,027 of JAHWFO010083058.1, read as the reverse complement.
TAATGTTCGCACTACACAGAGCAAAAAACGATAAAAGTAAAAATAAAAGTCGAACGTTATCCATCAAGATTTAGAAAAAATAGAGGATGTCTCAGAATTCATTGTACAAACTTCTAGGGGAGTTAGTATGGGTGATTCTAAGCCAAAAAGTTCATATGAACATGGGTCCGAATTTGAACGATAACTCAGATATGAACAGAAATAAAAATGCCGCCACCAAGATCAACAAGTTAATAACTCAGGTTCTGTAAAGCCTAGATTAATGAAATTCGGGGGAATAATAGGGTACATAAGACTGTGTATACCGTTAAAATTTGATTGAATTCCAACGATAAGTTTCCAAGTTACACAGTCAAAATTGTAACAAGTGCTAGTTAGTACTCACAAGTGAGCACATGTTATGATGTTGAATGAGTAACTCGGAAACTTCTTGTTGGAATTCGATCAAATTTTAACGGTATACACAGTCTTATGTACCCTGTTATTCTTCCAAATTTCATTAATCTAGGCTTTACAGAACCTGAGTTATTAACTTGTTGATCTTGGTGGTGGCAATTTTATTTTCTTCATATCTCAGTTATCGTTCAAATTCGGACCCCTGTTCATATGAATTTTTTTGCTTAGAATCACCCATACTAACTCCCCTAGAAGTTTATATAAGGAATTCTGAGACACACTGTATATTTTTGTGATGATATGTGCGTTAGAAAAGATATATTTTTTCAGTTCTTTCTTAAAGGTAGAGAAAGACATGGGAGAGCGAAGGGTACCAGGGAGAAAAGACAACCATCTAATTCCATTGTAAGAAACGCAACGGCGCTGATAGTTATATTTTGTGAGAGCAATTCTAAAACGGAGGAGTTACGATCGGGATAGGAGTGTATTTGATGTTGGGGAACCAAGATTCTACAGCGTTTCGGGTGCAGTTTCATCTTCAGGAACTGCGACCACCTGCAGAGTAGCAAGATCAATACACACTGTTATACAGGGCGATTCTGAAAAGTGTATAACTGTAAGCAATGACAGGTGACCAGAATGAACATTTTCTTTTAATACAATGTGGGTCCGAATTTGAACGCCGAGATATGAACAGAAATAAACATGCCGCCACCAAGATCAACAAGTTAATAACTCAGATTCTGCAACGCCTAGAATAATGCATTTTTGAGGAATAATAGGGTAAATAAAACTCTGTATACAGTTATAACTTAATCAAATTCCAACGAGTAGTTTCCGAGTTATGCACTCAGAATCGTAACAGTGCTCATAAGCGAGCACTAACCAGCATGTGTTACAATGTTGAGTGTGTAACTCGGAAACTACTTGTTGGAATTCGCTCAAACTTTAACGGTATATAGGATTTTATGTACCCTATTATTCTTCCAAAACTCATTATTCTAGGCGTTGCACAACCTGAGTTATTAACTTGTTGATCTTGGTGGCAGCATTTTTATTTCTGTTCATATCTCAGCGTTCAAATTCGGACCCACATTGTATTAAAAGAAAATGTTCATTCTGGTCACCTCTGTCAATGTTTACAGTGATACACACTTTTTCAGAATCACCCTGTATATGCGTTTCTGATTGGTGGTCTTACATTTGATATGGTAATTAAATAAGAACAAATGAAAGCATTATTACAATGACTGGTTGACAAAAATATGGGTGCAGATACAGGAAATTAAAAGTACAGGAATATAAAATAACGGGAATTACAATTGTAAAAAATAATAAAGGTAGAGTTAAATTTAAGGCGATAAATACATATAAATAGTGTAGAGTCGTTCGAGAAGCTCGAAATAGGTTCTAATTCGATTTAAATTATAAGAATAATAAAAGTAAATCTAAAGATAATGCAATAAAATGTACAAACAACTGGTGCAGAGTTATTCAAAAATTATCAGACCGGAATCGAGTTAGAAATAAATTTGAATATATCTACAAAATTTGATAAAATGTAAAGATCTCAATTATAACAATAAACCTAAGACAATGAAATGTACATACAATTGGTGTATAGTTTTAAAGGTTCAGGAAGTGGACAATTATCAATAAAGTCAATTAGGGTAGATAATGTTGTTGATAGTATCCAATAAAGGATTCTTGTCGAAATTGATTTGGTTGTTTGATATCTTGTCTCTGTCTATCTTCAGGTGTTTTCTTATAAGTAGTATCTCGTAGGTTAATATTTTCTGGGGATCCTTGATGATTTTTATAATGGACATACAGGGCCGGCTCTAGTAATTTTGCCACCCCGTGCAGAATGCTATTTTGCCCTTGCCGTTGCCGCCCCTACAAGTTTGCTGCCCTGTGCAAGTGCACCACTTGCACTTATGGTAGAGCCTGCCCTGTGGACATACTGTCCTGCATTGATCCAAATAGGTGTTTATTAGAAATGACGTGATCGGCAAAGGCTGATTTATGTTCACCGTTGACCCAAGATTTCCTGTGTTCCTAAAACCGTTCCTTGAAGGACCTTTTAATGGATCCGATGTAAAAGCATTCACACGACAGACATGTAAGCTTGTATACTCCACTTGCCGCTTACACATCTCGTTGATCGTCCTCCTAAGGGTTCAGAATGTATTTACTTTTGTTTGAGGTTTTCTAGGCGATCTTTAGGCAGTTTCTGAATTCGTTTGTGATTCTCGCGATCTCTGGGCCCATGAACGTGACAGTGGCATATTGTGGAGCCTCAACATTAAGGATTCACGGGCCTCTTTGCCTCGTGAATCAATGTTGCATCTTGTTCTCTGAAAAATCGATTTGGTGGCATTGTCTGGGAAGGCGTTTCTTCTTGCTTTGTCATATGTGAGGCACAATTCCTCATTTCTATCTGACTCTGTGATAAGATACGTTAACACTCTATTGAACAGGTATCTCAATGCAGCTATTTTATGCTGTGGAGGGTAGTTACAATCAAAACCTGTTTGGGAAATCACAATTTAAGGATAATGAAGAAACTATTGCTATTCATTAAATCTCGTAATGAATGGTAAATTCATTTTTTTTTATTATTCCAAATGTTATTTTTATTGATAAATTGTATTTAGGTTTAAGTAATTCATTGTTGTGGTCCGTGGACCATTGCTGTCGTAAATTTTTTTTTCTGAACGCGCGTGATGCGAGCTCTTGCCCCGTGCGGCGATTTTTCCCTCCCAACTAATTAACTCGGCCGCGAGATGTTATACTGTCTAATTGTTGATAAAAAAAAATTTACTGCTTAATTAATGTTTTTTTTTTATTCTAGAACATTATTCATATTCTCCTTGCTTCTGCCACCTTCACTTCTGTGCAGCCATAGCGACCACTCGGATTGCCAGTATTTCTTCGTCCTTGCTCCAGTCTTAAGATTGTACTATAATTTCACACGGATAGTCCGTGGACTAACTGTATTTTTTCATCTGAAAAATGGCTCGGCGGATTATCTGGGAACAAATTTTTCCAAATTGCAATAGATGGTAAACCTATAAAGAAACGTCCCCAAGATGGCAGCGGCCATGAGTAACAGAAACAGATGAGAAGTTTACAAAATAATATATTTCACAAATCTGCCCATTTATTTCTTATAGTAATTTATGAAGTACAGTGCTCCCTATATAACGGCAGTGTTGGGACCAATCCATTTTGTTATAACGAGTTGCTGTTATGTAGACAGAGTATGAAAATTCACACTCATGGATGTTTAAAAGAAATTTTCCGATTTTCAAGTGTTTATTAATAAATTGGCATCTATGATTTTACATCCTATTCAGTCTATTAAATGCTTTAGAATAAGATTTAACTCAAAAATTGATGTTTATTTTGAAAAAAAATGAGTAAATAACAATACTTTTTCAATTTCACTAAGCTTGAGTAACATTAACTTACAAGCAGCCGAAATCGTATTCACGTTTTTTCGTTTCACCTTTTCCCAATTCCCCAATCGGAAAATTATACTGATTAATTAGTTAGTTTAAACCAATTTATTATAACTTTATCTAAATATTTATAAATAAATTTAATTTGGATGAGTTATCTCAGAAAATGTTAGGATTGGACGAGGTTTCCGAGATTATACTTGGAAAAAGAGTATAATCTCGGAAGCCTCGGATTGGGAAGCTTCAGCGACAAAAGACAATCGCGTGGTCAGAGATTTTTCACTTACACTTCGATAAAAAATTGGAAATTTGCAACTGCAGGCTAATAAACACCGAGTAGAGATTGTACTGTACTTGTGATATAAACAGATGTACGAAAAGGATGAACAGTTAAATCACCGAATGAGCTTTCATACACATTCTGTCTGAACTACTTCAGTCATGTGATTCCCGATCTTTTTGCTTGGAAATCAGTACGAATGTTTGTTAACAGTTAACAATCAATCACTGGCGAATGTGATTTTATTATTAATGATCATTAAAACTTGTGCAATAAAAAACAAATTGTTTTTATTTATATAGTTCAGCACAGTACATTGATATTGTAAAGCATATTTAAAAGTACGATTGGTTTCTTTATATATATGTACGCTTTAACTGCAAAAGATGATGAAATTACATGCACGCATTCCTTTATATTTCTGAGCACACACTGAAATAATATTATATCCTTCAAAACCATCACCAATTATCACTTTGATTTTGGCCATAGTTACTAAGAAATTAGGGGGAAAGCTAGGCCAACGGAGCATCGGCTGCATGGAGACATGATTCTCAACCATTGAACAAGTTAGCCTAGCCGTAGCTACCCAATGACTGGCCCTTCTTATCGAGGCCTTCAAGATTGAAGGCTTCGCCAGGGCATCCTTACATATCTGGTTCTCCCTCTTCCCTGACTGGCCTCGTTCTTATCGGTGGCTACGGCCTAGCATTTTCCTGTTGTTGTTTTTTTCAACCTCATAATAATTATGATCAAAAATTGTTAAACTTTTTGAAGGAGTAAATCGCATATAGATTTTTTTTTTTTTTTAGTAAAAATTATCAGACTTCCCTGCTGTAGATAAAAATACGAAGGCCTTTGAATTGATGGTTTTAAATTAACGAGTCTTTGTTCAATATTTTTCTAACATTGAAATTAATATTCTAACTCCTCAGAACAATAATCATCCAGTGACATTATTTTTCATTCATAAATTATTAAAAAAAATGTGTTAAAAAGTTAATGTCGGCGATTCGCTCAGCCGGAATTCTCTGTACTTGGCAATTACGATTAGTTGAAGATGTAATGATGTCATTGAATGCTCTCTATCGCTATTGGTCAGCAACTGACCTAGCAGTGAGTGTGTTGATAGAACCCAGGGCTATACTGAAAGAGGGGGTAGAGGAGATACCAAAATGGAAGACATTTTGTGTCAAAAAAGTGATTCTGTCCAAAACAAACCTTTATATCTCCATGAATATGCGAGCTATTCTCATACAAATGAACACAGATAAGTAAAATAAGCCTCATAATCATATGCTACAGCTACAACGCATTTCAAGCAATATTTTTTACAGGGTGATCCCAAACGTTATTTTTTTTTTGTTTAATTTGTTGCTGGTCCCCTATTTGCCATGGGGTCAAAACCTTTGTTGAAATATATGAAGTGTAACATGCTCTTTACACCCCTGAAGTTTCAGGGTAATTCGTCTAGTATTTTTTTTAGATATTCGACAAAACATCTAAAATCGAAACTGTCTAAAATCGAAAGCAAACACTTTTGGATCTGTTCGATAATTCACAATATTAATTTACATACTGTTGATTTCTCTTATTATTTCGCACACGCTTTAACCATAAAATTATCTAACAAAAAATGGACTAAATTAAATAAGGATCCTTATCGTTTTCACTCAAGCTTTTCCTTTTCACTACCGTGTGCCATGTGACTGGACACAAATATCACTGGGGAAGGAGGCGTGGAGCATGGAATGCGCATGCGTGTCTGGTGTAATGTGCATGCGCTGGCATCTCCAGTGCTTAATGCGCATGTGCATCTTTTTCTCATAGGAAACTGCTCGTACACTGCATCCGCTCTATCCCCTTTCAGTATAGCCCTGATAGAACCATGGCTGCTGCCGAAGAAATAAGGAGTTGCGCTCGTTCATTAAAGTGAGATTACTGTAATTATTTACACATTTATTTAATTAATAAATTTATAAAAGTTTCATTAAATATATAAAAGCAATGAAGATGGCTATGTAAATAATAAAATTACTAGCTAAATTACTACTTTGAGAAAGGTTTGAAAATGAGCCACTTTTTACACGAGCTTGAACTCTCAGATATTCCACGGATTTTCTGAGAAATTTTTTAAAGGAAAGCTGGTTTTTTTATCCTGCGGATTTTCTGAGAAATTTTTTACAGGAAAGCTGTTTTTTTTTTTATCCTGCGGATTATCTGGGAGGTGGACTATCTGCAAGAAATTACAGTACCTCCGCAACTGAAATTGCAATTACCAGTTATACTGACGTGGTCCCCAAGTTTTCATGCGTTTCCCCAAGTTTATTCAGACCCGTCGCTCGTTTTCGCAGTCTCCCTATGTTTAAGCCTGGCCACGAAGCCTATTCGTTCGGAAGGTACAGTCTCTGCTATCTTTCCCCATACCCGAATATTTCATCTGCAGAACCATGCGTCTAGGCTGGGGAGTTAATTTATTCCTTTTTTGGCATTCATTTATCCATATTTTGTACCATGCGAGACACGGTAAAGAATTAAATTCATATTTTGATTGTGTATAATTTTCTTAACTTTCTCTACCAGTGTTAACTATGGGACACGCTTTGTGTTCTAGTTTCTTTTTACTGTCATTAATAAAATCTTTTATTGTTTACTATGCAAAGCGTTTGTTGACTCATTACTACCATTTTCCCACTTCATCACCCGCCTCATCAAAACCTATTATACAGGGTGTTTTTGAATTGAGTACAGTTTTTTTGGGAGATGATAGAAGAAGTCCTTAGAAGTATTTTTTGTCATATGAACATGGGGTCCCCGCAGCTCCGTTTACTTACAATACTGCATTGAACAATCAAATGACACCGGGACGCAGTGTGCGATGGTAGGCCTAGATTATTTTATTTTTAACAATTAACACAAGCAATCTACTGTATGACTTTTACAGTAATCGTTCGAAATGACCGCTATTTGCTTCATAGCACAATTCGCAACGCCTTATGATGGATTGATGTACGCGTGGAAACAGTTGATTAGCACGGTCGCTGATGTCACCTGCTGCCGCGACAACAGGAGCCGCCAATTCTTCTTCGGTATCTACGGGTTCGGAGTACACCATTGATTTCAAGCTTCCCCATAAAAAAAAAATCCATCGGTGTGAGATCTGGCGATCTCGGTGGCCAAGCAACTGGTCCGCCACGACCAATCCAACGACAGGATATGTCTCATTTAGGTAATCTCTAACTGCTCTTGTGTGATGCGAAGGTGCACCGTCCTGTTGAAACCACATCAAATGTCTGGTCATTAGTGGAACATCTTCAATAAGACCAGGGAGCTCCTCCTTCAGGAAACCAAGGTATGTTTGCCCGTTAAGACGGCATGGTAGGAGATATGGCCCAATCAGGACATTGTGAATCATGCCAGCCCAAATATTCAACGAAAAACGATGCTGAAAACTGTTAACATGTGTTGCACATGGGTTGACATGAGACCACAGACGACTATTGTAGCTATTGAACATTCCCTCTCGCGTAAACGTTGCCTCATTGTCCACAAAACCATGGAAGGAAAGTCTGGAATCCTATTCTGTTGCTGCATAAACCATTCCGCGAAAGCACGCCGGGGACCATGATCATTGGGACATAATTCCTGCACCTTTCGAAGCTTGTCTATCACTGAAAGTCGCCCATCCAGTGACTAGCCGTGCCTGATGTTGCTTAACTTCACAGAGATTGTGTTTAGTGAAAGCCCACCAGGCCACAGCTATAAAGATTATAATGCTACAACAATAGGAGAAACTTGAAAAATAATACAAAGCTATAACAATAATTGAAATATAACCAATACAGAATAGTACAAGAAAATGAATCAATAACATACAAAAATTATTGAGAAAATTTAAACAATTTCAGTAAGATAGAATCACTGATGGGGCCTGAGTCGCCATTCAGAAGTATAACTGGATCCTTTTTCACAATTTTCAAAGTCTCATATGCATCTAGCATATTCTTTTTCCTTACATGTCTCAGCAGAAGGCAGTCTTTCAACAGTACGTCATGTCCCATTTCTAACATATGTTTGGCAACCGCTGATCGTTTGGGTCTGCCAAACCTGGCGTGGGCGGTGTTCTTTGAATCTGGTTGTGACATTCATGGATGTGGCTCCCCTATACACCTTTGGGCACTGGTTGCAAACTATCTCATAAATGCTCGATTGCGATAATGGTGGTGTCTTGTCCTTGGGGTTTCCAAGCAAATTTCTTAATGTGTTGGGGTTCTTGTAATATTATGGCTAGATTTGCCTCTTTGAAGATTGCTTGTACTTTGGCCTTGAGTACATTATTGTAGGAAACCGGTGCCCTGAATTTTGGATCTTCTCTGCTGCTGAGCCTTTGTGGAGTCTCTGACAAGTTTAACAAACTTCCTTCTATGAACCAGATCTTTAACCAGTTCTGGTTTGTAACCATTGTTGACCGCTGTCTCCTGAACGAGTTTGATCTCTGCATTAAATCTGCTCTTGGATAATGGGATATTTAAAGCCCTATCAACCAGGAAGATGAAGGCAGCCAGTTTTTGGCTTCAGCAATGGTTGGAGTTGTTATGTATGTAAACAACCGTGTGTGTCGGTTTACGATAAATGTCAAATTCCAACCTACCGTCGGTACGTATAATTCTCAAGTCCAAAATGGAGAATGAGCCTTCTATCTCTCTTTCTACCGTGAACTGTATGGTCGGACAGAAACTATTGATGTGTCCAAGAAAACCTGGAGGTCGATCTTGTTGGTGTCAATAATTGCGAACCCGTCGTCCACATATCAATACCATACCTCAGGGAAATATGCGCCGAAGGAACTGAGTTCGGCCTGAAACTTCCTCATGAAAATTTCTGAAAGTATGGGGCTTAATTGGCTTCCTATATATAGTTATAATTGTCATTATCTTTAAGTTTTATCAAATTTTGTAGATATATTCAAATTTATTTCCAACTCAATTATGGTCCGATAATTTTCAAATAACTCTGGCACCAGTTATTTGGGTACCCGGTCATTTGGCCGAACGGACATTTAACCGACGGAGAAATGCCTGCATTTCATCGACATTTGGACATTTGGCATAAAGAGATGTTTTCAGCAATATAATTCATTTAATGGGAAAAAAAAATGTTTAAAGGAGGTTATTTCGTATAACGAATCTTATGAGACAAATCTGTTTAATTCTTTCTACTAAGCAAGCATATTGTATGGACCTATAAAATTATTCTTTTTTGTATGTCTTTTTAAATAAATGTTTGTTTACATAACGTTAGGTAGGTTAGGATGGGAATGGGACAAAATGCAACTTAGGGTCATGTATTATTAAATAATATCGATTCTTTTCCTGTATGTCTTTTTAACCCTTTCCAGACCAGTGGGTTCATATGGACCCATAAGAACTGCTTCGTATTTAAAAGCAACCCACATAGGCCAACTGAGCTAAATTGACATATTTAGTTAATAAGTATGTCATTATATCACTAGATGGCGTCATCAGCTCTGTAGTCTCCACATATGGTCTTCTTTTTGCGCTCTTTCTTATGTATCTCCACAGAGTCAGCACAAAGCATTCCATCACTTTTGATTTTCATTAATTCTGAGGTAAGTTAATGATTTTTGCTATTTAAAAAATTTTTGGAGTTAATTTATGTGTTGGAGAGTTATAATATTTGTTTATAAGTTAATGTTTGTATATTATTTTCTGTGCGAGAGGGTTAGTATTAGCGGGGTTCATATGGACCCAGTGGGAAATGATGGCTGAATGACGGAGCATGCTACTGCAGCATCTCTTGATGAGTAGCTGCGAATAGCACTTCGTAGCATGGTCCCTCTCTGTTTCTCTTTATCTCCCTCCCTCTCTGTTCTTTTAGTAACAATTTTCCTCAGTATACATTATTCATTTATAAATTGTAAATTAAAATAAATTTTGTAAATATTGTACATGAATTATGACTTTTTTTTCAGATGGCTAGATTATCAGACAATGAAATTAAAGATATTCTACTATATGGTGATACCTCAGACAATGATGAGTTGCTGGAGTCTTCAGACGATGAAGAAAAGGAAAACGAACTAGATATCGCACAAGCTGCAATTGCAAATTTTCAGGACTTGACATTTGAAACATCGGAACAGATACCTGAACTTTCTGAATCTTATACGATTGCTGATGAAAGCGATGCTGAATCTGATGATCTTCCGTTAGCGCAGATTGAGTGCAAAAGAAAGAAAATGCCAATAACATGGCATGGAAAAGATCTTAACTCGTCTGAAATTGACACGAAATGTAATGTTATTTTCACAGAACCTCAGAAAGAATTTACACCATTACAGTATTTTAAAATGTTTTTTTCTGATGAAATCTTTAAAAATATAGCAGATGAGACAAATTTATATGCTACCCAACAAACAGGTAATAGTGTAAATACAAATGCTTCTGAAATGGAGCAATTTTTTGGCATTCATATTTTCACTGGAATAGCGAAATTCCCCTCTTATCGTCTGTATTGGAGTGACCATATGAGATTCGATAAAATTGCCGACGCCATGTCACGAAATAGATTTGATAAACTGCGAACATATGTTCATATTGCCAATAATGATAATCTCCTTCCTAGAGATCACCCGAATCATGACAGACTCTTCAAAATACAGCCATTCATCACTGCACTGAAAGAAAATTTCAAGATAGTAGAAATTGAAGAACACTCTGCTGTTGATGAATTTGTAGTTCCCTTCAAAGGTCATTCTTCTTTAAAACAGTATATTAAAAATAAACCTCATAAATGGGGAATTAAAGTATTTGGAATCTCAAGCAAAAGTGGAATTTTGCACGATTTTGATATATACACTGGAAAAGGCACTGTCAGTGAAACCAACTTGGGAATTAGCGGTGATATTGTCTTGAGACTAACTGAGATTATTCCCGAGAACAAGAACTATAAAGTTGCATTTGACAACTGGTTTTCTTCGCACCCACTCTTAGTTCGTCTCAGAGAAAGAGGAATTTGGAGCTGTTGCACTGTTCGTGCAAACAGGATGTCAGGGTGTACTCTCAATTCGGACAACATTTTGAAAACGGCCGGGCGAGGAACAAGCGATGTGAAAATTGATGAAGAGAATGGCATAGCCTGTGTCAAGTGGTATGATAACAAAAGTGTTCACCTGATGTCCTCTTATGTTGGCGTAGAATCCTCTGATACTGTGAGAAGATGGTCGGTAAAAGATAAGCAGTATATTTGTGTAGAAAGACCAGCTATTGTTAGAGAATATAACCAGTTTATGGGTGGAGTTGATCTTTTGGACATGCTGGTTGCATTATATAGGATAAATATTAGAGCCAAAAGATATTACCTAAGAATCATCTTTCATTTCACTGATATATGTGTAGTCAATGCGTGGCTTCTATATAAGCGGCATTGCCAACAAATGAAGATGAAATCAATGACCCTATTAAAATTTCAGCCATGATTCTTTACTGGGCAGCATTGTTTTGCGGGTTTACCCATAAGGTAATTAATGAAATTTCCTTTACTGCTATTTCAACAATAACGCGCAAAAGGGACGCCATGCTGCACATTTTTCAATCTTATTCCCCATTAATAATTAATTATTATTTTGCAGTCTTTCTTTAGACATTAAATGGGAATTTTGAAATTTCTTTTCCTTATTCTTTATAAGGAATTGGTCTGTCTCAATTTTTTTTTATATTTAATCTCAATTCGCTCAATGTAGCGATTAATATTTCTCGATACAGTGTGTTGCTGTATTTAACGTACATTTAGGTGTTTCTTTATTTTATTCCGAGAAATATTTTCTTTTGTAATTGAGATCGCAATGCCTATTCCTCAATTAAATCATATTGTATAGAACATTCTTTTGTACAGAATTTTTGTATTTTATAATGAAATATCGCAATTTTTAAACCAAAATAAAAGTCTTTTAACGAGCCACGTTTACTCTTAAGTTTTGGGGTTCTTTCTTTTAAAGTACCACCCATTAAATTCTATTTATTTTGCTTCCCCCTCTGAACATATGGTAGCAGAGGTTCGTGGTTTCTTTCTTTTATTTTAATACAATATGGAGGAATCATATTTTGAAGAGGGTCGTTCCCTCCCTAGGCCAACGAGTGCCAATTATATTCAATGGACGTATCGAGTTTTAACCTTTCTCGAAACCAAAGGGCTAGCCAAATATGTCCAAGAAAAGATCTCTCTCCCTACAGAAGCATCAGCCAGCTCATCCATGCGCCTTGATTGGGCTAGAGTACGGCATTACCTCTTGAGTATGGTGAATAATGATATTGTCATCATGCTTCAAGATGACAATCCCTATACATTGTGGGAAGCAATTAAGCGTCGATATGGAAGGCCGGTTCATTTCACTTAAAGAAAAACAGTTCTTTGATTCTTTTCAAAGCTGTCATATGCTTCAAGATACATACTGCAGACCCTAAGAAAACGATTGCTGCCATAGGTACTGGTGCGGCAAGCGTGTTATTAGATTCAGGAGCAGTTTTAAAACTCCATGACGTGCTTTATGCCCCAAACGCGCGCCTTAATCTTGTCTCCATGAGTCAATTATCAAAGCAGGGTTACAGTCTTCACTTCGGCCCAACTGATTATTCCGTTACTTCACCCAAGGGTACGACCATCGCTGCGCAGTAGGGCATGGAGGACCTCCCGTTCCTTCCCGTGGCTGAAATAATGCGGCGTCTCTCAGCCTTACGTTTCTTAGACGCTGATGATCCTAATGCCTATGTAGCAAGAGCGCTACAAATCCGTGCTCAGGCTGGAGCCGTGTCCCTGGTTCTGGATGATAAAATTTTGATTGATCATATGGTCGCAGGTCTACCCTCAACTTATACTCCATTGAGACTCTCGGTCCAATCAAACCCATCAATGTCAATTGAAACCTTCCTGAGTCAACTAAATGTGGTTTTTAAGGACCACACCGCACTGAATTCCTCAATAGGTGTAGCCTCGTGTGCCACCTCTGTTTCTTCCCCGCATCCACATCCAAATGCCCGTCGAACAAATGACGTAACATGCCATAATTGTGGAGGCCGAGGACACGTAAAAACGGTTTGTCCATCCAAAATTTATCCCACTACTGCAGGTCCAGCTACTTCACACACAGCGATACCCTATCGTTCGCAGGATCCTGTATCGACAAAGCGCATGCCTCATGCATCATCTTCACGTTCTAAGCGTAAGCCTCGCAAATTGGGTACAAAAGAACAAAGCAAGAAACCTGCAGCCAACTGTATTGGTGTTCCAAACAAGGATTGGATAGTTGACACGGGCAGCTCATTTCACTTAAAGAAAAACAGTTCTTTGATTCTTTTCAAAGCTGTCATAAGCGGATACATACTGCAGACCCTAAGAAAACGATTGCTGCCATCGGTACTGGTGCGGCAAGCGTGTTATTAGATTCAGGAGCAGTTTTAAAACTCCATGACGTGCTTTATGCCCCAAACGCACACCTTAATCTTGTCTCCATGAGTCAATTATCAAAGCAGGGTTACAGTCTTCACTTCGGCCCAACTGGTTATTCCGTTACTTCACCCAAGGGTACGACCATCGCTGCGCAGTAGGGCATGGAGGACCTTCCGTTCCTTCCCGTGGTCTCAAATATTCATTCAGTTTCCCGAACGGACCCCCATTACTTTCAATGGCTGTCACTTATAGTGATATTCACAATGCATTGGGCCATCCATCATCAAAAAAACTCACCGCAGCCGTGAAACACCATAGCATGCGCGGTCTTGAAGTTTTGCCGCCATTAATTGATGACCAACCATGTGTTGCATGCCTTCAGGCACGATTATGCAACGCCCCTCACAACATTGTACAAGGTCAACTGTCAACACGTCCTTTACAGCTACTTCACGTGGATACAGTGGGACCAATGCCTACCACTTCTATCCATGGAAACAAATTCCTGTTAGTAGCCGTTGATGATTTCTTACGAAAAACTTTTGTTTGTGCTACTCCAACAAAAAGTGAAGAGCCAAAAGCGTTAATAGACTTAATACTAAAGCTACAACGCTCTGCGGGACAAAATCTGGCGTATATACATGCCGATAATGGAACAGAATTCACCAATGCGGAGCTAGGTGAGTTCTGTACAAAGCAAGGCATATCTCAACAATTCACCGTTCCTGAGAACCCCCAGTCAAATGGTGTTGCTGAGAGAACCATACGCTCCATTTGCAATGGAATTAGAGTTCTTCTTGCATCGTCTAAAGTTCCGCACCGATTCTAGAACCATGCTGCGACTACAGCAGCATTTAATCTGAATTCTTTGCGTAGACGAGGTCAAACTAAGTCCCCTGAAGAGATATGGTCCAAAAAGAAACAGACCATCAAATATCGAGCTCCTTTCGGTTGCCTGGTATACTATTATATACCCAAGTCACACCGATCAAAGTTTGACGCTCGCGCTAAAAGTGGTGTTTTTATGGGATACTCCGCTTCATCTCCTGGGTACCTTATTTATGTGCTCAATGAGAGCGAGCTTTTACGAGCACGTACCGTTCGTTTCTTTCCTAAGGTATTTCCAGAGTTCACAAGAAAATCAGTTCCATCATCTGTTCGTCTGGTATCTCCTATTCACATGGAACCCCCAGTCTTTGAAGCACCACAGCCTGATGAACCACATATCATTCAGAGCGTACCGCCAATCTCACCCACTAGACGAGACAAGAGTGCAGGTCCTATCTGATACTGAGGACACGCTAGTGGTAACACCTCCATCAGAAACCACATCGATGGAAGATGCTCCAGTTTGTTCGTCTAAATCACCAGTGAACCAACCACCCGTTGAAGTCCCACAACCGGTATTACGACGCTCATAAAGATTAAAAGAGAAGGCAGAAAAACAGCGTGCCGCCTTATGTCATCCTGACTTTACTGACTTCGACTTGCTAATCACTCCGCCAATCACACCCCAGTCTTATGAACAAGCACTCGCTTCTCCCCAACATCATCAATGGGAAGAGGCCATGCAAGATGAATTGAATTCACTCATGCTTCATCATGTCTGGGATTTAGAGCTTCCACCACCAAATGTCAAAAGTTTCAAGAGCAAATAGATCTACCGCATCAAATACAATCCTCATGCTTCCGCAAGGTTGGTGGCTATCGACTCGTCACAAGTCTACGGGAGCCAGTATGAGTTAACTTTCTCACCTGTCATCAGAATGGAATCCCTACGCTTACTGTTTGCCATAGCTGCAAATACAGGGATGTCACTGCGCCAGTATGACGTCAAATGTGCATATCTTCACGCACCGATAGACCACACCATATATCTATCGCCACCCAAGGGATTATCAACGCCAGTTAATCATGTCTGCAAATTGCGTAAATCACTTTACGGCCTCAAACAAAGTGGAAGATGCTGGTACGTAAAATTGTGTCAGCTTCTTACCCGATTAAAATTCACTCCATCCAGAGCAGACGATTGTTTATTCTACTACACCAATGCTGGGTGCACCATTCTCTTAACAGTCTACGTGGATGACATCGTGGCAGCAACAACAAATGTCTCCATCCTAACCTCCATCATGGACAAAGTGAAACAAGAAATCGACCCCGTGGAGTTAGGAGTGGTAAAGCATCTGCTAGGTATGAATGTGTCACAAGTGAACGGTTCAATTCATCTGTCACAGGCACATTATATCAATTAAATCCTGCATGATTATGGCCTTCAAGACATCAAACCAAAGACCATGCCACTAAGCCCTCATGTGAACCTTGATGATACTGCGGATTCACAACCGGTCGATTCTACCAATTACCAATCTCTTCTCGGTTCCTTAATGTATGTAATGACTTGCACGCGGCCGGATATAGCTTTTGCAATTACTAGGCTGTCGACATATGCTAAATCGCCTACACATTTGCATATGACTGCTCTTAAGGGCGCCGCTTCTTATCTTAAACACACCTGCGACACATCACTCGTTTTTACCCCATCTACAGGTCCTTTGTGTGCATTCGCTGACGCTAGCTGGTGTGTCACCCCACAGAGTAAAGGATACTCTGGAATTTTGATCAAAATGGGGAAAAATACCATAACCTGGTCATCTTAGAAGCAACGTTTAGTCGCCCTGAGCAGCTGCGAAGCCGAAATAATCGCTATAAACGAATGCGTGAAATCACTGAAATGTCTTTGGGACCTCATAACCGAGTAGGACAAGGGGAGTTTGTTTCTTTCCCCACAATCATTTATACTGACTCAACGTCTGCCATAGCATGTCTGGGAGCATTAGAATCGAACAGAAGGACAAGACACATCTTGAGATTGCATAATTTCATTGCGCGAGAAATTAATCTTCAGAATGTGATTCTTACCTACTGTTCTTCCCCCGACATGCCGGCAGACGCACTATCTAAACCTTTACCTGCCCCTGCTTTACGCAGATTCCTGGATTTGTTATCCTTATCTGAGTGGGATAAGTAATTATTTATATTAAATTACTTAACTCACTGGTTTGCTGGCCTACACGAGGGTATTTACGAAGTTTATCTTGTTCCTTTAAACTTCACAATTGCAAAGTTATTTACTTCGCGGGATGAGAGGTGTTCTAAACGCAATATTTTTTGTTAAATGACTTTAGCTTTAAAATCACATAAGGATATTTTTTGGGCTTGTTCTTACCTTTACGTGAAGGCAGTAACCACATTGTTTTTTTTACTAAATGATATGCTTTTTTTTACATTTATTAACGTACTGTACGTTTAATATACATTGTAATTATGGTATACCAAAATGCAAAATATACTTTTTTGTCTTCTTTTGCTAAAAAAAAGCAAAACAAAATGTGTGCGCACACAAAAATGAAAGGAAATAATAAAAGCATAAATGTTTTTTGTTTATTGTAAGTTAGACAATTTTTTTTTGAACCTGTATATGTAACGTCAGTACCTAAACTTCTGTCTGTACAAATGACCGTCATTTTTTTCTTTTTGTGTTCAAGAAAATTACAGGGGGCTTTGTTCGGGAAAACTCAGATTTTTTATGTAAAAATAGATATAATTTTATTTGTAATTAATTATTCTATTCTTTAAGTTTTTTTTACTGTTTTGCAGACAGTGATTGTTGAGTATATATTGTTTTAATAAATGTTAATTAAAAAATCTCGTGATTATCACTGTCTGCAGCTAGTTGTCCCTCGCGAATAATTTTCATGATCACGAGGATGTGTGTCCCACTATTGTTGATGTTCTTTTTGTGGTTACTGTTTTTTTTTATTTCAGAAAGACCACTTCCAGCTTCTGGCTTGACCAGTCGCCCCTCCTTCTGGTCCTCCACGTCCTTACTAGTCTGCAGCATGGTGTTCAACTTTCATTTATCATTTTCAATCCAATGCTCTGCAAATTACTCCTACCCTGCTGTTCGATGTTTAGTTTCTTATTGAATTTCTCACTTTCTCGCGGCAGCCATGATTCTTTACCGAGCAGCATTGTTTTGCGGGTTTACCCATAAGGTAATTAATGAAATTTCTTTTAATGCTATTTCAACAATAACGCGCATAAGGGATGCCATGCTGCACATTTTTCAATCTTATTCCCCATTAATAATTAATTATTATTTCGCAGTCTTTCTTTAGACATTAAGTGGGAATTTTAAAATTTCTTTTCCTTATTCTTTATAAGGAATTCATGTGTCTCATTTTTTTTTTTATGTTTAATCTCAATTCACTCAAACGGAGCTTGAATCCTCTCAGGATGCATAGGTTATGCAAAAATATGTATATACAGCGTGTATCTGAAACCCTGTCACAAACTTTTAGGGGAAATAGTATAGGTGATTCTAAGCAAAAAAGTTCATATGAACATGGTTCCGAATTTGAACGCTGAGATATGAACAGAAATAAAAATAGCTAAAATTATATAAACAATATAATTAACTGACCTTGGCAAACTGTGGATACTTGTGTACAGATGAAGGGTGGATACCACTTTTCCACAAAAAGAGTTTTTAATCCTAATAGATGTATACATTTCGGCTACTAAGTAGCCATCTTCAGTATGAATCCTTAGGCTACTAAGGATTGTAGTAGATTATCTGGTGTAGTATAAATCCTAAGGCTACTAAGGATTCATACTGAAGATGGCTACTTAGTAGCCGAAATGTTTACAGCTATGAGGATTAAAAACTCTTTTTGTGGAAAAGTGGTATCCGCCCTTCATCTGTAGAAATAAAAATGCCGCCATCAAGATGGACCAGTTATTAACTCAGGTTCTGCAAAGCCTAGGATAACAAACTTTGGAGGGATAATAGGGTACATAAAACTGTGTATACTGTTAAAATTTGATCGTATTCCAATGAGTAGTTTCCGAGTTACGCATTCAAAATCGTAACAGTGTTCCCATACTGGTTAGTGCTAAGATAAGAAACCATTGCAGCCAAGTAGAGGACAGCATTGGTGAGACTTTTCCTTGTTGTTGTTGTTTTTTCTTTTTGTTTTTATTTTTTGTTCCTTTTTGCATCAGTCATCTGGTTTCGCCCACTTGTGTCCCCATCGATGCACTGGGTATATGAAAGTGTAACCTGCCGGATCCTGTAGTGGATCAATGTGTTAGTGCAATTGATTAATTGCGAGCCGCTGTGTTGACTCTGCATTAACTGTAGTAAACATTGGCCATTTTTCATGTGTAAGAACTCACAGCATGACCGGTGTAATGGTAGTTAAGGAGTTCTTAACGATTAGCAGCGTATGCCGTCGTTGTATGTGAGCCGTGCTCGCTGTAAGTGGCAGATACAGCTATTGCGCCAGTCAGTCACGGGACCACAACACAAGCGCTGCGTTCGAGCGGTGCGGCATGAATGGTTGAATGGTGCGTTGTGGACGTGGGGCGTCTAGAGTTCAAGGACTTACGGCCTTTCTCCCCATTCCAACCCCACGTGATTGCTATCTTTGAATTGCTTTCTATGGCCGCTCATGTCGGCCAATGCATTACTGATTACGTTGAGTCGCTGTGTTGTTCTGGCTAAGCCCTGAGAGGCTGGTGGCTGCTCAGGTCGTTGTTTGTGCTTACAGTGAGCATCTGCTCGGGTTTCCTGCATACTGGTGTTACAAGTGCCACAACCGGAACCTGATTTAAACTATGTACCCGAGTCAACCTGTTTAATTTTGTAAATAGACTACAGGGGTAACTATAAAAGGGAAAACATGTATTACATTTGTTATGTGCCCTAGGGACCTTTGGGGCTGTTGTTGTTTATATTCATGTTAATTTGCAGCTGTTTAAATATTTCTTTTGGGGAATTGGATTTATTACTCATCTTATCTTTTAGGGATTGTTAAAATATTTTGCCTGGGGAAGTTGTTTGCTGAATCTAATTTTCTTACATAGTTGTATTTTAATGATATACAGAAATAAATTATTTGTTTAGTTAAATGACGTTTTACAGTTCCCTGTTTTGAGTTCCAACAGCCTGCGAGTCCAAAAACCCTGTACCCCGAAGACACAGGTTAACAATGTGGTTTATGCACAGTAATCCGGTGTAACCTGCTTTCAGTAAATGGTGGAGGCCACATTCAACATGTAACTAATTTTAGAACGATTACAGACTTGTTAACCTGTGTCTTCATGTCTAATTTCGTATACGAATATTCATAGAGCGCCATTCCATGCTGGTGGTGACCTCTTGAACTAATTTTTTTTTTTTTTTGGTGGGTATGAACTAATTTTTTTTTTTTTTTTATGGCCATGTCAAAATGGAACTTTAATTATAAAGACCCTGTACACTACAGTTGGGCTAAGTGTATGGACCTCAAAGGAGGCAATAGCGAAAAATAAAAAAGGTTTGTCACTAAAAAAAAAAAGAAAAATAAGAAAATAAAATAAAATAAAATAAAATCGTATTCTTCAGTTTTGCACAGACTTACTGAACAATCCTGACAACTCAAGCTGAATTTGCTGTGTCCCTAGCAAATAGAATGACGTCAGGGCTGTATACGACTCATGTTGTGTATTATGTATCGTGGGCAGATTTTACTAACAAGTAAAGTACACGAACATGTATCTCACAGATTTCCACCAAATAGAAATATGATACTCATCTAAAGCTACTATTGATGCTTCAAAATAAGAAAATGCTAAATTTTGTTTATTTCAAAATAAACCGAGAAAACAAAAAAAATTGAGCTCAATTAGCCATACCAACATCTCCTAGAGAGAAGGCCAAAAGGACTATACAGTTACATCATTACATCATCAAGCGGCCAAATTTAGGGCTTATTGATAGAAATATGATTAACAATAGCCGCTTGATGATGATGTAACAATGTATACTCCTTTTGTCCGCAGGCCTTCTCTCTAGGAGGTGTTGGCCATACAAAGACTCCATTGTTAAAGTGGTGTGCATGTGTGTAATATGGTAAAGGTGGTTTACGCGCCGACACTATATCGGCCTGGACTCTAACCAGGCCGTGGAATTTTCTTTACTATTTTTCTCTATTTAATAATTAATATTGGGGGTAATGGCGTCAAAAACTCCTCCTAAGACCATTTTCCAATTATTATTATAGTATTATTCGCCATTTAATAGTGAAGATAGTCCTGGTTTGAGAACAAGAAACCAAGCTTTAACCTATGCTCATAGGGCATGTTTGATAGCGACAGCTTCCATGTCCGCGATAGCTTAGTGGTTTCAGTGTCGGGGCGTAAACCTGATGGCCCCTGGTTTGAGTCCATGCTGTGGAATTTTCTTTACTATTTTTCTCTATTATTTTTAGATACCATAATTTTTGGGGTACAATACGCCCTCACCGATAATAGGCACCCTTTTTTTTTCATGTTTTAGAAAAACTCCCAAGATAGCTACTCAACATCAGGGAGTGCTGCGTCATATTTGTTCAAACGCGCATTATGGCCATCTGATTTTTAAGGCTTTACACTTTTTATACATTCCCATAAAAATGAATGTGAGGCGATGCTTGGTTGCCGGTTCAGAAATAAGCTCACCAGGAGATTATTTAATCTTTCGATTTATTTCTTTTAACCCAAAAGTTTACATCAAGAAATGCCAATACGGTAGTTCTTAGAGAAAACACATAAAACAAAAACAACTCCCAGCCAGGGAGCGAGACGATACTAGCCCCACACCTTTGTCTCCCTCCTCCTCTCATTCCCTCTTCCTATTATCCAGTCACACCCGGTGCTCCGACGTCAGATAGTTCAGTCATGCACCGTACCGAAACCCCAAAGTTAACACCTCCCCTCTGGTTTCATATTACGGGACACCTCATCTCCCTAACTGAAATTCAACCAGATGGAGTGTCTCTGCCCAATCCAGACAACTCTCACGTGTGTAATTGTGTGTGTCCCACTGTACTGTCTGTATGTCTCACATGCATAAGCTCACAAAAAAAAATAAAAAAAATAAAAATAAAAAAATAAATAAAAAAAAAAATGACAGGTAAACAATGTTCCTTGTGTGGTGCTTTTGATCGCCACCCCCTCTCCTCTCTCGTTCCCAAACCCTCAAAGAAAAAGAACCAAGACAGAGAAGAAAAAAAAAAAAAAAGATCTTAATTGGTTATTCACTCACACCTGCCTCCTCTTCGGAAAACAATCTAGATAGTGTATCACCATACTTGTTCTCGCTTCCCGATTTACGAGTTACTGTGACGTTGTATCGTGGCAAACCCAGTGCCCATCACTGTAATCTGGCATTCATTGGGACACCTTCCGTCAAATACTTTAATGAATTATGGTCAGTGTGCTGTAAAATTGGCTGGTCATACGTCCATATCTCAAATTTCCCCAATGCCTACACCATCATTTAAGCTTCCTGTTCAATGGTGCTCCATTTGGCCTGTGGATTAGTCAATTTTTGGCTGGCGAAAGTTATGCGTCTAACCCTGCCATCCTTATCTCTCTGCACCAAGGATGCTCCTATTCCAGTCATCAATGCATCCGTGTGAATTTTGAATGGCTAGGGTGTACAATGATGTCATCTGGCATAGAGACTCCTTCAAAGTCTCAAATGCATTTCTAGCGTCCTCGGACCACGGGACATCATTCACCACTGACTTCTTCGTGAGATCAGTTAATGGTTTAGCCATCTGCACATATCCTGATAGTAATTCATGAGATCCAGGACCAAGCGCAATGCCTTCTTTGTCTTTGGGGTTTTTAGGTTCTGAATAACTTCAATTTTGTCGGGATCCAGCCCATGCTCCGGTGATCCAACGACATGTTCCAAGATATATCACTTGGACTTGAGCGAACCTGCATTTCTCCAAATTTGCAGAGAATTGCAGCAATTGTAAAGCATGTAACACCGTTCTGAGATGGCCCAGGTGTTCGTCCCAAGAGCCTGAATATACAATTAATGTCATCAATAAAGCTTTCCACATATCTGCTGTGTTGTCTTAAGGCTTGGTTCATTACCCTTTGGAAAGTTGCTGCTATCCCAGATAAACCTTCCATTGATATTGACCCTTTGGGGTCACAAAGCTGGTCAATTCTCTAATATACTCATGGATAGTCTTTCAAAATATCAAAGGTGCTAAAAAATTTAGCAGCAGTCATCTTATATCTAAGATCATCTGCATTCTGCATGAGAAAATGGGTAGCTTTACTTACTAAATTCAACCTGCTGTAATCACAGCAGAGTCGCAATGTCCAGTCTTTCTTTGCAATACACACTATAGGGTACACAATTTCCGCCGTGGATGGTTCAATCAATCCGCGTTCCAACAGCTCAGAGATGTTTTTCGACCAGTGGGCAAACTGCCTCCGGAATCATATAAGTGTGAGGCTGCTTCCTCTCCACATTAGATTTCAGCTGTATACTGTGACACCCTACTTCAGCCCATCTTACCACTCCATCAAATACGGAACAGAATTCTCCGATAAGCTCTGCCAATTGGCATTGTTGCCCTTTCCCCAGATGATTCCATTTTCCTCCCTCTATTATTCGTGTGATCCATTCTTCACATCCCGTTCTTTCCTCCACGAGTGCATGTTGAATTTAAACAAATTCCCCAACCGACTCATATATCAGGTCGTTGCATATCAAATGTTGGATTTCGAGGTTGGTTCGGCGCTTCAGCACGGTTTCCACGTTTAGTAGCAAGTACACATAACAAAGTGGTACAATCCCAGAAATAAACCTATCAGCGACCAGCTGCCTGAAATTTGCATGTCTGCGATGATATTTAATAGCGTTTGAACCCAAGCAAAGATAGTCATGACTTCATACGAATTACACCTCTCAAAACATCAATAAGGTATTTGGTGTGGGCACCATAAACGAACGTACTGTCCAACATTGGTTCCGAAAATTCCGGGCGGGAGAGACGGACCTGGCAAATGACGCGGCAGACCGCCCAACATGTTGAATGACGCTGATCTGTGGAATTGGACCCGTCAAAAACTGTTTGGGACCTTACAGGGGATCATGCTGTATCAGCGTCGACTGTCAGTAGACACCTTATGACCATCGGCAAGGTGAAAAAGCAGGACAAATGGGTCCCACATGAACTTACGGAAAACAGTTTGGTGGAACATCCGTGGTGTAGTGCATTACAGCTTCCTGCAGCAGGGGGTGACGATCACCGCTGCGACCTACTGCCGTGAATTGCATCGTATGCACATAAAACTGTATCAGCAACAACCTGCACTTGTGCATCGCAAAGGCGTCCTTCTGTTGCATGACAACGTGCGTCCTTCTGTTGCATGACACTAACGACCGTGCAGGCGATACAGGCTCTGGGCTACGAGGTGCTTCCACACACCCCGTACTCTCCGGACCTCTCCCCTACCGACTACAATCTTTTCCAATTTTCTCCGGAGGAAAACATTCCTAACCCAAGCAGACGTCAAAAACGCATTCCAGAAGTTTATTGAGTCCCGTGACCATGGATTCTATCAGAGAGGGCTCGAGAAGCTGCCAAATCCTTGACAACAATGTTTAGATTGCAATGGGGGTTAATTTGAATAGCACGTGTGAAGGTGTCCTTTCTAGAAGGCCGTTAAAGATGACCTCTGCAAAACGACATTTGATATGCAAAGACCTGATATTATCCCCATGGCATTTACCGGTTGTATACATCTACTTAACTTATTCTGGTGTAAATGTCACACCTTCCCATCAGGTAACTTCACCAAGAACAAATGGGGTGATTTTTCCTCGACCATCTCCCCAGACTAGTCCACTTAGATCACAGCTTATTTGTAAAGTCTGGTATTAGGACCACTAACTCATCCCCTACACGAAACTGTGTATGTGATGATTCACATTAAGGTGGTGCAGGTACTTAGCGTTCTGTTCCGAAGCCTGTTTAGAGGCAAATTTTTTAGCTTCTTTTTACATATTGCACAAGGTTCTGAAATAGTTTCCACCGATTCTCCGATTCCCTGGGGGAAATAGTTTCCACCGAGTCATCATCCCTTCTAGAATTTAAAATCGCCAATGGGCCCACTGGCAACCGACCATACAACAACAGAAATGGCAGAACACCTGTATTTAAATTCGGTACTTCTCTATACGCCCACAATAGATATAGCAATTGCTTATCCCAATTTCTCAGTTGGGTGTTAATGGCATGGTGTAGCATCGATTTCATCGTGCCTATAAACCTTTCCACCAGCCCATTTGCTTGAGGATATCCCGGAGTTGAAAATCTTGGTACACTACGCAATCTACTCAAAAACTCCTGTGTTAATTGTGAAAAAGTTTGTACCGTTATCCATGGCAATTATCCTTGGAATCCCAGTCCGCATAAAAATTTCCATGAATGCCTTACAGGTAGCTTTGGCTGCCAGCGACTTCAATGGAATGGCTTCTGGCTATCTACTGTGCTGATCCATTATGCCAAGAACATACTGATGGCCCCTATTCAACTTGGGTTCTATGGGTCCGAAAATGTCCGCATTCACTACCTGGAATGGAAGCTCAGGTCTTCCCAATGCCTCAATTGGCGCTCTATCCTTCTCATTTGTTTTATGCCGTGACTGGCAGTCATGGCAAGTCTCGCATAACCGTTTTACGTTCCTCATCAAACCCTCCCACAAAAACGACATATAATTCTATCACGATGCCCCCCTGTTAATGTCTCATGTGCCAATCTCAATCTCCTTTCTCCTACTCTTAAGAACAACTGATTGTACTTTTGACCACATGCCCTTCCAGTGTGGTACAATACCCCTCCTTCCAACCAATACCCATTCTTCCCTTTTTTTAGCCTCCAAGAATCCATTCATTAGGGACTCGCACCCTGCCTCCTCCCTCCGGAACTTCTGGGCCTGTGACAAGGGCAGGTCTTCTTCTATTCGACTTCCTCCAGACCCGCCTCCGGGCCTCACTGGGATAATCCCAATATCCCCTTCCTCACCATTGGGCCTAGTGGCGATACTTTCCTCTAGTGTCCTATTCCCTTCCACTGCCAAAACCTTCCCCACCGCTTTCCCAGAGCCCTCTCCCAAATACTTAAACCGCTGATCCTGGAGCATCTGGAAATCTTTCGGCGTAATCAAGGCAGCTTCGCACCACCGCTACATGAAGATTTACATAGGACTGTGTCTCTTGCACCTCGGTCCATAGACTAATGCGGACAGTTATCAACAGAGCCTCAACTTCCTTCCCAATCGCAGGTCTGAGGTATATCTTCCCACTTGGACGTTATCAGGGACGATGGCCTGTCGTAACACCGTAATCTTCGCACCACTATCGATGAGGCCTCTAAACTTACAGTTCTCAATAATGAAATCTGCTTGTGGTAATTGCCTTCCCTCGTAGCCCTGAGCCCTTTCCTCCCAATAAACTCCTACTTCATTTGCTCCTTTATCCTCCATCCTACCTCCGTCTTCCGGTTCCTCCTTTCCAATAGGCTGGACACTTGGACAATTGCATCTGATGTGTCCTTCTCTTAAGCACCTGAAACATTTAATGCCCTCACATTTCCTTTTTGTGTCCTGCACCTTTTTTGTTGTCATTACCCCCTTTTCTTACTATCAGGATCAAAGCCTCCTTCGCGTCAGCCCGCCACTGAGGATCTCTACCTGTCCTTAACATGTTTTTAGATGTCTCCCTGGCACCACACCTAAAAAATTATCTATCTCCTAGCCAAATTATTCGTAGAAAACCATTCCTTGGCCTCCTTGAAATGAATGTGGGATTATACACTTGGGGGTAACCCTTCTTTAACTTTATCTGCTACTAATAACCTTTTAAGCTTCTCCATGTTATCAACTTCCCTTGATTCCAAATATAGGTCCAGGGCAGCCTCCACTAGCCACAAACTGTCCAAATGACTCATTTGCCTTTTTGCAAAAACTATTGAAATTTTGTTTATTTCATAAAGGAGAAATACTGTATTCCTTCAAAACCTTCTCCGTTACGTACTTATAATTAACGGCATTTTGACCCTGTACGAGATCTCCTAACCCTTTAGCGTGACCCTTCAATGGATGAATCATTAACTTTCCCTGATACTGCTCAGGGATCTCATAAATAACCTAAACATGTTTTCAGCATAGTGAAAGAAAAACTGCCACTCTTCAGCTCTGTCTGGCAGTTCTAAGACCCCCCTCCATAATGTTCAAATAGTCCATGAAATTATTCCCCGTACCTTCTGGACCTGCCATCTACACATCCTGACCCCAGATATCCTTTTTCCCTTCTTTGCCCCAGCATTTCTATTTCTTCATTTTAAGCTGATATTCCCGTTCCTGGTCCTGTTCTTCCCTTTCTTCCCTTCTCAGTCAATCCTTTTCTATTGTTGCCAACGTACTTTTTTATAAACTCTTCCTCAAATTGTGGAGATTCTAAAATAATACTTTTCAAATCTACTACCCTTGCCTCCAGTGGCACCTCACTTCCTAGCTCTGAAACCAGAGAACACAAATCCCCCTTTCTGTATTTCCCCAAATATGCCATACTTGCCCCTAGTCACGTATCCAAGGAAAAAAAAATGTTTGCTCCTCAAATAATTTACCATCCGCGCCTATCCTAAATTGTCGACTCAACCTCACAATCTTCGAATCCTTACCCAGTTTCGTACTTTCCCTTCTAGTTAATATCCAACTGTAACCTTCATAAAAAACAAAGGATTCCCGACATAATTATCTAACACACAATACTACACTTACATAAATCACGAAATACAACTACATCATTAGAACAACTTATTTGAAAATATTTAACACCATCACTATCTGATGCCTATAGTACCACCACATTTATTTTAAAAGGAAACAGTGATAGAAAAAGAAAATTATTTTTGAAAATCGCAATCTATTCATATGCATAACAAACTCTTATCAATTCTATCTCTAACATAATAATTCATGACACATCAGTTACATTCTAAGCTTATACAATCACAAACGAGGGAGGAAAAAAAATAGAGTCAAGTCCCCTTCCCCCCCACATGCATTTCATATGAGAGAAAATATACCTGTGTCAACAATATTTGTGTCCCCCCCCCCCCCCTGTTTAGCTTAACTTCACATAACCAGGTGGATCTCAGATGACGGTAGTGGCGTTCGTTCTGTCTGTGATCGTGCCCTTTGATTTCCGCCACAATGACTTAGATGCTTCTCGATCTTCTTTTCCTTTCTCCACTGACCCTGGATCAGCAAACCCCACAGATGCACCACCTGCAATTCACCACCAAACACCTTGTATCAGCAAACTACCACCCCCATAAATCGTGCAGATATGATTTTCTTAACTTTTTTTTTCACATAATATGCATATTATCCCGAAAATTATGGTACTCACATGGTAGCTATTCATTATCTATAATTAATTATGTACATTATCTGTACATGAACATTACATTATAAAACAGACGTTTCCTTCATTACGATTCTCAAAAGAGAAGAGTCTATTTTGATAAATGTATAGAATTAGAGTTGCTCTAGTTGCTATTAAAAATGCAATTATAGGGTCATGTTTTAAAATATTTTGAAAATAATTTAGTTCCAGGAAAAATATGTAACAAAAAAAAAAAAAAAAAAAAAACTCACTCTGGAATCATAGAAACTTTCACTTGAAGATCACTTTCACAAATGTCATCATCACCACATTCTTTTTCAAAATTTACCTGAAATATATGAAAAAAAAAAATCAAATTTTGAATTCACCTTCATATATGAAAACATTTTTAAGCAGCATATACAGTAAAATCTCATTACAATGAACCTCAGGGCACCACAAATTACTTCATTGTATTCGGAAATTCATTGCA
The DNA here is from genome assembly GCA_023313115.1 of Rhysida immarginata. NCBI lineage: Eukaryota > Metazoa > Arthropoda > Chilopoda > Scolopendromorpha > Scolopendridae > Rhysida > Rhysida immarginata. The sequence goes on along the minus strand of JAHWFO010083058.1, from coordinate 3,548,639 downwards.
TTCTGTTAGCCTAGCCAGGATTTTGGTATTGGTTAGTTATACCCAAAGGTTTCATTATATCAAGATTTATTATAATGAAGCTTAACCATAATATGACTTATACAAGGGACGAAAAACATTTGCTTTATATAGCCATAGTATCACCATAAAAAATAAAAGAACCATAAAAATGAGAATAGGATAAAACTAATTAAGAAATAAATACCTTTTTCCATAACAAAACATCACCTTTGAAGCATTGGATATGTACATAAATGACACGTTAATATAGCCTAGTGTAAAAATAGGTTAAATAATAAAGGATCACTTTGTGCCACAGTAAGGGTAGTATCACGATTGGGGCTTAAGGTCAAGACAAAGAAGGCAAGGAAGGTTTGTTCCTCGAACATTTACTTTTAAGGTCTGATCTCTCCTTACCATTATCACGATCGCAAAACTTTTGAGGTGTGAGGAGAGATCTCTCCTCAGAATTTAAAGACAGCTTTTCACTATCCTCAAGTATTGTTCTCTCCTTATATCACCGTCAGAATCATAGCAGGCATTTCATCGCTTCCTTGTAAAGATGTCATTCTGTCGCATTATATTTACGTCAGGAGAAAAAAAAATGAGTTATAAAATAACTTTAACATGAAAGATATCATTGGCTCCAGTTTCGAGGAATGTCGTATATACTCAGATATAAGTCAATCTCCTAGGTAAGTCAAGGGTAGATTTTGGACCAAAACTATGAAATATGCTATAACCTTTTGATAAGTCTAAAGTAAAATTTAGGATGCTCATGAAATTTGAATTTGATGTTTCAAGATTTTACCTAGACGCAGATCTTGTTCATAGTCAATGATTCTACAGTCAAAGTTACTACAGTAGAACCTCCGTAGAGCGAACGCTGATATAGTGAAATTCTCTCAATAACGAAATTTTTCTGTGGTCCCGGCAAAAATCCTATTGATTTAATGCTTTTTCAATCTCCATATAGCGAAATCTTTATAGCGTAATTATCCCTATAATTTAAGGATTTTTCGGTCCAGACAAATTTTAAGGTATATTTTAGCTCTTTATTACGAAATTTGGTTCTCTCACTTAGCATGACCGGACAACTAACGAACGAAGTCATCGCAAACGAAGTTAAAAACAAGTTCTTACGTCACAAGCTCAAGGCTGCGGCTATGGCAGTAGGCTAATTTTATCGGCAAAATTACGAAGAGTTCTCGAGAACAACATTATCGCACCAAACTACCCATGATGCACTGCGCATCAATAATGGCGGCCTGCTGAGGAGTTTAAATGTGCAAGCATGTTAAAAATTTATTTTCTATGAGAATTGGCACGAGAACTACTATAAAAGCTTTCGAAAATTGGAAAAACTTTTACATTAAAAACTTTTAATATTTGTTCAAATTTATGAATTTATTTTATTGAAAGTTTAAGCCCATAAACATTTTTGTGAAATGTAATTTTACCGAGGCCGATGAAAAAACACTCGTCGGCCTTATTATACCCACTTATGGATACGTTCTATCGGTATTTTTCCGTAAAATACATATAGGTTGATTTAAATGCCAAATCTATCCGCCAGATGGCATCCCCTACAGTTTATGAATTTTGTTCTTATTTACAAAAGTTTAGTGAAGATGGAAGTTAAAGACTTGAAAGAAAAGCTTCAGTTAATAGGAGCGAAAACTGACGGAAATAAACAAGTATTGACTAACAGTGAGCAAATTTTATAATGAATTACGATTTATGAAAGTGACGATGCTAAATATTGGGCTAGGCTACGACATCTCATTTAACCTCACTGAACTTTTTGATCTGTAGGAAATCCATGAAACTTGAGATTCTTGGACTTGAAACTTGAAACTTCCTTGGACCCAAAAAGTTTCAGCTTTTATTTTCATGTTGGATAGGGCACTCAATATCCCATTAAACAATATTTCATTCAAACAAGAGATTGATTTGATTAAAAAAAATAGCCGAGAAAAATGGGTACAACTCGAAAATGATTGACGATCTTTTGAGGAAGAGGAAGTTCAAAAAATTTCTGTCAGACATAACCACTCTACATCCTATCAAAGATAAGTATAGAACAATATCCGTTCCTTACAATAAACTACTTATTAAAAATTTAAATTCAATTTTCAAACAATATAACATTTCTCTTTCTTTCAGCAACCCCAACCAAATACAAAACTTGCTGGGCAACCCCAAAGATAAGGTACCGGATATACAAAAGTCAGGCATTTACGTCATCCATTGTTCGCAATGTCCTAAGCTTTGCAAAGGTCAGACCAAACGCAGTTTATCCACCAGATTTAAGGAACACCTCGACCACAGAAGATTCGGTAGATGCAGTCAATCAGCCATAGCCAAACATTCAACAGAGACGGGTCACGATTTTTCCATCGACAACTTAAAACTGTTACAATCTATCAATAAAAAACACTTGTTAGATGCTTTCGAGAGCATGGCTATCCATAAATCCAAGAACAACACGTTATTAAACTCCGACTTAGGCCCTATTGGTGATTCCCCTCTAATTCAGTGGTGGTCTCAATTAGCCAACCAATAATATTGTTTTTATTTCTTTTCTATTATTGGTCTGCCTTGTATTTCTCTCGCTATATAAACCGCTTTCTTCGGTTTCTAATCAGTTCACTTTGGATTTTCCACGTGTTTTCCTTGGTTCCTGCCGAATGATGAGAGCTTTGCTCTCGAAAAGCGCTTCCAGGTTGTATTTATCTGTTATTTTTGTTTTTGTTATATTCTTTATTACTTTTGTTGTGGTAAAAGAGCCCTTCTTTATACTTAATTACGATTATCCACATACCTCTTTATTCTTGTTTTCAATTGTGGACATTTGCCCCAGTTATACTTTCTCGGACAATTGCCCCAGTTATACTTTTTTGTATAATTTTGATTTACTAGAATTATCATCTATTACAATATTATTTTTGACCCGTTCTGCTTTAAAATTTTAATTATTTCAGGAAAAATAATCGCAATCCAAACAAAATTTTCAGCAATGGCGGCCGAGATGACTTTAGATAGGCAGTGATGTCAAGTATCGAAAAAGTTTTGTTCTTAATGTTAAGAAGCATTCAAATTAACATAAAACACTAAATTTTTATATATAAATACTAAATTTAAAATATATACATATATAAATGCAATTATCAGCAATTTATACATCAAAATTATGCAAATTTTAACACGCAACAAAATATCTATATAGCGAAATGATTTTGCCAGTCCGTTGAGTTTTGCTGTACGGAGGTTCTACTGTATTAATCTAATATCTAACGAAGAATTTATATACAATATTCTCTGTTCAGCGAGAGTTTGCTCCAGATGTACCGTAAACAAAACAAAGTTGCATATCCCTCCACGAGCTCCTGTGATTTTTCCCCGATACCCTTTACTTGGAGATGCCATGTCAATCCCTACATATATTTCTATCTGTTAATCCAATAATCAACTATGGTCTCAAGAGAAACGGTGGAAGCTCTTGTGACACGAGTGGGTGGGGTTAGCGTCCTTTGCTCTACTGACAAAGAGGACCTACCTGCTTTGAAGGGAGCATAAGCTCTAAAAAATTTAAATCCCCCCTTTTTCCTCCCTCACACAATAGTCATTAATATATTTGTTTGATTAATAACTTATGAACACTAATCTTATTCTTATTATGCTTTATTCTACCCATGAGGAACAATAAATATCTGCTTATCACTTATTACTTTAGTGTGATCGTATAGTGGAATAATTTCTCATAAAGGATTCCCCTTCCCCCTAGCTGTGCGCCACTAGAAATCACAGTCTATCTGACAAAAAATTGGCAAATGATAGAGACTTAAATTAACTAAACTATAAGAATGATTTATTCAGAGATAACCTAAATTTAGATCGTACAGTTTATAGATAATACGAGTCAATTAAAAGATAACAAATACAGTAAAACCTCGATTTTACGAACTCGGATTTTCTGAAGTAATTCTGAAGTCCGTACCCCAAACTTGTAATTTCTTGCAATAAACTGTCATTTCTTCTGCTTCTTCTTCTTTCACAGGCCACGTCTCCAGAGGATAGGAGACTAGCTGATGCAGTTCAGGCAAATCCTAGGTTAAGATTGAATGCAAAAATCACCTAATGATTAATGAGGGGTTTTTGTAGCCTTTCCAGGAGTTCTGTTACACTTAAAAAGTTGAATAAAAGTCTGATCACAACACGTTTCGGTTTTTGGCTTATAGGCGTGGCCAAGAGAATACATTGTAGAGATAAGTCAATTCCTCTTCGTTGGAGTTCTTGGATGAAGGGGGCCCTCTGGCGGCGAAAAAGGGGGCAGCGAAGCAAAACGTGCTCCACAGATTCCTGCACACCACACTTGCAGAGGTTGGAGGTCACTATTTTCAATCTATGAAGGAAAAGATTTAAAGGCACGTGGCCAGTCCTGAGTCTGAATAGAACAGATTTCTCCTGATAGGAGAGCCACCTAGGGGAGGAATGGTTAAAGGATCCAATTTTTGGGAATAAATTTTTGTAGTGACAAGCCTTGTTTTCTTCAGTCCAAAGATCGTTCCAAAGCTTTGTAGTGCTTCTCTGAACACAATTCTTAAAGGTTGAGGCGTCTGCTCGTGACGATTTAGCTGGCTTTTCCCCTGTTCTAGCCCAGTGTGCGAGCTTATCAGCAAGCTCGTTACCATTGATTCCACAGTGGCCAGGGACCCAGAGAAATTTTATGTGGTAATTCTTGGAAAAAAGTAGTTGTAATAAGTTTATCACTTGACCGACAAGGTTTTTGAAGTGCCAGCGGTGCTTGTTAAGGCTTATTTTAATAGAGAGGAGCGCACTTTTAGAATCTGTAAGGATAAGATAGAAATCTGGGGGAAGGGTTGCTATCAATAGCAACGAACGATGAATTGCCGTTAGTTCAAGCTGATAAGAACTGGCAGCAGGCTTAATTTTTTGCGAAATTAAGTGTTTGTTCTTTAGATAGACACCAATACCACCAACGGGACACGAGGGGGACAGGGAAGCGTCCGTATACAATTTAGTGAATGCAGAGAATTTCTCTCTTAGAAACTCATTGAAGAGACTGTTGCATATGGATGGCGTGGGGGCCTTAACTACCCAATTCGGAGTTTCAGAGATGAGGTCAAACGGGGCACATTCCCAGATATTCTTTAACACCGTTGTTCCACAGATCCTTAAATAGCCGCATCTGAATTTGTCTAAAATTTGGGACATAAGTAGACTGAGTCTGTTTGATTTTAAAACTAAAAGACAGTTTTCATCCAATGAGAGATTCTCAGAATAGTTAATGGCCACCTGACAAATTGAAAAGAACTGGATGGCTGCCTTTGCTTCCCACCTAAGAGTAGGAGGGGGCAAATTAGACTCAACATACAATGCAACACAGGGCGAGGACGGGGGGAGGGGGTGCAAACAGCTTCGAATTATTTTCCTTTCCTCTTTAAGAAGCGACGCAATTGTATTCTTGGAGGCGAGAAGGAAGATAATCGTTGATGAGTCAGTTGATTTAACGAGCAAGTTTAAGAGTGCTGAAGCTTCACTCCACGGAGGGCCCCAATTTTGCTCTTGTGACGAGCTTTAGGCGCACAAGGTTTTTTTGCAAGCTCTTTTTGATTTCCGCCACATGTGTTCTCCAATTTAGCTTATCATCGATGGTAAAGCCCAAGAATTTGTGACAATGCCTACACGGGAGTCTTTCACCTTGCAAAAATATTGTTAGGAGGGGGGAAGGCCTGGTTTTGGCAATGCACATGACGACCGACTTGTCCGGCGAGAAACTGAGATGGTTTTCAGCCCCCCAGCATGCAAGAGGGCTGGGCAGCTATCTGAGGGGAACGGGCTGGGGCTCTGAGTGAGATGGTTAAACGGATGGGCTGGTGATCGTTCCCAAAGGAGCCTGGGATTGTTTCTAGATAAATAGGGAAGGGACAGTCCAGGGAAACTAAGGCGAGATCAAGGTTGGCAGAGGGCCATTTAATATTAGACGGTTGGTACGTGTTCGGAGGTAAAGAGAACAGAGAAATTTAGAAGTCCTTGGAGATCTTCCAGGTAGTGACCGTTCTGATTGTAATTGTTGCTGCCCCATAGGGGGCTTTTAGCATTAAAGTCTCCAATTGCAATAAAAGGAGGGGAAAGAGATTTAATAATTTTACCCCAATTCTCTTTGTTCAGATAACCGGGGATATAGATACTATACAAATGGAGCCAGATTCCTTGGAGGTATATTACAAGATCAATTAATGCCACTTCGCCAACATGTTCTGATAAGTTATGGTAATGGGGGATAGAAGGATTAACCGAAGTTAAATTGCCACCACCAAACTTTTCCCTACTATTTACGTAAGTATGAAATTTAGAGATGGTAATGGGCGTGCTGGGTTTAAGAAAAGTTTCGCAAAGTGTTAGAATATCTGCTCTATTTTTTAGGAGGGAGACGTCTTCCCAATTAGAAGAAAGCCCCCTAATGTTCCAGTGAACTACGGAGATGCTAGTTTTACTTCTGGCCGGCGGCAGAGCCATTGGAGGTAAGTGGAGAAAGCATGCCGTTCCACCAGTTAATAGTATCTGTAAGCCATGCGGGCGAGTGAGAGAGTTTCGACTTTATAGTATTGAAGACTTCCTCTATTTTCTTCGGCTCATCTTCTTTATTAGAATCAACAAGGGTAGATATGAAGAGTTTAAGGCGGTTGCATGCCAATTCATCTATAGAATGATTGCCTAGGGTCGTTTCAAAACGTTGTTCATTGCGGCTTTCAGCATCCATTTGCTGTGGGGGTCTGGTTTTATCAGCAGCTTGGCCCTCTAAAGAGAAAGGAGACAGCTGCGGCCAATGGACTTGCATTAATAAGGGGTCTTCTCGAAGCGGGGACTGGTGAACAGGAGAGTGATAAGAGAACAATGGGGAGAAGTCTTCTCTACCGCATGTAGAACAAGTAATGTTAGTCATGCTATTCCGCCTGTTTGAAGCATCAACATTGAAAGAATTGTCGTAAAAATCAGAGGGTGGGAATGTCTGGTGACGAGAGGCAACAACAGAGCTCGATGCTTCTGGTCTCACAATGGATGCGAAGGATCTGTGCCCTGGGGCTTCATCTCCCAGCTCCATGTCCACCAGCGTTTTTGCTTCATAATAGGACAGGTAGAGTTCGATCATTTTGGCACGTATTAAAGCTTCATACTTAAACTTGCTGCAACCTTTGTAGTAGGATGAGTGATCCCCATCACAATTTGCACAAATGAACTTATCCGAAGTACAGTCCTTTCTAATATGGTGAGTCGAGAGACATTTAAACATATAGGAAGGTTTTTACATCTAGTTTTGGTGTGCCCAAGCTTGTGGCAGACTATGCACTGCATGGGCCTGGGGGGTGGCAAAGAGACAGGAAATAGCTGATGCTCAAATTTGATCTCTTGTGGAGGTTTAGGTAAATTAAAGAAGAGAAGTAGTTTGCCATAACGAGCTCCCTCGTAGGGCGGAGCAAATTTTTTGATGTCAATAATGTGAATGCCATAGTCGTCCAATGAAACAGACTGCCTAACGCCAAATATGTAACCCACCGAAGAAGTCAAGAATTTGGGGACCTCATAGGACAGGTAGTACAGACCAATATCGCAGTAATTAGTACAGTTGATGGCATGTGACTTAGTAGGGAACTATACGAGGAATTTTCCCGAGCTTAACTTAGAAACACTTAGGTTAATTCCTATCAAGGAGGAGATCATTTTACGGAATAATCCCGGGGAGACGAGTTCCTCTTGAGTACATTGAGCGGTTTTACTTTGATTGGCGCTTACATTCGAGAGGGAAACTCCATCTGAACGGGAGACAGAGACTAATAGCCATGGCCGAGCCGCAGTATTTATTTGGTCTTTGGTATCAATTAATGGAGAAGAAGCTGGGGTGTTGATTGAGGCAGGGGGTCTAGCGGCGAAGACCGGACTAGAACTTATAGAGAGCCCAGAAGCTTGAGAAGAAGGATTTTCCTGGCTATGAGCGTGCTGATCATTTTTTCCTTTTTGGTCTTTCTTATCTTTTTTTACTCTTCTTTCCCCTTTTTCCTTTACTTCCTTTATTTTTTCCCGAGCTAGGGAAGGCAGTGACGTCTTCCATAGAAGAACTATAAGAATTTACACTATTGACACTGTTGGCTGAATTGTGACGTTTCTTACTCCGTGGAGGGCAGTCTCCCGTTCCCTTCCCCAGGAATTTCGCCCTCCCTACCGAAGAGGAACGCTGGCAGCGCGCCTGGAAGAAAGGGGGATCCCCCATCTCGGCACGCAAAACCTATTCTTCGACGTGTTCTATTATATCAATCAAAGAAAGAATGGCTGTTCTGTTTTGCAAATTTTCCTTAATGTCTCCCCAAAGGAAGGGCTTATATCGAAGGAATAAAAAAGCTTCAAGGAAAAGACTTGATAAAGCAACAGGCCAAGAATTATCTTAGGAGAGACGAGCGAGTCAACGTCCAACCGGCAAGGCCGCCATCTTTTTTTCCCTATCAACTGTCATTTTTACGAAGTATTTTTAAAACAAAACACAGTTTTTATGAAGCCATCAGCAATAATTAATAATAAAATTTTCATTAATTAAACCAATCATTTCAAGCTTTATTGTTAAGCAAATGATACCCATCTCTAATTGTTCATGTAGCAAATGAATCATTTTGCTTCCATGACTTAAGCACATGTTTACGCTGTATTAGACAGTTTTGTCAACACTACCTAAAGAAATCTTTAGGTGGAGTTGGTTTTGTAGGGTGCATTAGACAGTTTCGATATGAGAAAATCGATTCGTAAGCTGGTTTCACTTTCGATATCGGAAATGTCGAAAGTAGTGTTTTGAGCCTGTTAATCGTGAAATCCAAGCAGACATTGCGATTTCAAAAAATCTGAAGAACGGGAAATCTTAAAAAGTAGGTTGAATTTCAATAATAAATTTTCTGAGTTTGTTGGCGTAGATGCGGAAGTGTTAACCTCGTCTATGCTGAACAACGATTAAATCTCACAGATGACGGTGTCGAAGACGAGATCGATGATAATCAATGACGACAACAAAGCTCAAGAGGAACCCAAAGGAATATCGTTAGACATTAAAAACTCTTTAAATACATTGCGAAAACATTTATACTCTATGAAAAATGTCCCAGATAAAATTTTTGAAACTTTTTTTTTTTTTTTTGAAATATCAAATCATATCGAGAAGGAATTAAATTCAGGTGCTAATTTGCAATAAACAACAATTTTAAACTATTTTCAAAAATCAAATTGACTTTTATTTGACTTTTAAAATTGTTATTAATTTATCTAAAAACTGCAATAAATTCTTTTATTGTGCAATTACGGTAAATCATTATTGTCCCAAATTTTTTTTCTTGTTTTTATGAAGTTCGAATTTTACGAATAAATGTTATTGGTCTCCTGAGATTCGTAAAATTGAGGTTCTACTGTAAAATAAAAAAAAAAGAAAGGAAAAAAAGGGGGGATTAATTTAGGTATCAGATTCACGCTTAAATAATGAGTTGATGGCACCAGTTCTTAATAATAAGTTATTCAAAAAATTGTAGCAACTTATAATGTTCACAGTTGCCAATCTTATTTCCCAAATTAAAAGGAGAGAGCACTCTGCAAATTTTCACTTATAAAGTTCACTAAATATGAGTTATGCGAGGGCCCAAAATAAACAACACAGTAATTATCTGCAGACGAATGTTGCCATCGACCACCTGTTGTTTCACTGTCTTCCTAGGTTGCCGTGAAAATCTGTGTACGGTCGCTGCTGCCTCGCCGAGTGGTGTAGATGATTGTCGTCTCTGCCCAGTTGTCTCGATGAGTGATCTCCCGATGCGCCCCGATACCACTTTGCGTGCCATCTGCTACACCCTGCGCAGGATGTGGTAGTACACTTGCTCTCCGCCTGCAAGGTTCGGCCTCGCCCATCCTGTCCCACCAGAGAACACGTTCACGCTTCTTAGGCGTATCGGCTGAAGAACGATTTCTTCTCTGCTGTTACATTCTACATCGTCTTGGAGTAGAGCTTGATCGCCACCCGCTGGTTATCGGCCATCCGTCTCTGTCGTTAGGTGCAGAAACTCGCTGCTCTTAGCATCCCCTGGTCCTTCAGCGACTCTCACTCGTCGCCTGCCTACCCCACACGTTGTTGAGTGATGTTTTGCCCTTTTTTTTTTTCCCGATCTTTTTTCCTAGAAAACTGGGTTCCGAGTGAGTTTTATTTTCTCTCCCCTTTGTTTCCTTTTTTTTTTCTCTTTTACTTCCTCCTTTATAAAAGAAAACCTTCTCGAACACTCTATAACGTGCTATTGTTTTGTTTTTTTTTAATCAAAGGCAAGTTGCCTTGATCTCGCAAGTTGCCTTGAACTCCCAAGTTCTGAGAATTTTAGTTCTCTCTGTCGCTCAATTTCCCCCTTTTGAAAAAGGCCTTGGCCTTGCTGCACCCTTTGCGTTTCAATTTCCCCTGGCAACATTATAGCGTTTTAGAGTGTTTACATGCACATTTCAATCCGGTTCGACTTGAGCTAATCCAAAAGTGCCTCGTGTTTACATGCATCTAACTCGATCCAGATCGAGTCCGATAAGATGCCCTGTGGGTGAAGCTCTAGATAGGAAAGTACGCCAGACTTTGTTGTCTGCTACACAATCTGCCATTGTTGGCTCAGCCAGCCTTATCACTTGAGTTACGCTTCCTCTAAAATACAGCTGAAATGCAATTTTTAAAAATGTTCTCATTATTATTATTATTATTATTATTATTATTATTATTATTATTATTATTATTTATAATCATTGCATCCCAAGAATGGGATTTGTTATATTACATTTCATCACTTATGATGTAGAGGAAATATAACTGACAATCAATAAATTTTGTAAATTATTGATTTTTTCCTTTAAATTTTGTTTTCAATTAAAATTTTCTGTATATAAATAATAAGGTTGAGGTTATTTAATGTTAACTAGATCAAGTTTTTGGTTTATTTACACATGAAAAAAATAATTCTTAATAAATTTTAAAATGCATTTGCATTTTCAAGTTTTTTGTAAAGTTATATTTATCAAAATATAATTTAATAGATTCTAAAACTTGCATAATGGTCTAAATCACCGTTGAAACTTGATAGAATAAATTGTCTAGGAATAGCAATTTTTGGTAGCAGTGTTTATTACCGTTCTACATATTTCAAGTAAACGTCATCCTCAGGAACTATGTATACTACAAATCGGTTTTGGATACATCATCTGTTCATATAGTCCTTTTCCTCCAATTATCGTTATGTGGATGACACGATAATCATACAGGACCTGACAAAAACGGATCCCAAGAAGATCCTGGATATATTCAATGGCTTCCACGAAAATATTTCATATACCATGGAGAAAGAACAGAATGGATGCATCAATTTCTTCGACTTGACTATACACAAAAACATGATAAAAAATAAATTAGAATTTACTATATACAGGAAACCGATAACCACAGACAACGTTATAAACTTCTATTCGAACCACCCTCAGCAAAACAAATCATCTGCGCTAAAGTACTTGTTCCACCGGGCTCTCATATACCACATTACGAAAAAGCACAGAAGATGAAATACAATTAGCATACAAAGCAGGCAGATCCAACGATTTCCCAGACGAAGTGACTAGGGCCATATTTCAAAGGACAAAAAGGAACCTAAACAGGCATGAGCCCACAGAACAACCATCGAGTTTTGCTAGTCTCACATACACAGGACCTGAAATAACATAGGATACAAATGTTTTCAAAGATCACGGATTGAAAGTGGCATTCAAGACCGCAAATAATTGCAAATATGCACTAAACCCCAGAGGAAAACAAAGTAGAGACGATTTTATTTCAAAATCATTGGAAAAAATGTTTTAGGTGTCCAATGATTTGGGCATTTTTGGAACCCACTGTAATTCCCTTCACTCAATCATTAACTCTCTCTTCTTTATTTAAATGAGATTCCATAATAAAAGGAAAAGCTGTTAATCTACTATATAAGTAAATTCGAAGTTTTTGCTTAGGTGTTAACATTTAGGGCTTTTTGAAATTTGAAAATTTTAACTATCCAATAAGGAAATGTTAATGTCATTTTCGTTGCTATGATTGGTGGCCTTAGAAATAGAGATTTTTTTATGATTGGCTGTCGTTTAACAGAAAAAAAATGAGAAAAGTCGGCTAACCAGTGCGTTGTTGTCGTTCATGGCTGATCAATTCCCAGTCTTTTCACAATGGCGGAAAAACATCGCTTCGCTAAATATTTTAGAGTTGAACGAAATTTTGCCGCCATGCCCTAAATAAATAGTCTAAAAAAAATTCTATTGCTCAAGAACATCGATTATGAACCGAAACAAGAAAGAATCATAGTTCATTTTGATAATTGGGTCGGCGGTAAAGGGCCAATGAATAAAAGCGACATCTGTCGGCAAAAATTGTAATCCTTTTCTTTATCGGGATTTTGCATTTAACGAAAACGCTTTTGCCTTGAACATGTGTAAAAAGAACGGATTTTTACGCTTGTAAATATTTACATGTACAAGGCTCCAGCAGCCGGATTGTTTCAAATTTTTAAATTTATAAGTACGCCTATAGGCGCGTTTTAGATATGTAAATGAATTTGTTCTCATTATAGTATTCCAGTGAAGTAATTTATTATTATTACTTACATACTTACTTACTTACTTTTCAAACCCGCTTATCCGTTAGGGTCGCGGGGGCAGCAGCCCTATGGAGGATCTCCAGCGATCGCGATCTTCCGCCATCAGGCGCATGTCCTCCCTGGTAATATCCAAGCGACTCGAACCCAGATTCTCCATGTAGTCTAGCCACCTGATTCTAGGCCGACCCCTTGGTCTCTTACCCACCAGCTTGGAAAATAACAACTGCCTAGGAAGACTAGTTTGCGGCATCCGTATAACGTGGCCATACCAGCGCAACTAAGATCTCTCAATGCGGAGAAGTAGCGGCTCAACACCTAAAGATTCCCTTATTGTGCTGCTGTACACTCTATCTAGTAGGGTAACACCGTGGGTGTTGGACTCCGCCAAGGGTGCGTACTGTTGCCCCTCTTGTTCATTATCTTTATGGACTGGATAGACAGGGGCAGCCGAGGCGATGAGCGTGTTTGTGTGGGCGACTGCCTGGTGGAGAGGTTGCTCTTTGCTGACGACCTTGTCCTGCTTGGGTCTTCTTGCACGGACCTTCAGCATGCACTAGACCAGTTTACAGTCAAATGTGAAGAAGCTGGGATGAAGATCAGTGTGGCTAAAACCGAGGTTCTGGTCCTTTCAAGATTATTATTATTATTATTATTATTATTATTATTATTATTATTATTAT
>JAHWFO010083058.1:3495174-3526572 GCA_023313115.1 Rhysida immarginata | reverse complement strand
AAATACGAATGTACCTTCTCAATCCATGAAGTACAACTTTGATTCGACTTGTTAAAATGGCGACGGGCAGTAGGGAATTCAAATGAAAAGCGAATAAATGTAATAAATAATGAACTGTACATTGTATATAGAGGAAAATTAAGGTACTGTAATGTATATTATGCGCTAATTTCGTTTGATTTTCATCAGGACGGAATGCAACTGCATCACTTCAAAGCAGTATCAGTTTTCTGAAATCGTTGTTGTCATGCTGTTTGGAAAAAAAAAAACGGTAGTTAGGCCGCACGGGCATTTTTTACAACTTTTTTATTAGATAAGCCACAGCGTTACTACCGTAAATTACGGTAGGTTCCATATCTAATTGAAGAACGTTCATTAATAAAATTAGTGGCCCCGTCCAGAAATAAATCCCCTGAGAATACTCTACCTTTCTAGTGAACGCCATTTCATACAATTAGAAAAGGGAATCTTACATTTTAGTTCATTTACTTTAGTCAGCAAAAATATTCTGTAATCTAGTTTACCCACTTTTAAGTGAATCACACACAAACCAAACAACAGAGCAAAACAGCCTTTTAATATAAAGTTAAGAATCAAAAGCATGAGAGAAATTTTAATATGCAACGAAGAAAAAGTAAAAGCACATGTTCTATTTCCCAATCACTCTTTGTCTCGCACTTTTGACGGGAAGAGGGGGATGCCGGTGATGGAGCATGTGAAGAAGAGCGCGAGTTGCTTTGGCAACAGGAGCATCCCGAGGGAGCTCCAACTGTGGATTCCAAGAAACAGCCAAGGCAACCAATCAGAAACAACAGACTGTTGAATAGACTCCGAAAGGAATAAAAAGAGAAAAACGTAAAGTCTCTCTCTCTCTCTCTAAAAACCTCGATCTCTATCGTTATTTGTTTACAAGTTTTTCTCCGTGTACTTTTGTTTCGAAGGAAAGTTTCGTCTCTATGAAAACTGCGAGTCCTCTCTAACCCCAAGAGGAGCGTCTGTCTCAACGAGGACTCGCAGCAATGCAAGCTTTCTTGCTGTTCCCATATGAGAGGAAAACTTTCGAGGGCAATATCACCAGCCCAAGATCCGGATCACAGATCCACATCGCATACATAGACCGGCCAGTGAGGAGCGGCAGTTGGGGCTGTCAGCATGGCGGATGAAACGGCATTGGGCGATCTGATGATTCCACTGGATGAGGAGTGCAGCTGCAGGAGTTGAGATTGCTGATACGAGCGGCTGGTGTCCTGGTCTGGCGCGGAGCACGGCGACTGGTAAGGAGGAAGCGAGTAGCGAGTACTAGTGAGGTGGAGGGTAAGAAATCACCTCTATACCTGGCAGGCCTCACCTCGTGGTAGCTTGGCGGCATCCCTAAGAATCGCTGGGGCTTCAAGCAGCGGGCAGACCGAGCCTGTAGGCACAGAGTCACTGCGAGAACTCCAACGGCCGGGCCATAGTCAGCAGTGGCAGGTGAGGAGCGTGTAACGATCAACAGCTCATCAATGGCCATAGTGAGGAGGAATCACATCGGTTGGCGAGGCACCACGCAGCTGACGGGAGGACATCCACCAGCACAACGCCAGCAGGAGTTCCACGGGCAGCGAGCCGTCTGGAGCAAGCAGTGCAGCATGAGCAACGAGGGGCTACAAGGCATCTGCAGTGTTCAGCAGAGTGTTCGATGCAACTATGACTGATATGTCAGATAAGTGTACTGATTTAAAGATTAGTGGGCCCGCGTGCAAATGCATGTACTTAATTGTATAAAGAGAGAGTATTTGCGCCAAGACTGATTTGGACAGTAGTAAAACATTTTGCAAGCGAACGGAATAGATCGAACTTTCTCTCATGCACAGGGACAATCTAGATTCATAAGAACTATTTGAGAGTTAATCTTTATATTATGATCCATAGACCTTAATTAGTTACTGTATTCTCTTTAGACCCACGTAATTCACGAGATTGTACCATTTATATTTTTGTTCACTCCATTTATCACTCTCCTTAACTATGAGTTATCCTTTGAATAAAAAAAATCATTTTATTTCACTCAATTAAATGCTGATTTGACCTGTTGCTAAGGGGAATTAAATCAAACTTGGGAGGAACTCTTAGTTAGGGGTAAGGGGGAGGGGGGGGGGGTCATTTGTGGATGAGGCCATCGATCCAAGCTATAACTGATACTTATTTTATGGGGATCCTAGAATTTTCCACGGAATATTAAAGCCACTATACGATCATGAATAACCAGGTAAGTCAGTTACAAGAGTTTAGTATTTTAAGAATAGCATTATTCAGGGGGTTTGGCGTCTGGGCTCAGGAGGGACCACCCGTAGAGACATTGACAAATCGCTCAGTTTGGATAAAATTAACATTTTACCCGCATCACCCCAGCATAATGCTACAGGATAAACAAGTTAGATAAGCTAATTATCAAACCACTATTTGAATAAAATAATTTGATAGCTAAATAGATAAGCTATTTGAATAAGCTAAATGAATAAGCTATTCACAGCTAAGCTATTAGATAAGCTAAACGGACAAGTTATTTGGATAAGCTTAATATCAAACAGCTAAATCGATACGCTATTTGGATAATCTAGTTATCAAACAGCTAGCTGAAAACAATCAGTCACGTTGACCGGAAATTTCATTGGAGCAAAACGAACCAGTCACAATCCTCGTTACTCATATTCCATCCAGTTAGCTAACTGATACTTAACTAGGGTTTGTGCAACATTTCCCAGTTAAAGGACTTAACCAATTGTTAACTAACTGAAGGTTAGACCCGTTTTAACTGACATTGTTGGAACCAGCCGTCAGAGTGGTAAGACCATGAAATGGTAGGACTGTCCAATTTTGTTTTTTTTTTCCAGAGTTTCTGCGTCTTGTCCTTCTTTTCTTCTACATATGCCAACTGCTAAAGTGACTAATTTGACTTTTTAAAACGGTCTGGCACTTTTTATCTGGCTACTTTGGAATGCCAGACCGAATAATGGCAAGCAGTTAGATACATTTTGGTTCAAAAAGTAAAATTAGATCAGTCCAGTTAAATGGACGTCAATTTTTCTGAACTTTGGATTGTTCTGGCAGCCATATTCTGGCAGATTTCAAATACCAGACCGAAAAAATTTTAATTAGGGAGGAGTAATCTAAGGGAAAAACCATGAACCAAAAACAGATCGT
This sequence comes from Rhysida immarginata, assembly GCA_023313115.1. Classification (NCBI taxonomy): domain Eukaryota; kingdom Metazoa; phylum Arthropoda; class Chilopoda; order Scolopendromorpha; family Scolopendridae; genus Rhysida; species Rhysida immarginata. Next base: position 3,523,389 of record JAHWFO010083058.1, on the reverse strand, counting down.
TCCGGTTAAATTGAAGTCAGTTTTTCCGGATTTGAAGGACTGCCATTTTTAAGTCCGGACGCTTTGGACTGCCAGACCGACAGACTCATTTCCCACTGGCAAAACTGTGAAATGAGATAGTTAACTGAATTAGATCTTTCCGGTTAAATCTAACGGGGCCGGCTCTCGGTTTAAATGCAATGCTATTTTAAGGAAACTTGACAAACTACAGTAGAGACAACACCCTGCAATCAGAATAAAAAAATATTAAATATTTGATGAAACATGAGCATTTTTACTAATAATGTTAAACCGCACATGCACAAGCGTTTCAAAATGTATTTTGCAGAATTTATTAGCCAAATGTATAGAGCTACTCTTATAAAAAGCTCAAGCAAATATCGTGAAAATTCAGACAGATATTGTCAATAGAATGAATCGAATTTCAGTTGCTCTCAAAAATAAACACAGGTAAGTAAAAGCAGCTAATTAATCAGATGCTACAGCTACAACGCATTTCAAGCATTTTTTTAATAGGGTGATCCAAACATTATTTTTTTGGTTCACTTCGTCGCTGGGCCATATTCTCGAAATGTTCGTGCTGCAAACACTCTCACATACACTAAGTCACTCGTGTGATTTCGACTCACACGATTGCTATTCTGCAGTTCAAACTACAAAACAAACACGACTGGTGAGAGAAGTATGTCACACTTACACGAGTTTCAACATTTCTGAGCATCTGGAATCGAGACTATTCATCAAGAACCAATCAAATTAGTGGAAACTGTTCCCATACGATCGCTTAGTATAAAAACAAAGAAAAGAATCACAGATGAGCAAAATGAAATTTTATTTTATTGAAAATAATACACAAATGTATAAAGGAAAATTTGATGAGTTTATGAAGAACTATAGAAGGACTTAAGGAAGGAAATTGAATTCTTGCGTCGGAGCATAGAAATCAAATAGGGAATGGAAAATAGGGTTAACTTGCACTATCCGTACAATCACAAACAAGAAATGGTACTATATCACAAATTGCTTTCGAATGGTTTTTAGAGAAATATATAAAAAAAATTGAAACAGCGATAATAAAATGTAACTTTCATTTTAAGCTGGAGGGGCTGTAGCCCTGCAGCCCCTATAGACGAGCCGCCACTGCCTCCTGGTCCGTAACTTTTTTTATTTGTTAAGAGGATTTTTAAAATTATTTTCTGTATCTGATACTTACATTTGTCCTCTATGTAAGGCACTATTCACTTTTCGACATAGTCCTCATCCCTTTCCACACATTGCACCAATGCGTGACTTGCTTGGTGAACCCATCAGAGAGGAATTCCGGGGTTGTTGTCGACCTGAGGATTGAATGGCATCTTTCACCTGGTCGACAGAACGCAACTCGTATCCCTTAAGGTGCTCTTTCTTCTTTGTGAAGTGTGATGAAAGTCGCAAGGTGCAAAGTCTTTCGTCTTTGAATTGCAGTTTTTCATCTTTGAACTGTAGGTGCTGCAATGCTTTGTGTGTGTTTATCATGTGCGGGTGGGCGTTATCATGCTGCAGAAGAGGGTTCAAAGCTGCCATTTAATCCTGGTGTCAACAACAAGCCTGGAATTTCTCTCCAATGGGTTCACTCGACTAGTTACGCGTTGGCTCAATGAGTGGAAAGGGATGGAGCAGAGACCGTTAAAGGACAACTCTACGGTCACATACAACTTTACTTAAATCGAAAGATTAACCTATTAATAACATCATAGCATATCTAATTTTTTAAAATTCGAATCCTAAATGTGTGAAAAACGAAAATTCCGAGCGCGATTTGAAATCGGGGGCATCCATCTTGGATGGAGGCGTGACGTAGTGCGAGGATTGCTCTCATCAAGCTTTGCAGTGAAGCTTTAACATTCACTATAGATCTACATTCACTCAGTACTGCGTTCACTACAATTTTCGCAATGTTTGGACATGAAAGCAGCGATTCAGATATTAGTTTTAAGACTTACGAAGATATGGAGGCTTATTTTAACAACTATCTATATAATGAATTGGACAACTATCTATATCAGTGATTTGGTTAGGCGTGAAACCATATAGTTTAGAACCGCGATCACCCGTCATTAGACGAGGAATAGTGTCGCCGAATCGACGGAAAATGTATCACCCGCAACAAATTGTCAAGTATAATTAATACGTATGTTATTTAAATGTGAACAATTTCATGATATTAATTTTTAAATTAGGTATCAGTGCACAATATGTGAAGATATGCCGACATCACAAGTGCGAACGTATGCTGTCGTGATTAAGCCGAGATCGATCAGCATATGCCCAGTGGTTCGGAGTGCATCACCGAAAATTCCGTCTTTTCAAAAATCTGCGTGGATTACGATATACCAACAAACTAATTTGTTCATTAGATTTGGGTGCACCTGGGAAGAAATAAAAGAAAAGTTCTTCCCCGTTGCGTTGGGACAGCCATTCGAAAAATCTTTCCTTCACAAGAACATTGTGGTTTCAAATACTGTAAAATTTTATTAAAACTAATTAAAATTCTCTCAAGCAATTTTCTTTGTTATTTGATTCATAACTAAAATTTATGGAAAATCGAACTAAATTTCAGGTTATCAAATGTATTTTGTTACACTGATATATTTTAATTTACGATCATCACTAAATATAAACTATTTCAGCCAGTTTAAATGACAAATGTATTAGCTTCAAACATTAAACAAAAATTTGCTACTGTTAGCACCATTTACTTATTTAACTAGATTACCTAATATAATTTTAATGGGGTCTTAGTCAAACATTAAAAGCTATAGCCAATAACTAGTCCCCCTTCCCCTTTTCTATTTATGAATTTTAACCAAGAAAGTGGCTTCAAATCATAATCAATTGGCAGTCCCCCCCCCCCTCCCCTCTCTATTTCTGGTTGGCTTCCATTAAATGCTTCAATGAACAAAATAATTCCTCTTGACGAAGTAGCAAGAGCTCTGAGTTCGTCTATTGTTTGAAAAATTGAATTTCTCGGATGTAGTATTTAAAAATGAAAACGAGCTCTATGTTCTTATGTTTCTCATCATTTTCAATCGAATGTGGCCATCTGAACACTTCAAAACGTGTAGTTGCATTTTGTCCGGTTGCGTTTTATCCGGATACCTCTTTAGTTACATAGCCTTGCGCAAATAGATAGTGAGCTTAATTAATACCTACGTACATTAATACGACAGGATCAATAACAAAACTTTTCAAAGTGAGCGGAGCAGAGTCGACTAGTTCGCGGTCGGAAGCCAGTTATCTCTTCGATCAAAAATTATCCATTTCTTCCTAATTCTTACAAAATTGAAGAAATGATAAATTATTATCACTACCTCTGTTCTTATAGCCAAATACTAAATAAGAATGAGGCATGACGAATATGCGATTTACAAATTTAGGAAGACCGGTCGTAAATATCTACTCAGTGAGAAAATATCAGGAGATGTTAGAGAGAGAGAGAGAGAGAGAGAGAGAGAGAGAGAGAGCTAATTTTTAATGCTGGGGCATGGTGATAAAATCCATGTCAACACAGTGAATTAGAGAAATAATTAGCATTAATTGTTTGAAAGCTTCCATAGTGTGATTTTTTAATAAACAAACTAAAAAAAGTTTCAAAATTCATTAAGTGTCATTCATGTAACGTCTCATTTTTGAAAATCATCCATTCGTGACTTCGCTTTAAAAGCTACACACATTTCAATAAATATTCATTTACATAGAGTATATTAAATGAATTAAAATGACCAAAATAATTATTATATAATAAAAGGAGTGGTTTGATAATATTTCAATAACATGTGAATCACCTTTTTTAATCCCCTCCTTCATTAGAACTTACATTGGTGCCTTTCATTTATTTATTTTATTTTAATTTTATTTTATTTTCATTCAAAAAGGAGATTCACATTTGGAAACTCTTTCTAGTTTTTTTTTTATTTAAAAAAATCACGCTGTGAAAGCTTACAAACAATTGGGATTAGTATTGAAACATTAAATCGACCCCAGCAGCTAACCTCGCACTACGTCACTTCCGGAAAAATAATGGCCGGCGTGAGGGGAATGCAAACGCGCTATTTTTCGCTTTTCAAAGCATTTTTTATATAGAAATTATGGACCAAAATTAAAAATTTCAACGGAATCGTGTTATATTTATATCAAAAATTGATATTCTGTAAAAAAATTATAATCGAATTTTTGCGTAGAGTTGCCCTTTAAGAAAAGGAGACTTGGCATTTCTTCAGTTTCCCATTCAAATCGCTGTAACAAATTCGATCGTCACGCCATCTGGTTCAACGTCAGCACATCTACAAGGACAATTTCTAACTGACTTCACCTTGCACCAACGGATTGTTATTATATGATGTCATACTACTAAAACCTGATCGTGCCTCCTTCACTTCTTTCCTTTCCTTCCTTGTCCCTGATACACTATTATACTTAAAAAAAAAAAAAAAAAAAGACAATTTTTCTTTTCTCTCCCCAATGATTTCGGCATAATTTAGCGTCTCCATATTAAATGCGGGATGACATTCAATACATGATAAGAATTGCTTGTAAATGCTTATGACAGAAACGAGCATCGACGGTACGCAAGTGCAAAGTTTATCGTCAATGCTTATTTTTATCATATCCATTAACGAGCAATTCTTTTCCTGTACCACATTCAATACTATGATGGTAAATTATGCCGAAATTGTCGGGGAGATTTGCACGGCAAAGCAAAGTACACTTGAATCCAGGGACAGTTAAGAAAGACGGTTAAGTCCAACTTCATCGACACTGCCGATTCGACGGTTGCAAATCACGTGTTATGAAAAAACGATACCATAACATTCAAAGTGAAACTAATGCATCGCCCTCTGAAACAATAATAGCACATCTTCAAATCCGAAACCATGGATAAAGTAAAAGTGACTTCATCCGTATCCGAAAAGTATTACGCGTTTTTGAGCTAATGCCTTACTTAACCGTCTCTGGGATGAAGACTATGTCGAAAAGTGAATAGTGCATTACATAGAGGACAAATGTATGTATCGGATACAATGTATGTTTTGACTTTGTTCAACAAATGCTCAATAGGACTGAGCTGGCTATGGAAGCAGAATAAACTCTGACTGATGTTCCTCAAACTAATCTGTGACCGATCAAGCATGGTGGCAAGGTGAATTGCCCTGCTGAAAGTGACCATCTCCAGAAGGGAACATCATAGTCATAGACGAGTGCACGTGATCAGCAACGATGTTTAGGTAAGCCGTGCTGTTCAGAGTTGTGTCCACAGATATCAAGGGACCCAGTGTACTCCAGGAAAACATTCCCCACACTAAAATTCCATGCCACTAGCCTAAAGAGTTATCATTTGATAGGAGGGGTCCATGAGCTCGTGCTGTTTACGTCATAATCTGATCCTGCCATCTGCATGATGGAGCAGGCTACTCCTCAAGAGACCAATTACGTCATTCCTGGGCCCACAAGAAGCACCTTTTCCTATTGTTCTGTGATACCAAAGGCGCTCTTGATGGTCTCTTGCTGCTGAAGCCCATTCTTTGCAAAGTCCGTTTTATTGTGCATTGGGATATGCTTGCAATGCACCTGTATTGAATTCAGCTGAAATTTGTCGTGTTGTTGCCGTTCTGTTGCTGTGGACTATGCGTGCTACTCACCTTTCACCTCTCTCAGTCACTAGCCTTTTTCAACTAGAATAGCCCTTATTGCTTGAAGTTTTTTTTCTCAACTGCCACTCTAAACACCCGAGATACTGTTGATTGAGAAAATCCTAAAAGAGTCATCGTTACAGAGATGCTGGCACCAGCTCTTCTTGCACCAACAATCATCGCTCTTTCAAACTCAATTAAGTCTTTCGTCTTACCCATTTTGACATTAACTTCTGTGATAACGATGTCGTCCGAAGCTGAGCATTCCTTATATAAGAAGCTCCGTGTTGTTACGTCACTCTACATCACTTTCAGACTAGTTTAATTTCAAATAAGGGATGTCTATAATCTTTTGGGCACTCTGTGTATAATTTTCATGGAAAACTTAGTTTCTCTGTCTCTTCCTGAATAATGGAAGCTTTGCCTCTGAAATGCGTATACAGGTCTCCATTCTTTTTTTTATTTTACAATTTCCTTAAATTGGCCCTCTGATCATCTAATTTTCTTTCTCTATTCCTTTTCTGACTTTAAATGTCATTTGTATACTGGTATGCTACCTTTATATTATGTGTTCAATAAAAATTTTTTGCTTAAGAATGAGTTATAAAATATCTTTTTTCATTTTATTTAATTTGTTTATTTATTCTCTGTCTGGATTCCTTTTCATTTTACGTTGTGGATAGAGAACCTTTTATGTATTTGTCATTGTATATTCTTATCCTCATATTTAACCTAGACTTGACTATTTTATTTGTAAAGAATCATGGCATTTCTTCAAGGCACCTGTGATTGGCTACTGTCAATTATCACTGCCACCTGAATAACTTGCCATTCCTGCCATTTTACTCTCAAATTAAGATCTGATCGAATTTAGTTTTTATGGGTAAACATAAAATAACAATTGCAAAAAAAGACATTCCAAACTTTTATCTATGGGTTGTAGCATTCAAAGAATAGCTTTTAATAATAGAAGATTATTAAATTAATTAATTATTAACGCAATAAGATATTGTCACAATTCTGAGGACAATGAAAGTTCTCCCCGTATAGATTAACTAGCTAAAATGAAGTTAACGAAAGGAAAACCAAAAAAGCCATCGGATCAAATAAACAAAGAGCACGGACAACTTAAAATTCTGATAACATTAGAATTAAAAAGCTCTTATAACAGATTGAAACAGTTATTAAACTTAGGAGAATAATATGTTGTTCTGACTTTAAACATAAAATTTGTGCTTATTTTATTATTATTTAATTAAACAATAAACATATATTCTTATAAAAAATGTTCTTAACTGCAAATATTTTGCTAGCTTCTTCTTGATTTAATATGGGATATCGGTTTATGTCAGGCAAAGGCCTACCGACTGGAGGTGGTGATGGACTCTGTTGCACTAATGAGTAGGCTAATTTAAACTGCACTGGCGTAAGGAGGTCACGTACACCTGGCTGAAGAAAATACAAAAATTCTTTAAATTCACATACTGCAGTTTAAAAAAAATTACAAGTTAGAGTAAACTAAATCTTACTGTTTTATTTCATAATATTTTGTCACATTTTTAAGTAAAAATAAAGAACAATTTGAATAAAAACACAAATTTTTACTTAAAGGTAAACTCCATGGAAAAGTTATACTTCATTTTGTTTTTGCGTCATAACATTAATCCAGGTTAATAACATATATATCATTCAAAATTTTTCGATTTATCATACTACTTTATTAAGAAAAATGCCTCGGAAAATTGAAAATTGGCCCTCTGGTCATCCATCCCTTCTCCAGAAAACACGGCAGAACATGACGTCATTTCCTGCTGCGAGAGATCAGGGAATTTCGTCACCGAGATTCTAGTCGCTATCGATTATAGTTTCACTTCGAACGATTCTACAAATCTGCTTTATGTCAGAATGGCTTCAATTTGTTCTGTTTGGATGTGTAAATAGAAATCAGATAGAAATTTCACGTTTCATAGATTTCCACAACCAGAATCTATTAAATTCCACAACAGTTGATAGTTTTTGACAGCGAGGGAACTGCTATCCAACTCTAAACAGCATCATGCGCTCAGTTCTCATCTTGAAGTGTCATGCTTTGTCTACGCAGCCACTATTTTAAATTCAGTATCAATTCAAACAATTGCTGAAGGAACGAGACAGGCCTATCTAATGTGTAGAGATGTGCACACGCCACGGCAAGCAGAAAAAAGATCCCGTTTCAACGGTTTAATGCATAGGGCTTTATATTCTGAAAGTTGCAGTAGCATTTAATTCTGCTAACGGTCCTTGTATACCACTGTCATCAAAATTGTGTTCGTCACTATCGGTCTTGTTTTCATATTCATAGTCCTGACAACTAACCGAGAGGGCATGCGATAGCATCCAATGTGTGTCATCGCAATTTTGAAACTACTTAGCACTTCTCCGCAACTTGTGACATGAGATTGCCAAAACGTAGCTCCAGTGTCGATCGCAAGGGGAGGCAAAAAATGAAAGTTTTTCATATATTTTATTAATTTTGAGTTGTTATTGAAAATTTTTATACATGCTATATTGTTATTGAAACCTTCATCTTTCATTTTAAACAAAGTTGTTTCGAGTGTGGAGTTTACTTTTAAGCAATAAGTTTAAACAGTCTTTATGTATTTAATAAAAAGTACAAGTGATTGTGTGAACCTGTTTAATCTCCTTCAAAATGGCTGCACCATATGACCTCAAATCAGGTACAGTAGAAATCACTTTTAACGATGCCATAGAATTCACCGGTTTTTGTTGTAATAATATAAGTCGTTATACTCTATGTTGGCATACTCCACTAGGAAAACATAATATTTTGCAAAGCTATTGAGACAATCACATTTCTTTAACAAACTCGCTGAATCCAGTTATATACTGTACAATGTATGTTTGACAGGATGTGTCCATTTAAATTAAGTAAAGAATGATCTAAAAGGACTTTTCTCACGCCAAACCTCAGATGTTTAAATAATTGATGAAAAATAATTTAAATTTCTCATTTCAATTGTCAGACACTGTTACAATGCAAAATTAACAATATCTAACAAATAAAGTTGGAAATTTAATTGGACATGCCCAGTCAAACTTTGATTGGCCAGAATACAGAAGAACAATTAAATTCTGTCATAATTAAAATTTTAGTAAAGTCATTTGCTTTTGTTTGTTGAATGGGGCCATTAATTAGTTCACTGTTGGCCCATTATACAGTTGAACCTCGATATCTCGAAGTTTGCTAAAATGAAAACAAATTTGAGATAAAGAGGGTTTGAGATATGGAAGATTACTTTTAACTAAAGATTTTTAAGTTAATAATGAAACCAAGGTTAGTGTCTTCGCATGTTCAAGCATTTCGTACACAACCAAAATTTGCCAACTAGAACGAAAAGTTTTTTATGATTTTTTTTTGGTAACACATGATAATCATTTAAGTTTAAAGCATATACCATGAAAAACATGCACCCCAGCAATGTAAAGTCTAAAAGCAATGTAATTTTCCATAGCAGCAATGTGATCTGGTTCATCTAATGTGAAGCCCCCTTCCCTGAGTACTCCATTTTCAATGTGAATGGTTTTGCATTTGTCCAATCCAAATTCCATGTGTATGTCTTTTGAAAAGGTTTGTGTAATGTCAAGTAATTGGTGCAATTGTGTTTGTGTGGAGGTGTAGATTTTCATGTCGTCCATGTAGAGTAAGTGCGAAAGCATGTAGTGGCAGCTTTTATTAAGTTGAATTGTGTAGCCATAAGTTGTGCTGTTCAGTTTGTTGGAAAGTGCATTTAGTGCAAGACAAAACCAGAGTGGACTCAGTGAGTCACCCTGGAAGATGCCCCAGTTTATCTGTATTTTGTCGGTCATGATGGTTTCACTGTTGAGTGTGAGGTGTAGTGTAGTTCTCCAATGCAGCATTGTACTTTCTAAAAATGTGATAAGTGTAGGGTTTATTTTATATAATTGTAGTGTATATAACAGCCATGAGTGTGGGATACTATCAAAGGCCTTTTTGTAATCAATGTAGGCTGCATGGAGGTGTCTATGTTTATTGTGAGTTTGCCTTAGGACCACACTGTCTATCAGGAGTTGCTCCTTACAACCCATGTGGTTTCTACGGCATCCCTTTTGTTGCTCAGTGAGAATGTTGTTTGTGTCTATGTGTGTATAAATTTTGTTTGCGATACAGGCAGTTATTATTTTGTAAAGTGTAGGCAGGCATGTGATAGATCTGTATTGTGTGGGATCTGTAGTGTTATGTGACTTTGGTACCATGTATGTTATTCCTTGTGTGAGGAAATGTGGCAATGTCTGTGGTGTTTGCAAAGTGTTGGAGATCTGTTTTGCAAGGGCCAGATGCAAACAGGTGAAGCAGTTATACCAAAAGTTCTGAATCCTATCTACACCTGGAGCCTTCCAATTGTGAGTATGTTTAATGACTTGTGAGAGTTCATCTGCTGTTATGTCAGTATAAGACACGTTTGATAGTGTGGATGCTAATTGCTCCTCTTCCTTGATCCAGCTAGCTTCTCTATTATGTTCAACTGAGATAGACCAAAGAGACGACCAATAATGTTGGAGTGCTGTTTGTGTTGGCAGACCAGTGTTTTGTGTCTGTGTATAATCTTTGTTTAACTGCTTATAGAATGTCTTCTCATTGTTTGCGAATAACTTGTTCTGCTGTTTGCGCTGAGTGCATGTTTTGTATCTCTTCAGGCGTTGTGTTTTTGCAGCTAACTTTTGTTTTAATGTGTCCATATATTCTGTAATGTGTTGATTGTGCTGCTCATGTCTGGTGTGTGTTTTAATCTTCTTTAACCCTTAAGCGTGCGCGTCTTTTAAAATCCCGAAACCATGCGCGTAGCGGTGTTTGGACCGCCATGCAATATTTCAGTGTTTTCACCATATATTTAGAATATCTATTAGATTCTTTTATTCATTTTAATATATCCATATTTCCAATAACCTTTTATTGTGTTTTTTATGAAATAATATTGATAAAATAATGATAAAGTAGTAATGTTTATTGAACTGAAAGTTTAAAAAATTCCAATTAAATACAATAATTTGTGAAAGAAAATGTAAGAATACACTTTAGTATGAAAGAAAGTGTAGCTATGAAAAACACTTTTTTAAAACATTATGCCACTTATATTTATTAAATTATGAATTAGATGTCTTCTTCGTTGGTACCTTCAATGCACATTTGGCAGGTAACTCTGTGGTCGCTGTGATTTTTACAGACATTTCTTCCACATGTGTAGCATGTTACGCCAGTTTTAGTGTTTTTATGAGTTCCGCAGATAAAGCAGATTTTTTTTTGTGACACAGACTGCATTCTGTCATGAGATTCTCGATATTTCGACAAGAAACATGATACATCTTTTGGAAGGCATCGGAGTTCAGCTCGTTTCTTCAAATTTTCTTCCATTAGGCTCATTGCTAGATCTGTAAGATATTTTCTTCTTGCACATTGTTTTCCAGGGTTATTGGCCAGGAAAATTTTGTACGAATTTATTCCAGCTATGTCAAGTTCTCTAAAAAATACTACAAGTGGCCATCTTCTTGTTTTTCTTGATGTTGAATACAGCGAACAAAGCTGATCCACGGTATCAACTCCTCCTTTCGTTATATTGTAGTCTAAAATTATCTGTGGTTTTTCACTTTCTGGATCTATCTCATTTGTGTCATGCATCGTTGATAGCAACAGTACAGCCTTCTTTTTTGTCACATAAGACACAAGGGTCATGTCGTATTGGAAACCAAAAATGCTTGACCCAACTTTTCGTGACTTATCCATTAAAAATTCAGGCGGTATCTCTGTCTTGTTTTTTTTTAGTGTACCCAAAAACGTTAGTCTTTCTTGTAACAGATATTCAGCTAACGGGATGCTGCTATAATAATTGTCTGTAGTTAGGTTTCTGTTGGATTTTTTAATGGGATTAATTAGCCTTTTGACAATGTCAATTGGTTTATTTGAATTGGCAAATGCTCCCTCAGGTTGCTTGCCGCAATATATTTCTAAATTGAAGGTATAGAAGGTCTTACTGTTACACATTGCATAAAATTTTATTCCGTATTTTGCTGGTTTTTGGGGCATGTACTGTACAAATCCACAGCGGCCACGAAAAGCAACTAGCATTTCGTCAATGGTGCAGAACTCTCCTATACTGTAGCTGTTCTGGCAGTTTGAAACGAATCTCGAGTGGAATTCTCGAACTGCTGCTAATCAGCTCGTGTTGTCACGTCATCTAGGCGTAAACATCTCATCAAAAAAAGAAAACGCCTACTGCTGAAATTCGCCTTGAGGATAGTCATTCCAGTACCATCAGAACTCCAGAGTTCAAGCACATTTGTTCGGTTTCCTTTTTTTACAGAAATCAAAAATAATACACCAATAAGAGCCAATATTTCTGAACGTGAAGTTTTTCTATAGTCCCTATCCCTTGCAACAGTTTTATCAGCATATTTTTTGATAATGTAAATATTTGTGTAGTTGACCAAATCATCTATCATTTCTAGCGAAATTATTTGTAAAAATGCATCTAGAGCTGTTGTTGCTTGTCGCGCAGCTCCTTTCGGCCCAGGAAATATTTTAACAATATTTTTTGCACACGTTTTTGATTTTTTCTGAAGAGGTTGGCTAATCCACAAAGTTTGGTTATCCTTCCCAATGAAGAATTGAAAATCGTCTTCTTCAGAATGTACAAACTCATCCTCGTATATTATTGATTGTTCAGAGTCACTGCTACAAATATCTACGTCAACATTTTCATTTTCAAAATCTATATCATTGTCCTCATCGAAAATGAAATCATCTTCTGATAATTCTTCCATACATTGCAGAATGGCTTCATTATTCAGGCACCTTTTACTCCTGACAGTGTGAAAGGAAATATGAAAAACTAAATATTGACCATATGAACTTGAAGTAAACATGAAAAAGAGAATGGTAAAATGAAAAAATTCACTTACATTTCAATGCGCGTTGCTGTCTTTAGACCGCAAGGATGATGTTACTTAGCTGTCTCTCAGATAACAAATATATACCATCTAATGCAAGCGTCATAAAAAAATGCTACTAGCGCCTTCTGTTTCCAAAAATAGTAATTAGAGAATACCAAGTAGCGAGAGCCATCTATCGAAAGATTTTTTTAAAAAAACAGAAGATATCTAAAAAATGCGGTCCAAACACCGCTTACGCGCACGCTTAAGGGTTAATAATTGTCTGAGGCGTTTATTCTGCTTTAATGAAGTGTTGTTTTTAGTGTACTGTGTAAGTCTACCTAACTGCTTGCGGATTTCGTCAATCTCAGACTCAATCCGCTTTTGCCATTTAGGTTTCTGTTGGGTGTATAATTTTTGTGTGCTTTTATGGATTGGTTTCCTACTGTAAGAGCCCCAGTGTAAATAAGTAGGTCTATGTATTCTAAAGATAGATTTTCTTCAATGTACTGTGGTAAGATATATGTGTTCATATAAGATAAAATTTCCCGTTTTGCTGTTTATGTTAAGTATACCTGGTCTTTGTGTGGGATCTGTTCCCGTGTAAACTGTAAGGTATCTTTGTAGGGTGTCATTTAATGTTTCAATAAGTTTGGTATTCGTGTTGTGTCGTGGATGAATATCATGGTGAAGTTCATTGTTGAGTGTGTGTTCTACAGGTTCATTAGTGATGTCAATGTTAGTGTTTAATTCTGTGTGTTGAGTGTCGGTTTGTGTAGATGGCTCGTGTTCTTGTAGCTGTTGTGCAACTTCTTGCTTTATTTTCTGTAGCGTGGGTAAGGGTATTAAATTGTTCATAACAATTGTGCGACGCTCATCTGCAATGCGTTGTTCAGTGACTGTGATGTGAGGATATGTCTCTTTGAAAATGTTATATAACCGTTTGTCTGTAAGCTGTAATGTCAGTTTCCAATTTAGTGACTGCGTAGTAGGCTCGCATGATAAAACAGTTTATGTCATTGGTCCATTTCATGTGTTGGCGTGGCTTGCCTGCCTTAGTGGTCGAGGGCAAAGAAGCTCTTGAAACACTAGGGATAGGTTGTGGCATTGCAGTAGCCGAACAGGGGTTGTGCTGCTTTCGCCACCAACCCCTGGGAGATTATGGCATATTTTTCGAACGTGAGCCTCTGCCTAACCCACGAGCGCGGACCTTGGCAACCTGGGTGATGTCCGAGCCAGTATCAGATAACACACTAGCACTAATCATATTATTATTATTATTATTATTATTATTATTATTATTATTATTATTATTGTTATTATTATTTTACAATTGTATAATTTCACAATTCTATTATATATTATAAAACAACATATTCACCCGTAAGTATGCAACTTGGTCGTCACAATGCTTATTTCGTTGATATCTTCTTATTGTAAAATTTCTTGTAACAATATTTGGTAGAAACTGATTGTTGGCACCTTTGAGGGTCATTCTTGGTGTCTTCCTGCCAAGGAATGTTTCAGCTTCAATTGTGTAATTTATATGAATATCAGTATCTAATCGTTCCTCCGGGCTAATTTCAAAGCATGTTTTAAATGTTATGCTTCAAAAGAAGAAGAAAAAAAAAAAAAAGAAAAAAAATGTATTTAATTTAAAATCCATGAAAATGCTATGCAAATATAGTAACTAAATAATTAATTATAGATTTTATGTAAAGTTATCCTAAGAACAGAGTAGTATTTGACAAGTCTTTTTCTCTGTTCATCAATATTATTTTGCTGTCTCCTGGGTTTGGAGAGTTACATATTTTGAGAAAGTATTCGTTAAACCTTTCTCCTTAACAAACACATATACAGGGTCTTTCTAAATTATCTCCTGTATTATACATGTTTATTACTAAAAAACTATTACAGAATTTAACATGATTATTTTTTATTCACAAAGAAAATCTTAAAGTTTCTTAGCATACCATAATAAATTTCAATGTGCCTTCCACTTATGGCGTGAAGGACATCAAAGCGAAACTCGACTTCCTTCCATGTTCGGGCTTGCATTTCGGGGGCGATTTCAGTGATTGTTTCAATTATTCTGTTCTTGAGAGTTTCAATGTCATCAATGTTGGTCTTTCACATATCCCCAGAATAAAAAAAACCCAGAGGGTTCGCATTGGGTGAGCGAGGGGGCAAAGTGCCCATCCCTTCCAATCCATCATCCTGGAAAGTTTGTATCTAGGCACTGCCTAGCTTGCAGGCCCCAGTGAGGAGATGCTCCATCTCAACTATGTTGGGCTGCAGTTCTTCCACCTGTGGAATCAGGTAGTTCTCCAGCATATCTAGGTAGGTTGCAGCGGTAATGGTGTCTTCAGCAAAAAAGAAAGGTCCGATTGGCAGCACCCCCTCCCCCAGATTTGGCCACCATGTCAAAGCAGGATTAGGCCACACCCCCCTCCCCGATAAAAAATTCTGGGTATGGCCCTGCACTGGAGATATTTCTTCCCGCTTATAATTATATTTTACACAACATGTTTTTTAAATAGTGTGCTTTTTTTCCCCCTGTTTTAGGTTCTGCATTTAAATAGTGTTAAATTATTTCAAAGACTAGCAATTTGTTATTGTAATGGTATTCCACAGAGGGTGAAGTAAGGAAGCTAAAAGGTTTCCAATGTTCGCGGTTTGAGGGCGCTTGCAGCAATTTGCGCCCATCAACTGGTGCTCTCAAGCATCACTTGCAGTTGGCAAAATACACTTAAAATAAGTAATTGAATTAGAAATTTTACAACAGTTGTCCTAAAAAATTTTTCTTGTTACTAGAAGTTAACTTCAATATCGGAAGAAAATTATAAACTATTATTTCTGATTTTTCAGTACAGTCTATTAGAAATAAAAAATGAACAAAATCAATAAAGTTGATATGAGTTATTTACCAATTATGCAAACTGGGGGCGTTTTGCTATTAGCCGACCAGCTATCTTTAATTCAATTGCTTTTCAGTATACAGGGTGATTCAGGACTTATATTACAGACTGCTGCACCCATTCAAAAATGCCAGGTGTAGTATGTATTGTCACAAGCGTCAACAATCTGTCGAAGAAGAACATAAACCTGGTAAACACCAGTGTATTCAGATGTCCCCACATGAAGTCTAGCAGATTAAGATCTGGCGATCTTGTTGGCCATGGGAAGGGAACTTGATAACCCATCCATCATCACCAAATGTTCCCTCACCACAAGACTGAAGTACACTGGAACAAAACAAAACAGACAATGGCAAACAGTCAAAACACTGAAATAAGTGCAATGCCATATATGCCTGAGATAGAACACACATTGCTGAATAAAAAAAAGCGTTTGGGGTTTTTAAGAAGAATATTATACAGCAGTGCCCAATTGGGACCCATATGGTCATAGAGAAGTCAGGTCCCAGAGGGTACCTATACAGAGCAATTAACAAAAAAAAGTGCTTAGTAAAGTTACGATTAATTATATAACTTAATTTGTAGCTATAAACGAGATAACAGAACCCATAATGATAGGGATACATTAGCAAATAAATGTGCCAGTAGATTGATCGGTAAGGGCTACCTTAACCTTCCGTCGAGCGCAACTGATTCTAACAGGCACAGCTCTTATTATAGATCGCCTTCGCCCTCCTAGATGCCAGAAACACTTGAAACTTTGAGTACTTGTCTCTTATTTAGTGACCTTTTCATTCATATCAGTTAGTTCTTGTCAAAAATTTTTGATTGAGGATAGAGATAAAAGTGTTCTGTCAGGCACATTGCAGTTCTAATTTTGCAAAGTTTCTGAGGCATGTATTTTTTAAAATCGATTCACTAAATTGAATTATCATATTCATTTAACAAATAAATACTATAAATATATAGTTGTATTCAATAATAAGACATGTGTTTCCTAATGTGGCCTATCAAGCACATTGTGCCTCTCAATTATACTGCTCTTGTAAATTTTGTGAATTTGTCATGTTTTTATAACTCTTATGTTTTAAATTAACAGAAAACTCTTAAAAAACGTTTTTCTTTAATGGAAGGATGATTTAAAAAAATAAGAAAAGGTTTTATGGTTACAATTAGATCTTTTAGTAGAATGTGTCTAACAGGCTCATTGCACCTGAAGATGTGACTAACAGTATTGCGCCTGACGGAAGGTTAAATAAGTCAGCTCATGACAATCATAGGCATCGATAACAAATGAACTAATCCATAAACAGACAGACAAGTGTATCATGTGAGGTACTTACAATAAAAAGAGTAAATTCTGCGGGCTGGCTAATTTAATGTACATATCATAACTTAGGCCAAATTAAGTGACAGTAATGATATATTGCTTTAATATTTGCCTAAATTCAGCATACAGAGCTAATGTCTGGATTTCTTTAGGTAATAAAAAAAAAGAGAAAAATGAAGCATTTTTTACCACCCTTATTCTCAAAATGAAATTTTACGTTTTATCACTTAGAAGAAACATTCTTATGGGCAAAACACATTCTGACGTCACAAACTGCTCCACGCAAATAAAACTCCATGGACATGCAGGAAAAATGAGTCTATTTAAATTTTTTTTGTGGAGAAAAAAAAACTTGAAATTGGAAAGAAAAAATATGCTAAAACGTGTCGTCATCAGGAGCAAATCTGTATGCAAAATTTAACAGCAAATGAAAAAGCGGAAGTGCTTCAAAATTCGACTGAAAGGTTCCGTACCATCTCACAAGATCCAAGAGCGAGTTAATATAAGGTTGGTAAAAATGACCAGTTCTTTAATCCTTTAACGGTTATACACCTACAGCAATATTCGCGCTTAACTAGCAGCAGACAAATACGATCTGCATTACGGGTTTGATAATTGTGCCTCTCATAGGATGTCTTAATAGTAATTGGGGTGGGCACCTTCAAAGATGAATTTATAACTTTATAAATAAAGCAACAGGATTGAAGAAAATAAATTTGATCAATGGTTAAAGTATGTAATGATTGGAATAAATGCGAGACAGATTCTGCCTTCGGGGTTTTTGTTAGAGTTCGTAAAAACCATTTTTGTACTTTTAAAATTCGTTTTAATTTATAGGAAGACATGGAGCCCCAAAAAATATTCCCATAGCACAACGAAGAGCGTATCCAAGTAAAATAGAGGGGTAAGAGAATATTGCTGGGAAGAAATTGAAGTCTAGAAATGACTCCTTGTTTTTTTATTAAGTTTGGTTATTAGGGTATCAAAGTTTTAGTACCCTCTACCTACCATATTCTTCTGTAACGTAAGTTCTGAATCAGTCTGTGTATAAACTTTTAGGGGTGGTAATGGACCTTATTTTGAATATATTTTGAATAAATTGGGGGTCATAAATTAATCCGATGTGATACATAAAAAATTGTGCGACATCATAAACCCTTGTGCAAATTAATTGAAACAAAACATTTTTTCTATATTACTCGTAATCCTGTATTCAAAACAAAGACGAAGAGTCAGTTTGATCATTTTTTATGTTGGCTGATGGAATCATTACATCAGCAGCAGCTTTATTGCATCAGATTTCAGAGTCCTGCCCGACAGCCGCTGTGTATATTGGCTGATGCAATGATTATATTAGCAGCTACAGTATGTCATCGTTAGAATCCTGATCAGATGTGATTCGACTGCGGTTTGAGATAGATGTGACTGGTCCAGGACAATTGGTCTAATGACGATTGGTCTAACGCTGGTTGGTCTAATGACGATTGGTCTAATGCCGGTTGGTCTAACTGTGATTGGTCCAAATTCCGATTGGTCCAAATTCCCATTAGTCTAAATTGCGTTTAGTCTAAATTCCGATTGGTCTAAATCTCGTTTGGTCCAAATTCCGATTGGTCTAAAACAAGACTAAAGTGACTGAAAAATTTCCACTGAAAACGAGAAAATTTGAATTATTCCAAACTATTTTCCTTAAATGAAATAAAATATACAGGGTGATTCAGACAACCTGTACCAGGTGTTTTTCTCGAAAAATACGCATCATACATAAAATTTAAAAAAATAAGTGTGTAATATTTTTAAAAAAGCTATACCAAACTTGACCCCCCCCCCTACCCCCCCCCTAAAGAACATGCCACTAAATAAAGCCTCAATATTTGCACCATTTTTAATAAATTTTTAGATAACTTTTATCGAGCTACCTGAACAATAAAAAATAGAAATTTACTGAAGATGAATTTTTTTTTTTAATTTTTTCCAGATTAATTAATTTTTTAGATTAATTCACCAGATTAATTTGTGACCTTTGATGACAGTTGCTGAATTGCATTACCATAAAATTGTGAGTGGGGTGGCTCAACAGCCTAAGTGGGTTATAGTAAATATGGGTGTTTTATGCAGAGTTATTTTTTTTTAATCTGTGGGTTTAGCTTTAACTGTTAGCATTTTAATTTAATTTCTGTTAAATTGAAGCTGTTTAGCATTGTTGTGAGAGCGATGTCTCGAACAATGGTGAGCGGTGTTTACAGATGTGATTGTTGACGGTCTCTCTTCTGAAAAAGGATGCTGAACGAAAGCAGTTGTTTATACGCATTGTTTAAGTACTAACGAGGTGTCTGTCACATACCAGCTGTTTGCTTCTTTCGAAGAATTGTGTTAAATTGCAAGATGAAGTTCATGGCAACATCTGTCAAAGGCAATGTTGTTTATTTTTAGAGATTAATTAATAAATTCTTTAATAAACAACTATGTTCGTTTTGTTCTTTTTGTTGTGTTATGGCTCACAATATTGCAAGTGGCGATGATTAAGAGTCCACGAGCCGATAAGCCTAATCGCAATTTAAGAATAAGAAGCAATGTTCTCTTGTTTGTGAACTTACCTGAGGTTGACTGCTATGTATAATCAAAAAATTTATGCAAACTTCTCTGCAATATGTGATTGAATATTAACAGCTCTGTAGAATTAGAGCACCCAAGATAACGTAGAATATGTCAGCCGTGTAAGTCCAGCACAAGTTTGTCCCGTATGCTTTGGATCTGCCTCTTTAGGTCATACAGTGAAGTATGACATGTAAATAAAGGAAATATGGATTTCAATATGGTGAGTGCTGTAATTTTATCATGGTTGGTTCTTGGTCTGCACTAGATCGCCATAGATCGAACGTGTCTTCAAGGTTCGTCTGGCCAAAGTCCTTGCGGCTATGTATACTAAGAGCCCCTGTCCCTATAAGCTGCCTACATTTGGTCATGATGCAGCCTGTATAAGGCAATGCTTTGAACCAAGTCCTCATAGACTTAAAGTTTCTATTACATATCTTATCTGCTGATCGGTGGCTACAGTCGGTTTTCAAGAACTGAGACATTGTTAAAAGGCATGATGTGCCTCTAAAGCTGAATGCTTACAGAGTTATGAGTATTAATATAGTAGAATGCTGGATTAAGTCAGTATAGAGCACTTAAGAGTCCGATAGACCATAAGCGATATCAGAGCCACCTGTTGAGGATGTATACGTCACTCTGTCTCAGCTGTATAAAGACTGGGGCGCTATAGTCTATCCAGAAAGAGTTTGTTCCTGATGTAAACAAAATGTTGCATATCCCTCTGCAAGCTCCTGTGATTGGAAGAACAATTCAGCTTTTCCCTGACCCCCTGACTTAGGGATGTCATGTCAATCCCAATCTTTCTATCTGTTAATCCAATAATCCCTTAGATCTCTCAAGAGATACAGTGACGTTAATTACTATTTGTTTAAAAAGCAACAAGGAAAGTACTTAAATTTTAAGGAAATGCGAGCCAGAAATATATTTACAATACATAAAACATTTATTTCATAAACAACACTCAAAACATTATTTAATGAATAAATATTGAAACTTATATTTTATAAAGATGTTTAATGTTCATTGACAATAATTTATGAAAATTATGACATATCTAATATAAAATACAGGATGTCCCAAATTGATGTATACGCTCTTATGAAACGTTGTAAGTCAGCAACGAAATGAGATAGAAATAAAAGGTTTATTATATTTGATTCCTTAAACTTCTTTAAGCCCCATACATGTTCAAAATGTCCACCTTCTGCCACAGTACACCCCCAACACTGAAGTCAAACAGAGCGACAGACCGACTGGATTGTACCTAATGGAATACGTATCATTGATGAAATGTTCAATCTGATCTCTTAATTCCGTCAGTATTTGTGGTGTACAACGTATTCTTTAAAGGACAACTCTACGGTCATACACAACTTTATTTAAATCGAAAGCCTAGCCTATTAGTGACATTGTGGCATATTGAAAAAATTTTAATTCGAACTCTAAATGTGTGAAGAAACGAAAATAATGAGTGTGTTTTGAAATAGGTATGCATCCATCTTGGGTGTGGCCATGACGTAATTGGAGTCAAGCGTAGAATAATGTAATCCGAATACCAGTGTAGTCCTAATAACAATGTAATCTTCATTGTTGCCATCTTGGATTTTAACAATCAATATTTTTTAATTTGTTGAAAATAATGAAGGTTGGATTGTTGGTCAGGTGACTTATTTGTATCACAGCCTTTCCTACTATGTTCAGGTAACTTTTCTGCATCAGGGCCGGTCTTTTTCGTTGGCCTCATTTGCCTCAAACTATGTCACTTCCGGAAAAAAATGGCCAGCAGAAAAGGAGTGAAAAAGCACCATTTTTCGCTTTTCAAAGCAGTTTTTATATTGAAATTATGGACCAAATTTAAAAATTTCAATGGAAATATGCTATATTTATATTAATGAATGGTATTCTGTAAAAAAATTATAATCGATATTTTGCGTAGAGTTGTCCTTTAAATTTCCCCAGATCCAAAATCAAGAGGGGTTAAATCGGAAGATCGAGGTGGGAATTCCATAGCACTTCCTCTCGTCCTATCCATCTTTCACCATTCCTTCGGCTTCAAACTTGTCTTAGAGGTTTGTTATTGTTACCTTTGTTGGCAGTGGTGTACCCAATTCAACCCTCCAACATCAATGATCCTCAACAACATTCGCCACTTTCCAGTAACACCTCAGTATCCACTTACGTTCATCTAATGAAAGTCTCACCGCCATTTTGGTTTATAAACAAATGAACAACAATGAACGTGTTGCTATGTTTTTCCAGACGTTTCAATCTCATTTCATTGCTGAGCTATAACATTTCAAAGAGTGTATACATCAATTTGGGACATTCTGTATATATTTAAAAATTATCAACCAAGAAATATATATAATCACAGAGAAGTCTTAATTTGTTTTTTAAATAATTGTAATAATTTGTTCAAATATAGTTTTCTCAATAAATTACGAGCAGAATATAAATTAAATAAATTTTTTTTGACAAAATGAACCTGGACACAATGGAATTGGATGAAAAGCCACAAAGTTTCAGGATCTGATATTATAAAATAAAATTAATAAATATGAATGAAGCATGTCTAAATTTTAACAATCTTATTTCATTATTCATGAATATGAAGCATGGATAGACACTTTTAATGCAGAAAATTTCGAAGAATCAGAGAGAGGTCTTAATTTGCTTTTTAAATAATCGTAATAATTTATTCAAATATCATTGTTTTGTCAATAAATTGGGAATCGGACAAAATGTCACAGGACAAAATGCAACTGTGCAGATTTTAATTTTTTAAAAAAATCGTTGTTTTGCCAATAAATTATGTGCAGTTTAATTAAAATAAAAAGATTTTTATTTTCTTGGTTTATATACACTAAAGCAATCTGAGCAGATGAAGCCTTTTTTACATGGTTATAATACTAGATTTTTAAAAACATATCCTATGTTAATTCCACTTGTTTATAGAACATATATAGTCCGTCAACTTTATGTTACAGCTCCGAAATTATGTAATCAAATTCCTCTTATTATAAGGCAGTCTTCAAATAAAAATATACAGAAAAAGATGTTAAAAAAATGGATTAATGATACAGATAACCTAGAAAACCTTTTATTCTAAAAAAATTTTAAATTTTTATTTTAAAATTTTTATTTTTGATGTTTTGCTTTATCATTTGTTGCTGATACGAGTCACTTACTCTTTTGCAGCAATTATTGGTTTCTTATTTTTATCAATATCAAATTTAGCATTAATTCTGATGGACCTTAAATTTTGATTTTATAAAATTTCATTCTGTTGTAAAGTTTTGGAGAGATTTCTGTCTATTTGGTAAGTTGTAATTTGAAAATTGTAATTTAAAATTTGTAATTTGAAATTTATAATTTATTTATAATTTATAATTTGTATTTTGATATTGTATTTTTCTAGTAAATAAATAATAAATTCAATTCAAATTCAAATAAGAAAAAGGCTGTTTTAGTTATGTCTTCTCATCGAATACAGACAAGGCAGATGTTTTCTTTCAATCTCTTAATCCTACATGGGGTACTTAGATAATCTCTTAATCCCTTGGTGTGATTTCTTTCTCTCGTTTGTCACGAGAGTTCTCCATGTTCTCCGTTTTAGTGTCTATTTTTTCTTTATTTTCTTAAAAGTTGTACAATTTATGTGTGATTTATTCAATTTTTGTTGTTACTGTATAAACATCACAAAATGTTTTAATTGAATCTAGAAACTGATTGTTAAAGTTTTAAGTCAGTTTTCCAGTTTTGTTTTGTGAACTACATTTTCATGTTTGCTCAGGAACACGGAAGTTGCAAGGCTCAGTCAGCCAATGAAATCTAACGTCACCTCGTGTTTTTGTTTACATCACGAGCAAACTCTCACTGGATACACTATAGGACTATAGGCACAGGATGCCTGGATGTTGCGTAGAATAACAGTGATGCTGATGGGAAGTACCTTTGGGGTTACAGTGCTCCCACGTATACAAAGTGATTCAGTCAATTTCTGACCATTTCACTCGAATGACGTGCATTAGGTTTAAACAATTGAAAGAATATGAGCGCCATATCGAATTTCTAAATAGTTGGAGTTTGTATTGTTGCAATGGCGCTACATGAAAATCGTATTGTTGAAAAATGGCACCCGCTTTATCAACAGAGCAGAAATGCAAGGTTGTTGAATGGTATTTCGAGACAAAATCACCTGTAACCGTGCAAAGAAAGTTCCAGAATGAGTATAAGTGTTGAGACGCACCAGGCAGGCAAGCAATCATGGATTTTGTCAAGCAACTTCGTGCCACTGGATGTGTTAAGGCCGGTTCCCATAGCTCCGACTGGTCGCTACGACTACGACTGCGATTGAGAAGCCCGATTTGATAAGCGCGACGCGAGTCGTACTCGATTATCGGCACCCTGTGCCAGTTCCCATAGGCGCGATTTGCAATCACGATCTAACACTGTGCATGCACGGTTGGAGCGAGAGCCTCTTGTCGAGAGAGAATAAACATGGCGTCTAGTTTATCGATACGTTGGCGAGCGTGTTTTCTTACGTTGTATACAGCTTTAAAAAAGCCGTATACCCCTTAAAAATTATCAAATAATAAAGAGGGGAATAGTTATATATTCATTTGTGATAATATATTTGATATTCCTCAACATACAAAGGCAAGAGCATGGGAAATCACACCGACGATTCCATGAATCCCCCCCCCCCCTCCTTTGCTGGAGCACGTGGCTAACGAGAGAGCTGGAACAGAGCTGACAAAGTCCCTGACTAGCTGGCTTTGGCGCTGATAAATTTAAAAATTCATTTATTTCACAAAAAAGAATTAAGCTTTTCTAATGTTTTATTTTATATATTATACCTTGTTGAGATAATTAAAAAGGTCACCCAAAATGAATAATTATAAAAGTTCACAAGTATAAAATTCAATATTCTACACGGCAAAAAAAAAAAACCAACAAAAAACAAAATAGATAACAATTTTTTATAAAATAAAATATTTAAAATAGAATCTTCTATGGAATCAAGAAAAGGATTCAAATTAAAAATATTTTCAAATTATATAACTAATTAATCCTTAAAATGTGTAATTAAAAATTTAATTTTCAAATTGCATCAATTTTTTTATCAAAATTATCAAAATTGAAAATCGTGGAATTACAGTCATGAAATAATTATAAATTTTTATACGCTGGTGTGTTCCTCTAGCTTACTATATCATTTAGATTTATTATGAATTTATTTTTGATAAAAACATTTTGATGCAATTTAAATAAAGATTTTAGTTACACATTTTAGATTCATTGTTTTACTCATGTTGTATTGCACTGTATATAGTTAGTTATTTAAAAAAAGTCCTCTTTACAATAAAAGGTTTTTTTTTTTAATTCCAATAAACTAACTTAACTTTCGTCCTAATACAAAAACCCTTGTGAGGTGGAATTTTTTAAAATAACTAAATATTTACAAATTTAATTATATATTTCGAAAATATTTGTATTGGTTTCTGATCGAATCCAAATTTTCTAGACATTTTATAAATATTTTAATATTTTGTATAGAATATCAAGTTTGTTATTTCTTAAAAATTAGAATATTGATTAGTAAAATAATGTGTTTACAAACTTCAACTGATATTATATTTTACTAATATTTATAACCAATACTATCTCAATGTCTCTTTTTGGTTAATTGGATTTTAAATTTGTAATTCTGAATAATGTCTGATCGATTATGGGTAAATAAATTTTGCTCATTTCGATAATTTTTTTATGTATAAAAACAATTCTTTTATATAAATTATGACTTCCTCAACATTCATTGATTAATAACATTTTGCGAGTTACGAAAATCACATTTTCATCGCCATATAAGCATTCACAGATGGGTTCTCTTCACAGTTCCAAATAGATCGATCCAATACAGTGATCCACGTGACCGAAATCGCGGGATCGCACTTAGAAAAGTTTGTACGGTTCAAACTACTGCGACTGACGATTTGTAGTCGCGATTTCAGTCGGGCATACGAATCGGAGCTAGAAATCGGGCATAAGAAAATCGGTTTCCATAGGCTCGACTCAGTCAAGTGCGATTATCGCATGATCGCACTTAAAATCGGAGCTATGGGAACCGGCCTTTAGAGGCAAGAAAAAAGGCAGGAGCGAAGCTCGTGTTCGAACGGCCGAAGTTGTCGAAAATGTTCGCACAAGGTTGGTCGATTCGGGGGTGGCTTTCTTTGGCCCCCTACGAATCCTGACCTAAACCCATGTGATTTTTATCTCTGGGGGTTCCTTAAAGACTGTGTTCACTACATCACCAAGAACCCTAGACCAGCTGCAACAAAGCATCGTCGACTGCTGCACTCTTGTGGATGCAGAAATCCTGGATAGAGTTACGAACAACTTCACCATTCGGCTGCGAGCAGTTTAAAACGTTCGTGGTGGCCACATTGAGCATATCATCAAGACTTTTCCACGGGAATAAAAACTCCGAACTGCCTAAAATATCATACTGAAATGCTAAGTTTGTAAACATTAATGGGTCAATAAATCATAGTACTGAAATGGTCAGAAATTGACTGAATCACCCTGTACTATTAAATGGTCAGAGTGGTTGTTAGAGCGCTGAGGCTTGTGGGATAGCTGTGAAATTCTGTAATAGAAGAAGAAGTATTCAATCCGATAAGGAAATTTGTCCAGCAGATTAGCAACTAAGGGGATTAGTGGTATTCTTGTAAGTTTCTTTTTTTTTTTTTTTTTGGCTAAGGAAAGGTACCAGCTAGCAGTGCACCGGTTTGTTGAATATAAAACGTATGTATTTTTCTTTTGTTATAACGCCCCCCCCCCCCCGCTTCTCCATGTACGAGGGTTGTACCAAACGTAAGGTTCCCATATTTTTTACAAGTAGAAAACATTGTTTATTGTTATTAATTTATACATCGTTGAAACATTGGTTACACTGTTGTCTATTTTTCAACATAGTCTCCATTTTTTTCGACACACTTTTGAAGACGGTGCTCCAGCTTTTGTATTCCTAAGTCGAAGAAGTCTCCCGCTAATCCGTTGAGGAAGCGTGTGACCTCTGCTCGGACTTCATCGTCGCTCTTGAAGCGTTTGCCACCTAAGTGTTCCTTTAGCTTGGGGAAGAGGTGATAATCGCTGGGGGCTAAGTCCGGGCTGTACGGGGGATGGGGCATAACAGTCCACCCAAGTTTCTTCAAAAGAAACCCAGTCGCTGTGTTTGACGAGCGACGTGGGGTCGAGCGTTGTCGTGAAGAAGCACTACTCCCTCCGTCAGTCGTCCTCTCCGGCGATTCTGGATTGCTCGTCGGAGTTTGGTCAACGTTTCACGATATCTGTCTGAGTTTATTGTCGTCCCAGGTTGCATGAAATCGATGAGGAGTACCCCCTTCCGATCCCAAAACACAGTCGCCATAACCTTTCCTGCCGACTGCGTTTGAATTTCTTTGGTGGCGGTGAACCAGAGTGACGCCACTGACGAGATTGTTTTGTTTCGGGGGTGTAATGAAACACCCACGTTTCATCTCCCGTGACGATAGAGTCCAACAACTTCTCCTTGTTGCCTCCCCCCTCACATTGTTGAAGAAACTTGCGAGCACAGTCAAGGCGTTGCTGTGTCCGTCAGTCAGCATCCGGGGGACCCAGCGAGCACACACCTTGCGATAACCCAACGTTTCTGTTAAAGTTCTTTCAATTGTGCCGTGGGAAGCTTCAGGAATGCGTTCAACAAGTTCACGGACAGTGACCCTCCGATCTTTCAGCAGCTCACTGTTGATCTTCTGGGCAATCGAATCCGAAACCGGTGGTCTTCCACTCCGTTCTTCATCGTGAACTTCCGTGCGACCCTCAGCAAAAGCCCTGCACCATTTTCGGACGTGCTGAACGGACATGCACTTTTCACCATAAACCTCAGTCAGTTGCCGATGAATCTCCACAGGCGGTAACTTCCTTGCGTGGAGAAACCGGATTACTGCTCGAACCTCGTACTTGGCGGGAGCGGCGATCAACACTTCCATCTCTGACGGCTGCCAAGCGAACACTGAGCGCCGTAGCGAATCGCTCGAGAGTGGGGCTCGAGAGTGCGGGAACCACTGCGCACGGCACTGTTGTCGGATTTAGCCTAGCACCTTCCCTCGAGGCTGTAGCTCATTGGGAACCTTACTTTTGGTACAACCCTCGTAATTTGTCAGCTTGGCAATTGTAAAATGTTTAATTAATAATAAATTTTGTTAGCATTAAATAAGCATTGCAAGCGATTTTCTCACCTTATTTTCTCACCAAATTATTTATTTTCTCAACCTTGTAGGCTATCTCCTGCGTGGTTGTCTAGTGCTCAGCCGATCTTACAAGATCCGCCCACGCAGGAGGGTCACAAATTCACCAAATTAAAGGGGTTTTATTAACAATGGTAAGACAGAGGTTATTACCTTTACTAAGAAAATTAGACCTATTTTATTTTCTTATACTATCAATGAGACTTCGATTGAAAGGGTTGAAGGTATTCGAGATTTGGGAGTATTCCTTGACCGTAAGCTAATTTTTTGGCGACCATGTTGATAGATCGTGCAAAAACTCGCTCTTTAAATTAGGCGTGATTCGTAACCTGACCTCACGCTTTATGTGTAGCAAATTTTTTATTAAATTATTTGTTATCCTTATCAGTGTCCGCACAGTCCGCTCGCCAAATCACCAGGGGCGGATGACCAAACGTGGAAAGGCGTGATTGGGAGGATTGGTG
>JAHWFO010083058.1:3466007-3495164 GCA_023313115.1 Rhysida immarginata | reverse complement strand
AGGGGCGGATGACCAAACGTGGAAAGGCGTGATTGGGAGGATTGGTGACCCCGATTTAAATGCGAATGGGAGGTGCTTGTTGGATCTCTGTTGCAACAATGGACTTTCCATCACAAACATCTTCTTCCGGCACAGGGATGTCCATAAGTATACCTGGTACAGGGATGCAATGGACCAGAAGTCAGTGATTGATTTTGTAATCGTATCAGCCGACTTATTCCGATCAGTGTTGGATACTCGTGTGAGAAGAGGGGAAGAAGTATCAACTGATCACCACACCTTGTTGTCTGCACTTTGCGATTCTCTGAATCCATGCCAACCAAGCGAAATACTAGGTTCAGACAAACATGGCGCATCAAATGGGAGGCATTGGAGGATAGAGCTGTGAGGAAGACCTTTGCAGATAACATATCTTCAAAGAACTACCCAGTGATCGTGGTACTGTTGAAGAGGAGTGGCAGTAATCACTGCTGTGATTACTTCAGCTTCATTGTGCTGTGGTCGTAAGCAGCTGAGTGTGGCACAGGGCGGTGAGAAAAGGACTGCATGGTGGAACGGTGAAGTCCAAGAAGCTGTCAAAGCAAAGAAGGAAGCCTATTTGCTATGATTTGCAAATAAGTCAACTTCGAGTCGAGTGTGGTACACTGAGGCGTGAAAAGCAGCAGCAAAGACAGTATCAACGGCTAAAGCCAAGGTCTGGGAGAAGTTCAGGGAGAAATTGGAGGCAGACTATGGTTCGGCAAACAAGGTATTCTGGCAGACCGTGCGCGGCCTCCGTGGAAAGAAGTCTCTTTTGTCACAAACTATTAAGATGGGAGGCTTCTGAAAACGAAGGAGAGCGTATTGCATAGGTGGAAGGAATACTTTGCATCTCTTCTTAGTCCGGTGACAGCAACAACTGAGGCACATGAGTTGCAGCTTGGAGCGAAGAATAGTCATGGTAGTATCACTGAAGCAGAGTCAGATGGGCAATTAAGTCCCTGAAGACTGGCAAAGCTGCAGGTGATGATGAAATCTGGTCCGAGATGTTAAAGGCCTTAAATCAGGATGGTATCCTGTGGCTGACTCGAGTGTGTCAGGTTGCTTGGATATCTGGACAGGCCCCTAAGCAATGGCAGACAGGAATTGTGATCCCTATCTTCAAAAAGGGAGATATGAGAGATTGCAACAACTATTGAGGCATCTCTTTGCTCAGCATTCCTGGGATAGTGTACGCTAAGTGTCTGGAGAAGAGAAGTCGGGAAATAGTAGACTCCAAACTGTAGGGGGAGCAGTGTGGTTTCCGACCTGGCCGAAGCACAACGGATCACATCTTTGCTCTAAAGCAAATCTTTGAGAAATCCTGGAAGTATGCAAAAGAGGTCTACGCTTGCTTTGTGGACCTCGAAAAAGCATTATGACAGAGTTCCTCGGGAGAAGCTCTGACAAGTGTTGCAAGAGTATGGAGTGGATGGGCAATTACTGGTTGCTATCATGTCTCTGTACGAAAGCTTGAGATGTGTGTCAGGATAAATGGCATTAAGTCAAGAGCGTTCACCGTGGGTGTTGGACTTCGCCAAGGGTGCGTACTGTCGCCCCTCTTGTTCATTATCTTTATGGACTGGATAGACAAGGGCAGCCGAGGGGATGAGCCAATTTGTGTGGGCGACTGCATGGTGGAGAGGTTGCTCTTTGCTGACGACCTTGTCCTCCTTGGGTCTTCTCGCACGAACCTTCAGCATGCACTAGACCAGTTTGCAGCCAAATGTGAAAAAGCTGGGATGAAAATCAGTGTGGCTAAAACTGAGGTTCTGGTCCTTTCAAGACAGCCTGCTCAGTGCACTCTCCATGTCAGGGGAGCCTCATTGAGACAGGTGGAGAAATTCAAGTATCTCGAGATCGCATTCACGAGTGATGGACGGCAGGAGAAAGAATTGGATGGTCGGATCGTTGCAGCAAGCCGTGTCAGACGTGAACTGTGGCGATCCGTGGTAACGAAACGAGAGCTGGGTAACAAAGCCAAGCTCTCCGTATTCAAATCTATCTTTGTCCCCATTCTCACCTATAGTCATGAGGCTTGGATAATGACCGAAAGAGTGCGATCGCAGGTACAAGCGACTGAAATGAGATTTCTGAGAGGTGTGGCAGGTGTTACCCTACTGGATAGAGTGCACAGCAGCACAATAAGGGAGTCTTTAGGTGTTGAGCCGCTACTTCTCTGCACGCTGGTATGGCCACGTGATACAGATGCCTCAAACTGGTCTTCCTAGGCTGTTGTTATTTTCCAAGCCGGTTCGAGTTGCTTGGGTATTACCAGGGAGGACATGCGCCTGATGGCAGAAGATCGCGATCGCTGGAGATCCTCCATAGGGCTGCTGCCCCCGCGACCCTAACGGATAAGCAGGTTTGAAAAGTAAGTAAGTAAGTAATATTTTGGTAAAAATTTATATTTTAAAATATTTTATTGTAAATTAAACTTTACTTGAAAAAATGATACTTTACAACCGTTCACGCATATTGGGACGTATCTTTCCCATTCATTTTAACATTAAATTGATATAATTATTTTTTAAAATTTGATGTTTTTTATTCAATTAGTGTCTAATAAAGAGTTCCAAACAAAAAAAAAAAAACCTGCTTTCACTTCTCATTTTCTTAAGTGTGTGAAAGGGTTAAAGAAAATCTCTATTGGTTAAACCATTAGCGATAAAAACATCAATTACTGCGCGGCCACTGCCCTTATTACACTTGTCATTTGATATGGGATAGTAATTTGGGGATTTGCATCAAATCATGTCAAGAATAGACTTCATAGAGTGTACAGTCTATTCACAAAACTTTATTTTTATTGCTATATTAGAATTGGTATTTACTCCTTTTCTCAGATCATGCAAGATTTGAACATCGGTCAGTGTGTTAACATCTTTCATGAGGAGATTTTAAAATTTGTTGCTAATATCATTAACGGAAAGATTGATAGTCCTTTTTGTTTGGCTGACTTAAACTTTAACTGTAATATGCAGTTTAGAAACTGAGAATTGTTTTATATTCCTTGCTTTAATATTAATTTATTATTTAAATTTTATCTTGTTTTAATCAATTTCATAATGCTAAGAGTAATTTTCATTGATTTTTATAATATAATCCAATTTTGGTCTTTTATATAATTTTATAATTTCATCAACATATTATATTGCTTTCCTATGTGTTGTTTTGTGATTTGTCATTTCATCTTTGGTCTCAGTGCCTTGGTGGGGGGATTCCTGTGTGGCACCGAGCTACCTTTATCATTATCTTTGTAGCAATAAATAAATAAATAAATAAATAAATAAATAAATAAATAAATAAATAAAACTCGATAAAAATGACCTATAAAAATTATTAAAATATCAGGCTTCATTTGGGGGTCATGGCCTTGACATATGATGTATTGTTATCATGTGTTACACAAGACCACCTTCAAAGGCTACCCTTCTGCAACTATGCACTTCGGCCAACGCATTCAGAGATGGTCTTCAGGGTAGTTGTCATTGCTTCCTGAACCTCAGATGTGTTCTTGAAACCGCATCATTTGAGTTCGTTTTTCAGACAGGAGAACAGGTAAAAGTCGCATGGGGTGAGATCAGGAAAGTAGGGAGAATGGAAGGTTGACTGCCCTAACCAAACCCACTTTGGCCAGTGCAATCTGCACCATGAAAGACCGACGTGCCGGCTTTGTCATGTTGCTTTTCCAGAATTATGGGTATTTCTGGCAGACAGCAGCACAGAGACGAGCCAGACTTTGTGTGTATCTCTGCTTATTCACTGTCATCAGAATTTGATATTTACACGTTTTCTTCACAGCCAGCTCCGCTTCCAACAAATGCAAACAATTACAGTTCACTGACGTGCATTGCTCCTTACCACATCTCACTTCATATATGCCTCTACACAATGATCAAATAGCTCCCCTCTTCTCCAAGCCTGATTTGAAATATCACCACAGTGTCCAAACTTATTGATGCTACCTTGTATGGAT
This sequence comes from Rhysida immarginata, assembly GCA_023313115.1. Taxonomy (NCBI): domain Eukaryota; kingdom Metazoa; phylum Arthropoda; class Chilopoda; order Scolopendromorpha; family Scolopendridae; genus Rhysida; species Rhysida immarginata. The sequence goes on along the minus strand of JAHWFO010083058.1, from coordinate 3,491,167 downwards.
ACATGTGGACAGAGGGAAAAAGATTAAAAGGGAGAAAAAGGTCTGGTTATAACAATATAATATTGTTTATACAAGGGTCGTTCAGGAATTTTTGCCTCCTGGTCCATAACTTTATTTAATAATAGATTTTTAAATAATAATGTGACAGCAATGGGAAAACGTGCAACAGATCATCTGCAGCATCGAAACACGTCGTTGCCCCCCAACAGGCTAAAGAGCCCAAAACGGGGTTAATGAAAAATGAAACATCAAAAGATAAAAAAAAAAAGACAAAAAAAAAAAAAAAAAAAAAAAAAAAAAACAATTAAAACCCAATTAAAAAAAAAGTTAGAATAAAGCATTACATCTATCAAATATATCTGAGCCTGGTTCCTTGCAGTATTTATATAACATTAATTAATTTAAAAGTGGGATTATATTTAGCTATATGAGAATACCATTTTACATTACTAAAAGGGTTCTTTTTTACTCTATAAGATCTAGGATCATTAATATAGCTCCGATTAAGTATCATCGGTGCAAAAATCTGACCATTCAAAATTTTATTAAAAGTATTCACTAAATAAAGATATAAAATCCGAGACAGATTAAAACAATTCTCCAAACTAAAATTATCATTTTTATTATCATTAAACCTATTTAATAAAAATTTATAAAACCTAGCCACTTTAAGCTCCAACACACTAAAATCATGGGATATTCAAGAGTACCAAATAAGCGCACAGTACATTATTTTAGGGACTACAGTTGTTTTGTACAAATTAATAAAAGTCTTCACGTTTTTAAAAAACTTACTGCACCTTTTAAGTATCCCTATTCTAATACAGGTCTGACTAATCAAATATGACACACATTTAGTAAAAGGTAAGTTATGTTGAAATACAGGGTGAATACAAAAGTCTGAACCCCCCTTTTATTTTTTGAACTGAAGCAGATATGTCAATTTTCACGAATCCAATGAATAGGAAGGCCTATCCCATGGTGCACTTTTCATCATCCCAAATATGCAAATTAGGACACATTCAAAATTTATCTCAAAAACCGTAAGGGATAGAGAAAAAAACCCAATTGCAAACTTGTTCAGCATAAAAAAACAAACAAAACAAAAAAAAATCATCCAAATCGGACCAACCAATCACCCACAATCACGTGGTGAACTGTTTGTAGGTTACAAACAGTCACACTGCACTAGGAAAACTGAATATTGATATTTCCACCATGTAAAACAAGCAAATCAAAAAATTAACATAAATTACCAAACTCACATTCCCTTTCATGCAGAAAAGCAAATAAAAGGCATGTTTCAGCACACAGAAAACAGAACAATACCAGGATGGCAAGTTACAGTGTTCCGAAAATGGTCAAAAGCTACACGTCATTGTGGGTGATTGGTTGGTCCGATTTGGATGCTTTTTTTTTTTTTTTTTTTTTTTTTCGTTTTTTAATGCTGAACAAGTTTGCAATTGGGTTTTTTTCTCTATCCCTTACGGTTTTTGAGATAAATTTTGAATTTGTCCTCATTTGCATATTTGGGATGATGAAAAGTGCACCATGGGATAGGCCACCCACAACTTCCTATTCATTGGATTCATCAAAATTGACATATCTGCTTTGGTTCAAAAAATAAAACGGGGGTTCAGACTTTTGTATTCACCCAGTATAATTCCCAGGTCATTAACCTCATATTTTCTTTCTAAGGGTGATCCAACTAGGATATAATTATTCACAAAATTAATAACTTTCCTTGTATATATAACGTAAAAACATTTTTTGGGGTTAAGATCTAGGGCATTTTGGGATGCCCAATCTGAAATATAATTCAGAGCGTGTTGAAGTTCATCCACATCTGACCAGCTTGTGACTGAAGAAAAAAATTTTATGTCGTCGGCATATAATAAAACAGAAACCTTAGTAAAAGACTTAAGTGGAAGTAAATCGGTAATAAATAAATTAAAAAGAACTGGACCAAGTGGAGATCCTTGTGGAACCCCACTTAATATTTTTCCTGTTCTTTCTAAACATGCCATGTTATCAATAAAAAATGATCTATTCAAAAGAAAAGAGGAAAACCATTTGTTAACAGATTTTCAAAATTCTTTTTGTATCTGATATTTTGTTGAAAAAGTTACGAATGTTTCCTTTCAAAAGACTTACTTCTACAGGCGTTGACAGTATTTTATCAGGAAACGTTGTTATAGCTTGATTTTCGAAGAATGTGAATTAGGTAAGACATAAGTTGCAACAATTTAATATAAGTAAAACATCAATTTTACTGGAAAAGAAAAAAAATTCGAATGTACAAGGAGGAAGACTTATTTCAATCTTATGCATGCATCAATCTTACTAATACATTGTTTCGAACAATAGATGTAATTTTCATTATTACAAGACTTTATGCCATCTATTGATTGCATTATTAACTAAGCTTATACAAATGTTTAATAAAGTTAGCATAGAAAATTATTTTACTATAATTCTACAATTCCACTCCTTTTTGTACTATACTTAAACTATTTATAATAATAATAACTTATTACGAAAAAATTCAAAGTTTTCTTTAATTAGAATATTCGTGAAGAAGTCCGCAATGTTGTTCTTACTATCAACTTGATCTAGGACAAAATTTCTATTTTCTAGTTCCTCTTGCACAAAACGATAGCGGAGATCAATATGTTTAGATCGGAAACGTTCAGTTCCATTATGGGCAAATTGGATAGCTGACTCATTGTTGCAAAACAGTTTCACAGTCCCCAGAGGTGGAAAAGTCCTTCACATTCTTCTAGAATTCGACGCAGCCATAGGAGTTCCTTAACTGTATCGGACATAGCTAGGAACTCTGCTTCCATTGTTGACAGTGCGACACTTTTCTGCTTCGATGACCGCCAGGTTACTGGAACTCCAAAAACGAAACCAATAGAACCACTAATTGACTTGCGATCATCCAAATCTGCTGCCCAGTTCGAGTCCGTATAGAACTGTAAGACGTTCTTGCTGTTCGGCATTAGTCTTATACGTAGATTCTTTGTAGTTGCAACATAATCCAGGACCTGCTGTAAACAGTTCCAATGCTTGATTCCTGGACTACTGTTGAATTCGGACAGTAGTATAATTGAATGTAGAATGTCCGGTCTTGTCCGTTGAGTCAAATACATCACGGAACCTATTAATGAATGATAGGGTACCCGATTCATCTTACTAGTGCTGGCATCATCTGTTGGACAATCTCGCCTATTAAACTCCATTCCAACCTTCAATGGGATGTAGACTGGAATCCCTTTCACTGATGGGAACTTATTTAAGAGTTTCTCAATATATTCATGATGTTGCATCCAGTATACACTATCTTCATCTTCTACAAACTCAACAGATAGGAAATTCCTCAAACGTCCAAGATTCTTGATTTCGTAGGCGCCAGCAATTAGATCAACTACAGCCTCTAAGCCCGTTTCAGATTCTGCGAATACAGCACAATCATCGACATATACCATCACATCTGCTTGGCTTCCATACAAGAATACACAATTTGTTGCTTGTAGTTTCTCGAAGCCTAACTTTCTAAAAGTTGAATCCAGTTCTCTGTACCATTGACGACCAGACTGATGGAGACCATAAACTGCTTTCTTCAAATTCCACACAGTAGAGGGTTGTTGTGGAACATACCCAGGGCACCACCCTTCAGAACTACTAGTACGATGAAGAATACAACCACCAAGGTGAAATTGACTACAGGGCTGTAGGTCTCGTAGAAATCTATTCCTGGTCTTTGACTGAAACCTTGCGCCACCAGATGCGCTCGATATCATGCAATTTTCTTCGGCTGATCACTGAAGTATTTCAAGCAAAAACACCCAGAAAGATCAACTAGTTTCACATCTTCTGGTTGTACGACTTCTTCAAAGACTCCCCGCTGTTTCAAAGCTTCAATTTCTTCACTCATGGCTGACTGCCATGAAGAAGATTGTGGAGATTCAAGAGCATCCTTGTAAGAAGACGGTATTTTAACTTCTACACATTTGCTTCTGGTCATTCATTATTTGATGAATTCTCGAGGCCAATTATTCTTCTACCTCGACTGAACGCAACAGTCCCAGTCAAATTCTTTGTACTGAAGTCAAACTGCGATGGATCATAAAATATGTTGTTGGATCGGCAGTAGTTTTCAACTTCCCGTTTCGATTGTAACATCTCGCTGGATCCACAAACATAATAAATGTCATGGCGTCCTGCAGATGCACCAGACTTCCATTCAACAACAATCTTTTCCCATTCATCAATTGGCTTTTTATTTAAACTATGATCAGATTTAGAATGTGAAGAATTGCTGATCTTTATCCTTGGAGGCAAGGCTGATATGGATGGAGTTGATGACTCCCTCTCCTTGATAACAGTCTCAGTGGGATCCTTTTTCTGGACATCTTCCTCGAAATCACCATCAATATCAGAAGAAGCTTCTGATTCATCTCTGTAGTCTGAAATCGAATTCCAATTATTTTCTACGTAGTGCTTCTTTGCGTTGTGAAGCACCTCCATTCCAAGTCTGCTCTCATCAAATTTGACATGTTTCGATTCTTGACACTATTGTCTTCCGGAAACCAAATTCGGTAACCTCTTGTATAGAAAGCGTAGCCAAGAAGAATGCCGAGGCGAGCTCTTTCCTCCAATTTGCTGCGCTTCTGTTTTTCTAGATGACAGAAAGTTAGGCATCCAATCTGTTTCAAATGAACTACTGTTGGTTTCCATCCAGACCACAACTCTTCTGGAACACTGCCTCCAATTACCTTACTTGCTGTACGGTTTCTTAAGCATGCAGTCGTTTTCATCAACTCTCCCCAATAATGATGAGGTACTCTGGAAGCCTGCAACAATGTTCTAACTCCTTCGAAAAGCATCCGGTTGAGACATTCGGCAACGCCATTCATCTGCAGTGAATATGTGTTAGTTTGTTCATGTTTGATGCCAAGGTTTCTCAGTTCCTCTTCAAGTTGCTTGGAGCAAAACTCTAGACCATTATCTGTTCGAAGGCAGACAATCGATAAACCAAGTTGGCGTTCGCTGTAGATTCGATATTGCTGAAACCATTTCAACACCGCTCTTCTTTTTCATGGTGTACACTGATATATGGCGGCTAAAATCATCTATGAACGAGACAAAATAAGAAGCTCCACCTTGAGACTTTGTTGGCGCCGGGCCCCACACATCGCTGTGTACTAATTCTAAGGGCCTGGTTGATCTCTTTTCCAAATGCGGATGACTGGCCTTAGTTGATTTTGCAATGTGACAATCCACACGTCGAAAAATCTCCTACTGGTTGGTCCAAACCTCGAACAGCTTCATCTTTGGCCATTTTCTTAATTGTGTCAACATTTGCATGTCCAAAACGTTCATGCCAAGAAGTCAAGGTTCCACGTTCTGCTAGACTCGCTTCGGGCTTCTTCTTTGTAGTAGTCTTTATTACTTCTAATACAGTCCTTTTTCGCTATGTCAACATGGCCTTGAATGACGAAAAAATTGCTCTTTAAAGGTGCTTTGAAGACGAGTTCACCGTTCTTTTCGTACACAAGAAGATCGATTCCTTTGGAATTAATTTTATAACCTGCTTCTAAAACAAGTTGTACTGAAAAAAGATTTAGACGCATGTTGGGATCATTGTAAACATTTCTAAAGGTCAAATCTTATCCAGCAGAAGTTTTGAATTGGACATTCCCCATTCGATGAACCCTCACACATATCTACTGTTCCATCAAGAAATGGAGTATCAGGTTGTTGCAAAAATTTTTTCCGGATTTTTATTCCAACACAAAAACCTCATTTTATTGAATGACAGATTCAGCTCATGCAGATGCCAGGCAATGGTTGAAAAGTGAACCTTGAACTGTTCTGCAAGTTCCTCGTTGTTACATTGTGATATTCATCAATTGCTTGGCATAGATCACCATCTGAAATCATGATTGGCTGGCCAGAGAAGGTGCATCTTGAAGAGTGCTATCTCCGCGTCTGATCCGCCGATACCATTCTTCTATTGTACATAAACTAACAGTGCCATCACCTAAACGATGGCAAATGTTTCGGTGACATTGTGCAGCACTAATCTTTTCAGAATACTTGTAGAAGATTATTGCTCGAATATGTTCGCGTGAAAGGTCCATTTCAGACCGTGGATGGCACTCACAGATGTATAGTCAGAAAGTTGATTTTTGGATGTAATATAGCAAAGATATTCAGGAATCGAATGCAATAATTTCTTTGAAAACTTATGAACACCCCCCTCGGAAAATGAGCCCTTCTTGGGCACGGGTTCTAGAACCGCAAGAAACTTTTTAAAGAATAAATCATTAGATGGTCTGTGAGGGGTTTTAATGGTTCGCCTACCTCAGCTGTTCGAAATAATGATGAAAAATAGGAAAGAAACTTTTGCAACAACCTGATATATGTTGAAAACCAGTCTCTATTCATACAAATATGGTGCATAGCTGCTGAGTCTAGTACAAAAACTTGTGATGCCTCTTCTACAGAACTACCTTCTGCATGCATTGCTGAAGCAAACATTGCTTCTTTTCTGCCAGATTTCAATTGCTGTTGCTTCTTCTCCTTCGAAGAAGACCCATTACCCTCTGGGTAATCCTTGGTAGAAAGTCCAGGCTTGTGACTTTTGAAACAGGATTCTGATGATTTCTTTCCAGACTTCTTTGATGATTTTCTCTTTATACTCGAGAGGAAAGACTCAAGTCTGTACAATATCATCCTCATCACGATGCCGCAAATGATCAAATTCTACTAATAACATTTCATGAACCTTTACAGAGGTGAAATCAGTCTGTGGAAGCTGGTACAGTTGTTGAACAACGCCATCATACTCTGCCGGAACTCATGATCATTTGAAAGGCGTATTAGTCATCTTCAACTTTCCTACCAGCATCACGGAGATCCTTGACAACATTGCTCACTCTGCTAAGGTAAATGGCCATCAACTCACCCTCTTTCATGATGAGGTTGATGAAATTCTGCCGAAGTACTGCGACTCGAGCCAGAAAAGTGGATTCCATAGCATTTCGTAAAGCTTCCCATGCAGATTTAGCATCAGTTTCATCCTTCAAGAGTTCGTGTAATTCTTCCTCCACACAAAGAACGATCGTTGATAAAGCCCGTGCCTTTCGAATTTTATATTCAGTCTTTTCACGTTCTTTAGCATCTGCACTCGTCTCTTTTTCAGTTCCATTGATGAATCCGTATAAACCACGGTTATTCAACAGCATGCGCATACAAAATTTCCAATGTGCATATTTCGCGATGACAGTTTTCGAATGTGAATCCACTACTCGATCCGGCTGACAACGATGAAAGTTCCATGTTTTTAATCATTTTACAATTCGTAAAACTGAAGAAAACAAGCAGTATCAATTTCGAGAATAAAATACACAATTCACTATTAAAAGATCGCCGAATATTTCGCCCATCTGGTTCCATGCAAGTCCAGCGTGGAAGCACATAGGCCTACTGCAGTTAGGCTTACTGGGCCCCTCACCATGTTGGAAAAGTTACGAAAGTTTTCTTTCAAAAGACTTACTTCTACAGATGTTGGCAGTATTTTATTGGGAAACCTTGTTAGCTTGATTTTCCAAGAATGTGAATTAGGTAAGACATAAGTTGCAACGATTTAATATAAGTAAAACATCTACTTTACTGGAAGCGAAAAAATTGGAACGTAACAAGGAGGAAGACTTATTTCAATTTTATGCATGCAACAATCTTACTAATACATACTTTTGAACAATAGATGTAATTTTCATTATTACAAGAACTTATGCCATCTATTGATTGCATTATTAACTAAGCTAATACAGTAGAACCTCGTTTTTACGAATTTCAGGGGACCAACAATATTTATTCGTAAAATCCGAAATTCAAAAAAAAAATAAAAATAAAAATAAATAGGCACTGAATTTTTAATACAAATAGGCTTATACACTGATCAAGTATTTAAGTTTTGAAAATATTTAAGAATTGTCTGATGCATATTTGAAGTTATATCATTATTTAAGTGGTTTGAAAATTCAAAAAACTGTCAAAAATATCGTCTGGTACGTTTTTAGCTGCATACAGGTGGTCTTTTATAGTTTCTAAGGAGCTTTAAATTTGTGAGGATGTTGCTTTGAATGTTATATTTTCCAATTTCTCGTCATTGTCATCCTCTTGTTCTTCTTCGCCACCATCTTTGATAAGATCGCAATTTTCGTTATCATTTAACGTTGGAGAAGTTAAAACATTCGCATCAATATTAACAAACTCGGAGAATTTAGATTGAAAATTCAGCTTACTTTTCAGGATTTCCCACTCTTCAAATCCTTCAAATTCGCTATCATCACCTTCGGATGGGACTGCAAGTTCAGTTTCACTTTCATTTGCATTAATTATGGCGTCCTCTGTTGGCGGCGGCGGAAACTAGCCCAGTTAATCATCGATCACAACAGCGATAACATAAGCCAAATGAACAAAATGCAACCAGACCGCTCACGCAAAAAATTTTCACTTCTAACTTCGTAAAATCCGAATTTCGTCGTAAAAACACTTCGTAAAACTTAAAGTTTATTACGGTATATGGAAATTAACAGGAAGTGGTCGGGATTTCAGAATTACTTCGTAAAATCCGGAATTTCGTAAAATGCGACTTCGTAAAAACGAGGTTCTACTGTACAAATGTTTAATAAAGTTAGCATAGAAAATTATTTAATTATAATTCTACATATTTGTCCTTGATGTAATGCACTATTCATTTCTCTACATAGTCCCCATCCCTTTCCACGCATTGCGCAAATGCACGACTAGTCGGGTGAACTCGTCTGAGAGGAATTCCGGGGTTGTTGTCAACACTAGGATTGAATGGCAGCTTTGGACCCACTTCTGCAGCACGATAACACCCACTCGCAGACAACTGCCACAAACCAGAGGCGTTGCAGCGCTTACAGTTCAAAGATGAAAACCTGCAGTTCAAAAATGAAAGACTCTGCACCTTGCGACTTTCACCACTTCCCAAAGAAGAAAGAGCACCTTAAAGGACATGAGTTGCATTCTGACGACAAGGTGAAAGATGCCATTCAATCTCATGTCGACAACAACTCCGGAATTCCTCTCCGACAGTTTCACCCAACTAGTTACGCATTGGCACAATGCACGGAAAGGGATGGGGACTATGTCTAAAAGTGAATAATGAATGCATTACATAGAGGACAAATGAAAGTATTAGATACAAAAAGAATTTTGAAAATCGGTTAACAAATAAAATAGTTATGGACCAGGAGACGAAAATTCTTGAACAACCCTTGTACAAAGAAAAGCCAGTATTTTCCATTAGAGGAATGTTTTGTTTTTTTTTTAACCATGGATAAATTAAAAGGAAAAGGACTAGAAATATAATTATTTCCTGTAAACATGTGTATTTCTGTTCGTTTTGTATGCTATAATTAAAAAGCAAAGATACATTTAGTTATTTTATAGTAACATCTCTCTAACTCTTAATGGCATTTCTTTTCCATTAAGAAGGCAACCACATGAAGGTGTATGGCTAATTTTTCATTTGCACACAAGCTTATCTTGGAAGTGATGGAGTTGCAGAGGTGGTAATGGAAGTGGGGACCAAAAAAAAAATAAATAAATAAACATGGTGGCAAGCTGGAAGCAAAATCATTAAAAGCGGTCGCCAAAGAATGGGAACGTTCAGAGAAATTGCCACCCAGATCCCGCCAGGGGCCAATCCGGTCTAAAGCACGTCATAACACTGCCATTATCCAGCGTTGTCATTGTTCATTGATCTCTCATAAACTCTTGGTTTTACTAATATTATAAAGCTTTCCAAGAAAAACTACATGAACGATAACAGAATATGGAAACTGGACTTTATCTCAGTTAAAAAGCAAACTGAAATCGATCATGGTAGGAAGCATGAACCCAGGTCGTTATGAAAACGTTTGAGACCTTTACAAAGCATTTACGAATATGGACTTTTCATTGACATGAAGTACCTATTCCTTTCCTCTTGACTAGATCAGCTGATTAATGATAAAGAACTTTCAGACATTAAATGCCCTAGAGAAAGCCACATTTCTATTGAAAACTTGCATTTTTTGTATCTATGTGAAAAAAAAAAACATAAATTTTACACTTAAAGAAACTAATATTATGAGGTGTGTTTTTTAATTAAGTACAGTACCATTTTGATAAAAAAAAAAAAAAAAAAAAAAGCAATTTTTGAACACCTTAAGTTTTATATGAAAGCCTGGAGCTTAATCTACTTTTCAACATAATTTCTACTTATATTACGTCAGTTACTGTATTGTATGGCTACCTGATTTGCTAACCACTTCAGCACGGAATTGCACAAAGCCAAATCGTTTAGCCAGTGCTTTGACTTTCCTCCAGTGTCTAAGGTTTTAAACCAAATTTTCACTGGTGACGAAACATGGATTGTTCACATTACACAGGAATCAAAAGAACAGTCCCTGGAATGAAGCCATTTAACACCACTCAAAAAAGTGAAGTTCAGGCAAAATTTCATCCCGAAAAATCACGTGCACTGTGCTTTGGGATAGGCAGGGCGTTTTGCTTGTGGATTTTTGCCTCGGGTTCACACTGAAATGGTTAGCAAATCAGGCGGCCGAATTCTGTGAGGATTAAATTCAGAAGCTATGTTTTATCATATCATACTTAATGTGTATGATACGGTAAGGTCTTAATATAGGTAGAAATTATGTTAAAAAGTAGATTAAGGTCCAGGCTTTCATATAAAAATTAAGGTTTTAAAAAAATTGTTTTTGTTTTTTTTTTTATTATCAAAACGGTACACTTACTTAAAAAACTCGCATCATATTATTAGATTCTGGACAGCTGTTTAGCAGCAACGCAGAACTGTCATCTTGCAATTTATACTTTAAAGATTTTAAAATAGTTCAAGTTTTGAGGAATGAACAATTCATTGCAAAATTGGTCCAGAAACTGAAATTTTTTTCTGATACACATTATATTATGTGCTAAAAAGTTTCTATACATGAACCATTAAAATCTTTGTTAACAACAAATTTCTCAAGTGTACTTATTTTTACAGCTGTTTTTGATGAATAAAATATAATTTTTGGTCATTAATAAAATTTTTCATATCAATAAATTATAGTTTCGTTCAAAAAAACGTAGTTTCATATTGAAAAATAAGCTATTGAAAAATAAATTGATGATTTAAAAAATAGTTCATATTTTGTCATGTGACGAACTGTAAAATATAAGGAAGCTCAAGATAACTTTTAATATCTTTCTATTTTGCTGTAATACTGTATTGTATAATTGAGCACTTATTTTTTTTTCTTACTGTATCATTGTCTATTATCTTATTTGTAATAACTCTTTTTCATTTTAGAAATAACACTATATAGTTTCATTATAATTCAAAATATGAATAATTTGAATTTTTTTTACTGTAATTTTTCAATAAAAACTTACTGAATAAAAAGTTCAGTTTAGGTTACATTTTCTTGAATAAAATTACTTTTGAACTAATTTTCATTTTTATGACATGAAACTATGTTTTATTGATGTGAAAAATTGAAGGGGTAAGCGCAACAGTGGTCTAACCCTCTGCGAGTCGAAAATTTAAATACTGATGCCATGTGTTGCTTTTGATGGGAACTATCATCCTATGAAGTAAAAAGATATCAATTAACATTATAAAGTTTGTTTTGAAGCCTTATTGCTTTCTCGCCAAAATTGAAAAACAACAATTGAAAAACTTTAAGTTGTTTTTTCTCCATTTTATAAAAAAACTGGCTTAGACCACTGCTGCGCTGAACCCCTCAATTATTCTATTGTTGTGAACTATTATTTTATTGATGTGAATGTTTATTTTTCAATATGAAACTACGTTTTCTTGAACTATATTGACATGAAAAATTATTTTAATGATCAAAAATTATATTTTATTCATCGAAAAAAGCTGTAACTATTGTTAACTATGAAAGTAAAAGGAAACTGGCGCATGTCTAAATAAATAAAATTCGTTTAACCAATCAGAAACGGACTGGAAACGAGGTATAATCTATTTAAAAAAAAAAGTCTGTTTAGAAACTTGTGAATCCATTCAATAACTTCCTAAGAAATGGTTCCGTTGCTTTCATGTGATGAGGATTCATACTTATTGTTGAGTGGCGGAGGAAAGAATTTCCGTCAAACACATTAATACACACACCGCTTTAACTATGGCATAACAATGGAGTCTTTGTATGGTTATGTACGTGCAATTTTTTCAATTTCGCGGTTTATTTTGAAAGAAACAAAATTTAGCATTATCGTATGTCACTAAATATCAAAATTTATCTTTAACCCCTTGTGCTCTAATTTGACCTTGAGTTCACAGGGTCAGAAGTTTCTCTTTAAATGAAGGAAAAATTCTTCGATAGACAGTGCAATAAACAACATAAAAAAAACCCACTATTTATTAAGATATTTGCATGAAATTTTTACGGGATATTAAGTAGACATTATAGTTTACATTTTTATTAATCAGAATAAGTATGATAAATTTTAAAGCATTCAGGTACATGTAAAGCCACCTCACATTTCTCACATTGCCATGTAATTTCACTAAGTTTTCCTCTATTTGTGCAAACTTTCCATAACCTGATCGGTTGATCAATATCAATAGGTTGATTTAAGTATAGATGGCAGCGCTTAGGCTTTATGAATCTGAGGCTATGACGCTATGGTCGAAATGAGGAGAAAATCTCGGCAATGTTAAGAATACTGTATAAGTAAATTGTTCAGTTCCACAATGTTCGAACAACAATGTTAAAAACAAAAATCTCAAGTTTCATGGATTTCCTACAGATCGAAAAATTCAGTGAGGTTAAATGATATTTAGCATCGTCACTTTCGTAAATCGTAATTCATTATAAAATTTGCTCAATGTTGGTCAATACTTGTTTATTTTCGTCAGTTTTCGCTCCTATGAACTGAAGCTTTTCTTTCAAGTCTTTAACTTTCATCTTCATTAAACTTTTGTAAATAAACTAGAACAAAATTCATAAACTGTAGCGGATGCCATCTGGTGGATAGATTTGGCATTTAAATCAACCTATAATTTCAGATTCTGAATCAGTCGACTGTGATGATGAAGAATTGAATATTTTATCTTCATCTTCCGTTTCTGAATCATTACTTTTGCTTAAATATCTTTCAATCTCAGACGAAGACACTTGTTTCCGACTGCACAAGGCGAAGTTCGAAACGAGAATGACAAGCATTAAATTCTTTTCAATTTTTGTGCCACCTATTGAAGATTTTTAAAAACTATAAAGTGTATATGAAAGAGAAAGAGATACAGAATGGTAAACAATCGCCATCTCTTGTTAAAATAAAAAAAGAAAACGGCAGTGGAAACAAACTTCAGAACGAGTCAGACTCGTGGTCTAGCGATAAGGCACTTGAACAAGACAACGAGTCAGACTCATGGTTAGTAGCCAAGGGGTTAAGTGAGCAACATGTATCAATTTTGGTTTGTGTGGTTCCCTTGTAAGTTCATCTTTTTTCATTTCAATTTTCAACTGCTCACCTTTGTTACATTATATAAAGAAGTACAAATGTAGCATTAACCTTATAATTTAATATAATTGAGAACAAATTTTTACACAAGAATAACTTAACTAAAAAGTGAAAACCTCTAATCCACAAGGAGCAAAGAGAAATACAGTATACATATTTCGAATACTAGATCTTCAACGGCCAAAAACAAAAGAAAAAACATAAAGCTAGGGAATATATAGATTGTTGAGGGGGGGGGGGGGGAAGCAAATTGATAAGAGTAACTTACCAACTTTGTTGTATATCACTTTTATCATCCTCACAAACTGTGTTTGTTGGGTATATAATAAGCTCATTAGGATCTGATTCAATTGTTGTTTTTATGCTGATGATAGGCCTCGCTCGTAACATAACTACAGTGTTCTCTTCATAAGCTCCAACAACTAAATCAGGATAATTGTTTCGGTCTAAATCTAAACCTCCAGACAAAGAATGACCGAACGTTCTAATAGTAATTGGTAGTTCTTCAGCTTTAATTACCTGTAATTAATATGAAATGGATTAATAAGATTAATCTTAAACTAAACATTAAGCAGAAACTTCCCTCTCCCACCACCATCAGTATCACCAGAGAAGAAGAATTTCACCAATGGTTAAATATGTAATAATTTTATCTAGCAGTAATACGTTGTGTTTAATTCATACAGCATAGTTTAAAATTATTTATACCATATTTTTTCTAATATAGACCGCGGCTCTAAACCCCAAAAAATCGAAAATTTTAGGAGTGCGGCCAAAAGTGAGTGCGCCCTGAAAAAAATTTTTTTTTCTGAAAAAAATCATTATCGGTAATTTTGGATGGAACAAAAAAAATATCGAACTACTTCGTTTCAGCGTCTCATGGTATATTACATAGTAATTTAGATCGTAATTTTATTATTTATAATTATCTAAATTATTTTTATATACTTAATGAAACTTTTATATATTTATTAATTAACTGTGTAAATAATTATAGTAATCTCGTTTTTAACTTAGTGTAACTCTTCGACAGCAGCCATGGCTCTATCAACGAAGTGCCGACCAATAGCGTGTTAGAGCAATCTATGAATCAAAACACCTTGGAGCGTAGCCAATGAGACTCGACCTTGGAGTAGAGTCAGCCAGCAGAAGGAATGAAATCACCGACAATAGCTTTAACAAGTGAATTTCATAATTTATGTGACTGGTTAATTATTGTTCTGAAAGGTTAAAATATTAATTTCACTGTTAGAAAACGATTGAACAAAGGCTGGATAATTTAAAGCCATGAACTCAAATCCACCGTGTTTTTATCGGATAAATTTTAAACGATCAGCGATCGATTTGCCTTTTCAAAAAGTAGAAAGTGTAACAGCATTTTCGTATAAAAAGATAGGAGACAAATATAAGAGAAAATAGGTATAATATGGATGTATTGGCTATCGACCAAAGATTATTCAGCTATAAAAAAAAAAAAATATTGGTAATGTACAACTGTGAAATCGGGAGCATTTTTTTTTTTTTTTTCCCAGTGGGGGAAGGGCTAATCTTCATTAATAGAAGAAAGAAATTCAACTCTATTTATCGTACGAGGCAATTGTACTTATTTTATACAAAATTTATAGTAAAAAAAGAGTCGGAATTGTTCGTTTTTTTAATATTAATTATCCCCCTCCCCCCTCCCCAACTGAAATGAGTAGCGTCAATAACATTGTAAGTGTAATGATTTTTTGGTTGATAGACAGTACATATTTATATATGTTTATATATATAGAGGGGAGGGGGGGCAGCACATGACATCAGAGTGATAGCTGCCCCCTCTATCCATGAAATCAAAAGCATTTGGAGTAGCAAATTGAGTGGGAGTTGTATACTTCTGAGCAAGCTTAGCATGTCTCTCTCTGTTAAAATAACAAAGAATCGGTGAATTTTTTCTTCTCAAATTAATAAATCATAATCATAGTCTCAGGGTGTTGCATTCTATAGTGGATATGAATTTGGTAGGGTTTACTTTAAACAATACTTATATTTATTGGCTTTTAGCTAATCATTTCAAAGATTTTGCTGCATCAACAAAGCGTAAAATAAATAGCTTCAGTTAAAAGAAGGTAAAATAAATAACAATAATTACGATAAATAGTAGAAATAATTACAGTTACAATTGAAATGTGATAAAAAATGTAAAAAAAATGTTTAAAACCAACATTAAGAATCAACTGTTTCTCTGCTCATTTAAAATAAACATAAATTACGGTGAAACTATCTGCAACCTTTTAATATACACGTACATGATTTACAATTAAAAATAGAATTTCGTAAATGATCAGGTAATCGTTTCACACACAAAAGCTATTATATGGGAAAAAAGTTTTTTAAATTTTATGGTGTTTTATGAAATATAAATTGATTTTTTGTAGGTGCTTTACAATTTGAACTAGTTTGAAAATATTAATGGGTGATTTGTAAATCGCAAAATAATAACTATCTCACGCAATCTTTAATATCTAACAAGGTTAGAAAAATTCGGCAAAGTTGACTTTTAGTAACTGCGAGCACTGCGTGCACTGCAGAGAAGCATCCTTCAGAGACACCCAAATGAACAACTCATTCTTAGCAACTATTTGGTATCCGCCCTGCAGTGAAGCATCACTTAAAGACGCCACTGTTGACCCATAATTTCGCAGCATTTTACTCTGAATTTATTAATTACTATTAGAAATTAATAAAGTTTATTTTAATTCGTAAATATTTAACAATGGTCAGTTAATTTTACTGAAACGCTTAGTATAAGAATTTACCAAATTATTACTAATTAATAACCGATTTAAACATTTGATATATTAAAAAAAAACCCACTAAATTGCAAAAAAAAAGTTGAGTGGGTCTTGTATCACATAAATGAATTCTGTATAAACATTGTCGCAATCTGTATATCTTAGGTAATACTAGGTCGCGATCTGTTTGATTGTGATTTGTTTGAAGTAGGATCCTGCAAAAACCCCACCGGTGAAAACTTCTAGATTAATAGCACAAATGAGGACATATCCTAGAAATAAGCCTTAATTTTTATCTGATTTTTTATAATTTATACATTATTTTATCGAATTATTTGAAAAATATCTGGGTTTTTTATCAGAATTTACTAGAGTTTTTATTTTCGTATTTGGAGAGGGGGTCTTTTTTAATTTATTTTCTAATATTAATTTACCGAATTAATTATTTGGTGATGACGTTGGCCATAAAATTTATAAAACAGAATTTTGCAAAATCCGTTAAAAAATAAAAACGTTACAGCCATGAAGGCATTAGTTTTCGACCAACCCTCGTATCTTCTCTATATTTATTGAATTTTCTTTTAAAAACTTAAACTTTCTACGTATTTTCATTATTGTCGTGCATCCGGGTGAATATGACATTAAATTTAAGTGATAAATGAAAAATTAAGCCATGAGCCTACATTACAGTCAACAATGACTTAATTGCTCAGAGCGTCGCGATCTTAGACTGGAATTTTCTTTTTCTTTCCTATTTTCATTTATTATTTATTTAAACGCATTTAACGTCTGTATTGTAACATTTTAACATCTGAGGCATCGTGTTTAAATAATCCATCAGCTTTTCTTTAATAAATTTGATAATTAGGGTCTTTGTTACTGTTTACATATACGGTGGCTACGCTATGACCTATCCATTAACAGAATTATTTTTATATTTGCGGTGTAAGACCATGTAGCGAATGTACGAATAACTCCCGTAATAAGAAAAATAACCAGATTTACTACCACTCCAAAAGAAAGGATCGACTTACAATAACTACTATCACTACCTCTGCTGGTCTTACCATTACTGATGTACTGGATATTAGTAACTGTTTTACCCAGCATTTCAGTAAAACTGTCTCTACTTCTTTCAACACATTCTCGGAGAACTGTCTACCTGTTGTCCCCCTATTGATAACCTCATCTTAACGGAGTTCACTGATAAAGATGTTGCCTACGGCATTAATAGATTACGGGCCAAGCCTTGCAATTCTCCGTCAGAGGTTCCTTCCTTTATTCTCAAAGGCCTTCGAGATGTCATAATTATTCCTCTTAGGCGCATCTTTAATTTGTGTCTAAAAGCTGGCCACTATCCTAGAATAAGGAAGAGTGCGGTTGTGGTTCCTGCATTTAAGGGTGGTTCTGCCAAACGGACTGACATTGCTAGCTATAGGCCGATCTCTACCCTTCCACCCACTGCCAAAGTCTTTGACAACATCATTCATAAATATGTTCTACAACATGTCCTTCCTCATGTTCCTGCGTGTTAACATGGTTTCATTCCCCGACGTTCCGTTGTGAGCAATCTTGTACCTCTCACCACTCATGCTCATTGTGCTCTTGACCACTGCCAGCAACTTGACGTGGTCTACTTTTATATGCAAAAAACGTTCGACCCTGTCAATCATGAGTTACTAATTAAAAAATTGCGTGCGTATGGGATTGTTGATGAACTCCTTTGGATAATGCGCTCTTTCCTGTTGGTTCGACAGTTTGTTGTATCTATACGACATCATTCATCATTGCCCTATAGGCCTCACTGTGGTGTTCCACAGGGTTCTGTCTTAGGGCCTTTATTATTTGTTATCTTCACTGCTGACCTCCCCGAGGTGATTAGAAACTCCCATATATTGATGTATCCAGATGATGTGAAACTTTTTGGTAACATTACAATTGTCTTAATGCTCATCTGCTTCAGCAGGAAATTTATAGTATATGTCATTGGTGTGAGCAGAATGATCTTGCAATTAATGCAACCAAATATGACAAAAAAGACCAATTTTATCGAGTTCTTCTAGTCTGTTTGTGGAAATGTGCAAGTTGCCAAACTCTGTGTCCGTGATCTTGGCGTAATCGTTGATAGCACACTTTCCTATAATTTCCATGTTGACTGTTCGTCTGAAGGCTTACATAGCTCTTGGTACCATTGTGCGCAATGGAGCAGATTTTCGGTGCCCTTCTACATTTGTTTGGCTCTATCGGAGTCTAGTTTTACCCATTCTGTCCTACTGTTGTTTTATAGAATGGGGGTTCAAATATGCAGTCTTGTAAACTGTATAGGGTGCAAAATGTTTTTCTCCGGTTTCTGAAGCGGAAATTCCCGAATTTTGATGTACCTTCAGATCTGTGTGCACTCTCAGACATTAGAATGAAGATTGAATTAGCTGTGTGAACGCCGTACATGAACTGAATTGAATTGAATTATTATTATTATTGAATTTTTATCTTTGTAATAATTATTATATTTCTGTTAATCTGTATAAATAAAATTGTGTTTTTCTGTTTTTTTATTGTCCTTTTTTTTTTTTTTTAATTACGTTACTTCCCTTTTACTTGTATCTTAAATAACCCCATTTTGAGCCTGTTGGGGGGCAACATAGCGGTTTGGCCTTCCAGTTTATTTGGTGGGTTATTCCCTGTTGTTGTTACCTATCATTATTATTATTATTATTATTATTATTATTATTATTATTATTATTTATACCAGATGGTTTGTTTGTTTTTAGTATTTATTTGCGTAAAATGACGGCCGTTTATGGGAATAAAATCATAATCACACAAAGAAACTCCGTATTTACTCATTTGGTATTAAATGTATGAAATTATACGATTAAGAAATGAGTAAAGAGCGTTTTAATTGTTGGTAATCTTACAAACATGGAAACGCGGAATTCTTTTGTGTGATTTTAAAGGACCGTCACTTTACGCAAATAAAATCATACAAGACCCACTCAACTTTTTTTTTTTGCAATTTAGTAATATTTTTTAATATATCAAATGTTTAAATCAGTTGTTAATTGGTAATAATTTTGTAAATTCTTATACTAAGCGTTTCAATAACATTAACTGATTATTGTTGAATATTTACGAATTATAAATAAACTTTATTAATTTCTAATAGTAAGTAATAACTTCAGCGTAAAATTCTGAGAAATTATGGGTCAACAGTGGCGTCTTTAAGTGATGCTTCACTGCAGGGCGGATACGAAATAGTTGCTAAGAATGAGTTGTTCATTTGGGTGTCTCTGAAGGATGCTTCTCTGCAGTGCACGCAGTGCTCGCAGTTACTAAAAGTCAACTTTGCCAAAAATTCAACATGCCATGATGTTCAAAAAATGAGTGTGAGCGACTGAAATTTATTAAGACAAAATGCCGTTCGGAACACACAAAAGTTTCGAAACGCTTTAGCTAAAAGTCAATAAATTTATGTATTGTTTAAAACTACATCATTTCATTCAAATTAATAAATAGTTAAAAGCTGCATGGCACGGGAAGGGTTCAGGGATGTAGTTTTATTCGTTTCCAAGCAAAGACGAAAAACGAAGGGAAAAACGGATCAGAGCTGTCGAGCGAAAAGGGTGGCAGCCGAACAAATATTGAATTCTCAAACAGGATCCGAGATTCCATTATTTTTCTAACTTTAGCTGATTGTCATACTTTAAATTTTCATTTAAAGCCTCATAATGATCATTCATGATAATTCAGACTGTTTTAAAGAATAAACAAGCCCTTGACTACACCAAATCCACATGTATCGCCTATGTAAACGAGCTTGTTTTGCCACTCGCTGGGACACGTGACACCACGACGTCAGTGCCGCCCCTCTATATATTTATTTTATATTTGCTTCCTATTTTTTTATAGGAAACTTCGGTTACACTTGATACTTTTTGAACGGTAAATCGATCTCAGAGCGGCAAAAATTATCCGATAAAAACACAGTAGATTTTAGTTCATGGCTTTAAATTAACCAGCCTTTGTCGAATCGTTTTCTAACAGTGAAATTAATATTCTAAGCCTTCAGAACTATAACCAGTCACATATATTTTCTTTCATAAATTATTATGAAATTCACTTGTTAAAGCTATTGTCGGCGATTTCATTCCTTCTGCTGGCCAACTCTACTCCATGTTCGAGTCTCATTGGCTACGCTCCAAGGTGCTGTTCTATTGGTCAGCATTTCGTTGATAGAACCATGGCCGCCACCGAAAAAATAAAGAGTTATGCTCGTTCATTAAAATGAAATTACTATAATTATTTACAGATTTCATTTATAAATTTATAAAAGTATCATTAAATATATTAAAATAATTTAGAAGGTTATATAAATAATGTAACTGGTGTCTAAATTACTATTTAAGATACTGTGGGATGCTAAAACGAAGTAGTTCGATCTTTTGTAGACCCTAGAAGTTTGCAGCCGAAAGTGAATTGTGGCCTTTAAAGGGTTATTTTTTCGTTCCACCGTCAAATTTGCGGCTGTGGCCTAAAGTGAATGTGGCCAATATTCGAAAACATACGGTACTTATATCTGAATTAGACGGATATATATGAGAGAAGGACGAGACACAAAAACCCTGGAATACAATAAATAAATAATAATTAATAATTAATAAATAAAATCAAAATAAAAAGCTGACGTTTCAGATAGTGTCTACCCTTTATCAAAGCAAAAAGGATAATTTTCTAATATTCTTTGCTAGTTGGAACTCCTGATGTCCCTCTGTTATACTGTAAGGCCTTGTATATATATATATATATATATATGTATTGACTATCAATCAAGCCCTTAAAGCCCACTCTACTCCAAGGTGTTGTGATGTACAACTCAAAAGACAAAAGTTTAGCAATTTGCGATAGTAGCAAAACACAGAAACAATAATATTTTATTTTTGCCCAATAGAAGTGTGAAAACAAAAAATGAACATTTTTATCCTAACACCAACCTTTATTCTGCAATTTACAATATTCGTAATTTACAGTTGCAAATTTACGATAGGGAAAACAAATTGTTAAACAGAAATAAATGGGACAAAAGTTTAGCAGTATTTCACTTTAATGTTACAAAAACATATCCTTTGCAAATGTTTTCATGCAAATGACATGGAAGAGTCCATTATATAAATGGTGTGTCCATTGGTGTGATAATAATCACATTGCCCTACGAACAGTAAGCAGACGAACACAACTATTTGCAATTGTAAAATGCCTAAAGCCAAACAATTGGATAAAATCATTAAACAATCAGTCCTAGAATTATTGAGGACTGGTATGAAACAATGTGAAATTGCTAAACAATTGAAAATTCATCCATCAAGTGTCAGCCGAATTGTCAAAAGGTATAAAAGTGAGGTGACAATTAACGTAAAATCCAGATCGGGACGTCCACGAATTACCAGCATTCGTAATGACAGAGTTCTGAAATGGTTGATACCAACAATGAGACAACGAACATCGAACGAAAAAATTGAAGAATGGTGCAGCAAAATTAACAAGAGTGTTTCTTCTAAAACAACTATCAGGCGTATAAAAGAATTCGGATACCGGTTTTACACTGCTAAGAAGCCAATGTTAACAACACAAATGAAGAAAAAATGAATTGAATGCTGCAAAAACTATCACAGGGGGAATGAAAATGATTGGAAAAGGTCATTTTCTCAAATGAATGCTGATTTCGTGCAATCAATGATGGACAACAAAGAGTCATCTGTAAAAAACATGAGGAACTGGAAGCTGGATGCATTTCAAGATCTAGTAAATTCCCACCCTCAATTATGGTTTAAGTACTCTGACTTCTGCGGGTTTCGGAAGTATTTGTATCATTGATGGCACAGTGACAGCCTTAAAATATTGCCAGATAATGGCTGATAACCTGCTTCCAACTACGCAGTTCTATATTTTCCAGACAACGATTACATCTATCAGCAAGATCGAGCTCCTGCTCATACAGCCAGATTAAGTAAGGAATGGTTTTCTGAACAAAATATTAAGGTTATGGATTGGCCTGAGAATTCTCCGGATCTGAATCTGACCGAGAACATTTGGAGAAGTATGAAAAAAATGATCTGAAAGGAGAACATGACCTCTAGGGAGTCCCTGCAAGATGCTGTCATTAATGCCTGGACTAAAATTACAACAGAGGAACATTACAAGTTAGTAGCATCTATAGTTGGTTTATTAGAAATTTTGGCGTCGACTACTAAGGTCATTTTGCGCCTTTTACACAAGTTATATCTGTACACAGCCCGGGACACACATAATCATCCATGCCCACGGCAGGATTCGAACCCACGACCAAGAGGACTCGAGAACTAGAAAGCCTACGCCCTAGCCCTCTCGGCCATCTGGCCGACTAGTAGCATCTATGCCACGTCGAATTCAGGCAGTGCTCAAGAACAAAGGTGATGTCACTAAATATTAATACAGACATTGCTAAACTTTTGTCTCATAATTTGCAAGTTGCTAAACTTATGTCCCATTTGTTTCCGTATAACAATTTGTTTTCCCTACCGTAAATTACGAATATTGCAAATTGCAGAATAAAGGTTGCTGTTTGGATAAAACTGTTCATTTTTTGTTTTCACACTTCTATTGGGCAAAAATAAAATATTATTGTTTCTGCGTTTTGCTAATTGCTAAACTTTTGTCTTTGAGTTGTAATAGAATGCTCTATCGCACTATTGGTCAGCATTTCGTTGATGGAACCATGGCCGCCACTGTTGAAGTTAAACTCGCTCATTCAAATGAAATTACTGTAATTATTTACACATTTCATTAATAAAATTATTAAAGGTTCATTAAATATATAAAAATAAACTAGAAAGTTATATAAATAATAAAATTACTACTTAAATTATTATGTAATATACCGTATTTTTTCGAATATTGGCCGCATTCACTTTAGGCCGCAGCCGCAAATTTGACAGTGGAACGAAAAAATAACCCTTTAAAGGACGCAATTCACTTTAGGCCGCAACTTCTAGGGTCTACAAAAAGATCGAACTACTTCGTTTTAGCGTCCCACAGTATCTTAAATAGTAATTTAGACACCAGTTACATTATTTATATAACCTTCTAAATTATTTTAATATATTTAATGAAACTTTTATAAATTTATTAATTTAATGTGTAAATAATTATAGTATTTTCATTTTAATAAGTGAGTATAACTTATTTTATCGGCCATGGTTCTATCAACAAAATGCTGACCAATAGCGCGATAGAGCATTCTATGACATCACAACACCTTGGAGTAGAGTGGGCTAGAAGGCATCTCCGACTATCGCCGACAATGATTTCAACACGTGAATTTCATAATAATTTATGAATGAAAATGTATGCAAGTGGTTAATTGTTCTGCAGGGTTAGAATATTAATTTCACTGTTAGAAAACAATTGAACAAAGGCTGAATAATTTAAAGCCATGAACTCAAATCAACCGTGTTTTTATCGGATAATTTTTGCCGATCTACGATCGATTTACCTTTTCAAAAAGTACGAGGGTGGGCTGAAAAGTAATGCCTCCAAAGCCATAACACTTATTTTTTAACGAATTTAATTTTTTTTTTTTTCAAATGATGGCTTATTTTGTTCTCTTTTCAATGCATTATTCACTTTTCAACATAGTTCCCATCTCTGTCCACACACTTTTGCCAACGTGACACTAGTCGTGACATCCCGTCGGAGAAGAAGTCCATTGGTTGTTTTCGACACCAGGATCGAATCGAGTCTTCAAGCTCGTCATCAGAGCTGAATCGGTGTCCTTTAAGCGTTTCTTTAAGGTTTGGGAACAAGTGAAAATCGCTGGGAGCGAGGTCAGGGCTGTACGGCGGATGCGGTAGAACCTCCATGAACTTCAGTCGCTGCAACCCTTCTTGTGTTTCTCGACTTGTGTGTGGACGTGCATTGTCGTGCTGCAGAATAGGGTCCATACCTTTCCGAACTCGGAGCAACCGGGCGCAAAGCTTCTCTAGCGTTTGCACGTACTGTTTTGAATTGATCGTGGTTCCTGGTTCCTGGTTCTTCAAGGTGGACAACACCCTGGAAGTCCCAAAAGATGGTCAACATGACTTTCCCTGCTGACTTGAAAACCCTGAACTTTTTGGGACATGGAGATGTTGCATGACGATATTCCAACGATTGTAGTTTGTTCTCTGGGTCAAAATGATGTGCCCATGATTCATCCCCCGTGAGAATGCGCTGCAGAAAAGCCTCACCCTCACGCTCGTACCGGGCCAACAGATCCTGGCAAACGTTCTTTCTCTTCTCTTTGAGTTCAGGAGTGAGCATATGCGGTACCCAACAAGCACAAACCTTACGATATCCCAGCAACTCGGTTATGATAACGTGCACTCTCTCCTTGGAAATTTGGAGCTCTGTAGCGATGTCATATTGCTTACCGTAAATATTCTACTATAACGCGACTTCTTGTATAACGCGACTCTACTTTTTCGGCCCAAAAAATCGGCAAAAATCCTATCCTCTTGTATACGCGACCCCCATTTTTGACTCCTCGCGAGAAATAAAATGTACGAACTTATACAGAAAAAAAATCTTTATTTTTAAATAGTCTGGATATTTAATATTCAAAAACCTTCAAAATCTGATTCATCTGTGTCTTCGAACAGGTCTTTCCAATCTTCCTCAGTTAATTTGACATCTGTATCCCAGTCTTCGAAGTCTTAGAAGTTTCGATATTTGGGAGAAGTCATTATCAATGTTGTTAGATGTTGGCGACGAGTAATTCGAATAAAAAGTGAATTA
>JAHWFO010083058.1:3430289-3453490 GCA_023313115.1 Rhysida immarginata | reverse complement strand
ATTTGGTTTTAATGTCCCCTAATTCAGAATAAAAACATTTCGCGTCCTTGGGGGTGAAGGGGTAAATTTTGAAAATTTTAATTTTGTAGGGGTAGGGGTTAGACCCCATGTGTTATTTAGAAAGTTGTAGAGCATCATGTAAAATGTGGGTTTAGCAAAAAAACCCGGTGAAAAAATTTCAAGCCCTGCCCTCTTTATCACGGTAAAGTGAAAGGTATGGCTAGCCGATGTGGACAAAAACCATACTTATTAGAAAACAGTAAGGCCTACATTTAGAAAATTAATGAGAATGAATGAGTCGTTACCCTGAAAAGCTAATAAACTCGACCGGGCTTTTCCCCCCCAGGAAAAACATTATGAAATTTGAAAACTGTGCATGGGAAATGGGAAATGAGTTTTCCGGTTTTTGTCTACATTAGCTAGCCATACCTTTCACTTTACCCACTCGATAAAGGGCAGGGGATGAGATTTTTTCACCGGGTTTTTTGCTAAACCCACATTTTACATGATGCTCTACAACTTTCTAAATAACACATGGGGTCTAACCCCTACCCCTACAAAATTAAAATTTTCAAAATTTACCCCTTCACCCCCAGGGACGCGAAATGTTTTTATTCTGAATTAGGGGACATTAAAACCAAATAATCAATATTCATTTTCCCCCAATCTGTTCCCCTTGAGTCATTATTTGGACCTAAAGACGGGACACCAGTTATGAAACACCCTGTATATGTGCTACATGTATTGTGAATTTGTCATCACCATTCTTTAAGAAGATAAGTTCATTTTTTAAATTTTAACTGAATGAACAGAATACATTTTATGTTTCTGTTAAGGTTTTTCGTAGCCATTAAAGATTTCAGTTTTCATTCTGAAAGCTTTTTTTTTTTTTTTCTCCAGTGAATTAAGTAACTTGTACATCATTTAATTGTGATATCAAGTTATTACTTTTGTTCTTTACATTGTAAATGTTTAAAAGCTGCAGGCAAATAAAATGAAAATAAATAGCATGCATTACTTGAAAATTTTCTTCAATGTATTCCTGATCTCATAAAACAAAACTGCTAAATCCTTTTCACAGCTAGAAAATAAAGGTAACATTGTTTCAGATCCGGAAACCCAAATGACTGAGTGTGGTTACTATAATTGATTCTTTTTTCATGGGGAAAAAGGGGGGGGGGTCAAACAATACTTTCTAATTCAGGTTGACTAGTAACCAGGAAAACCTGGAAAAGTCAGGGAATTTTACAAAATCAGCAAAAAAAAATGCGAAATAGGAATGAAAAATTTGAAAAATATCAATAATATTCTATGAAAATAGATTTCTTTTGCTGCTTATGGTCAGGGAAAATAACATGATCAACCGGGAAAAGTCAGGGAATTTTATGAAATCGTTTTGCCAGACACACTGTAATTGTACAACTCATCTAGGAAGGTGATCAAACAAAAGAGTTCGATGGGGGGAGTAATTGTAATAATTATATTAACAATTACACGCGGTAAATGCTGATTCTTATTTCCTTAGATACTTTCCATCCAGCTTTTCGTCGGATCCACAGCAAACCGCAAATCTCACACATGGAATTAAATCATTTCAACATTTCAATTAATCTTTTCTGCTTGATTCGCCATCTAAATATCTCTGGAAATTAAACAAAATTTTCACGAATACAAAATTTTAACACGTGACAAGTAAAAATCCTTGCTTTAACAAATCCTTTCAACATTGATTCTGCTGGAGATGAGGCTGCCTGCCTCACTGCATACTTCTAAATTTCCTCACTTGGCGGTGTTAGTGGATTCTGACGGTGACTTTAGTAGAATGTGGTAATAGGTACAGTAAAATCCCGTTACAACGTACCTCACATTAACGTAATTTCAGAATAACGTACTAATTTTACATTCCCTTGGTTAAATTACCCTTCAGTACAACGTACATCGTTCACATGTCTTGCTCTGATTGGTCAATGCAGCCCATGCGAAAGTTGCGACTGGGCCAATGGGCTAGTTAAGCAGAGTTCCATACAGATTTTTTTTAAAAATTAATGTAATACTACATATTGTATACGCTATAGTGTATTTGTATTGAATAAAATAAAATGCATTCATGTATTCTTATGTTTTTCTATGAATATATGCATTGTTCACAAGCCTCCCCCCAATACCAGCTAAATTGGGAAATTCTAAAATACCAGCTAACTCAACGTAAGCATTGAGTTTCTCTTCCGACTCTAGTTGATTTAGTAACCACCAGGTGCGAATTCACTAGCGCTCCAAGCGGCATGCACCTAGCTTATTCTAAGTCCCATCCCCCACAGCATGTAATTCAATAGAAAATTCACTGATTAACTCAAACAAATTTTTTAATAAATCCTTGATAACTCAAAGAAATTTTGGTTTTAGTGAAGAGGTATTCCTAAATTTAAGCAAAACCTATCTTAAAAAAACAAGCTTTGCCTGTTGAAACTATTTTATTTTTCAACTTTAATTTTTACGTCCACATGATGCAGGAATCCTTCACAGTCGCTGGCAGCGATTGTGAAAATCAAAACTTAGCGCGAACACAAAATTGCGATCGAACTTGTTGATTGCGATCGTTCAATGGGAGAATATCTAGACGTAGTAAATGTGACGATTGCACGTTCATTTTAAGAGGAAGTGTTCATGTTGACCATAAAATTCATTACATGAATGATCGCAAACGAGTTTTTAGAACCAGTCATACACTTCTGATTGGCCGTTGCCATTTTGGTTTCAAAACTTCACTATCTCATTGCCTTTTTCGATGTAAAAGTAACAGAAATTCGAGAAAAAAGTGAATTCTCTGTAAAGTTTCAAATATAAAACATTTATACATATAAATGTCATTAGATGAAAAATAAATGGACAAAAATCGCCACGAGATGCCTTTCGAAAATTTTTACAAATCGGAAGCCATGCCAAAACAGCACCGGAATTGATTTCGTGCTGGAACAGGCCATATTTTACTGGGTCCGTACCGTATATGTATAAAACTAATCAAATTTGTAGAAATACTGTGAGTATAATGTAATCTTTGGTCATCTAGCCTCGTTTTCGACTTACTGGTTAACTCCAAAACCTGATAAGTCAAAATTTTTATGGGGTCCTCTGACGATTTGAGTTACCAGGGTTCGACTGTAATTATTTTATCTTGTAAATAAAGAGTTCTTTTTTAATCGTTATCTTACAAAATCTTGCATTAGATTTTAATTCAGTGAATCACATGTAAGGTTAAATCAAGGGAAGAGGGGGGGCTTTCTCAGAGTATTTGGTATCTTTATTTGTGGTCATAAAAAATATTTCGAAATGTTATTACGGACACAACGGAATTCTTTCCCAAGAATTAATACACTATAGATCTAATGGATGGAGACGGGTCCTCTGGGTGAGGTGACTCATTGAATGATACGATTTATTTCATGGCTGCTAAACTAAGACTTAATTAGTGTGTAGTCATGTGTGGGTATCTTGTGTTGTGCTAGTTGTGATCAAATTAATATTGTTGAACAACAGACATGTCACAGACTTCCGTGTCACAAAATAATACAATTAGCCTCCATATATCGAAACTGATGGTTCCCTGAATAAAATTTAATACAGAGAACGTTTGATATTTTTAATTCTCTAATATTTTGAGTAAATAATCTTTGTTTTGGCATTTTCTCACGTTTTTAAATGATTATAACTCATAGGAAACGAGTAATTATTAAAAAACAAAGTTTTAAACATTAAAAAAATTATTTATTTCTTATGTATGTTCAAATTTACAAAAGAAAATTTTACAGCAAGTGCTGATTAATGTGATCACAGTTAATGTTATCAATTGACTATTGTTATCATTTTTCTTTGGTATGGAACACTTGTATCTAAATACATACTAAATCACCGTTTATTGTGATCAAAACTTCAGATGTTATTAAATTTTTCTCTAAATGTAGTAACAATATTTGGATTGGCTCCCGAATTTCGTCATAATTGCCACTTTTCATTTCTCTAAGCCAGTAGGCACTGTCAAAATAGCCGACTGGTCAGTTATAACACTGCAACCACTATAGGCGTACATAACTCCATAAGTGGTCATTCGGAATCAATCAACAATCTGCTCTACCATCATGATAGGAAAGGAGTCATTTTATCCTCTGGATGAGTAAACTAGGTTTCATCTGGCTTCTTTCCTAGTTCAGTACTTCTCCTGTTACTTCCTGGAAGAGTATGGCAGTGAAAGCAATTTTTCTGGATCACTTGTTTCGTTTTTCCCTGCACTGGTCGATTGTCATTCAGAATGAGATGTCGCAGGTAGGGTTACTGAAGACAAGAATGAGCCGCCAGGCAGTGAAGAGCAATGTTCTATTCCTCCAACTTCTATTGAAGTGCGTGGAGCTCTGGATGTTTAACGAAAAGGAGTGCAGAATTCGGCAGAAGATTTTATGTTGCACATCAGTATGAAAAACATATTGATAAACTCCTGACGAAAACCAACAGGCAATCAACAATTAATGACTTCTTTTAGTTTCATATCTCTTTCAGGATACAGGAATTAAAAAATTTTTTTATTTTATTAAATTAGTATATTCTTATTTATTGTAGTTTTATAATCAATATTATAAGACTGTACTGTGAAATGTAATGTTTGCACAATGCCTATTTTCCCCAACAATGCATTTTTTTTCAACTTCAGCTATTGTTATCAGTCGGTTATTGCTATCAATTTGGCTTCGTCCTAAAGTGATCATATTAAGCAGCAACCCACTGTAATTAAGAGGGTTGATCGAAAAGTAATGCCTTCGTGGCTATAACTTTTTTCTTTGGTAAACAATTTTCAAAATTTTTTTTGTTTACCTGATAAATACATTTTTTCTCTATGTAATGCCCCATATTCACTTTTCCACAGTCCTCATCCCTTTCCACGCACTTGCGCCAAAACGTGACTAGTCGGATGAATCCATCAGAGACGAATTCATTGTGCCGGGGGTTGTTGTCAACACCATGATTGAATTTCATCCTGTCGTCAGAACGAAACCAGTGTCCTTTAAGGTGGTCTTTCTTATTTCGAAAGCGGTGAAAGTTGCAAGGTGCAAAGACTGTGAAAAAGTGCAAAAAGTCAGAATTCTTCTCCAACAGGTTCCCCTGACTAGTCACATATTAGTGCCAGTGTGTGGAAAGAGATGAATACTATATCGCAAAGTGAAGACTAGCGCATTATATAAAAGACATGTAAGTATTAGGTACAAAAAGAATTTTGAAAATTGGTTAAAAAAAGAAAAAAAGAAAAAAAGAAAAAAAGTTACAGCCAAAGGCATTACTTTTCGATCAACACTTATATTTAAGCAAATTATACGTGTATTTTATATAATTTATTTTTTTGACAAAATAACTTCGAATATCCGATTGAGTATATTGGACTGTAATTGTTTCGAAGTAATGCAAGCACTTGTGATGCATTGGAAATTACGTATTATGACTGGAGTTAGTGTTTTTTTTAAATCATATATTTGGAATAGGACAATAGTCGTTTTAGCTCATTGTAAGGTAACTTACTTGTGGGGCAAATAAAGTAGTTATTACCGTAAATGCCCGATTATAAGTCGCCCCCGAATATAAGTCGCACCCCCAAATTTAAGGTAAATTTCGGTACAAAATTTTTTTTCCCTTAAAATTCAAGCCATGACATCATAATCGATAATGCTAATTACATCACTGAAAAATCAAAACAAACACACTAAATGCAATGTTGAAACTAGTTTATTTACATAAAAAACAAAAAAGGTATCAAAATCCTTCAAAACTTTCATTCTCACTCTCCCCAAAGTAGACGTTCATACTTACCAACGAAATCTGGAGAAAAATCGGACAGCGTTTTGGATCAGCGTTTAAGAAGTGAATAGCTTGGAGTAATTGACCTGGTTTGTGTTAAACTTTGACAATCGACAATCGAACAGTGTAGTGTATCGGTATTCGTGTGGAACTTGAAGCATAGCTTCCATAATCTCACCCTTCATAATCATATTCCAAGGGAAATACACTGAACTACAAAAGAAGCCTGATGTACCCACAAAGGTCATCCAAAGTATGAAAGAAAATTGCCTCCTCTTGGTGGAGGAAAATTTGATTGACGATTGTCTGAACTAGAAGTATATTACATAGTAAGCCACAGAAAAAAACGAAAGAATTTATGAAACCCAGTAATCTGGGAAGATGACATTATCAATGTCATCAAAATTGACATCAAAGATATGTCTTGGATTACGATGCCTTTTTCTATGTAGAGAATGTTTTAGAATGTCAGAGACTAGATCAATTTCATGATTTGCCATAATAGGCAGCACGGTTTTCATGAGCTCTTGAACATATTTCCCGACATGGGTCATATCGAAGTCATTATGAATGGAGTAATTGCGAGCAATTCTCCTATCTAATTGTGCAATAGTCCTTAGGGTAATGTTCTGGAAAGTTTGGAGTTCCTTCCATCTTGTCTTGCAAATCGTAGCCCAGACGGGCATGCCATATAGCAAGATGACACGAACAATTATTTTGTATAACAGTAGTTTGTTATCAACACTGAGGGCACTGTTACGACCCAACAGAGCAATTAAGCTAAACTTTGCTTTTTTCGCCTTGTTCATCGCATAAGTCACATGCATATTCCATGATAGTTTTGAATCAATAACAACGCCAAGGTATCTATAATTATCAACCCATTCCAAGTATTTGCCATATAACTTTAAGGAGTCAAGATTTCTCTTTTCCTTCTTAGTGATAAACATTGCTTTGCATTTGTCTACATTCAGTTTTAATCGCCACTTGCTAAACCAGATTTCACATTCTTTAGGGGCTTTCTGCAAACGTGATACAACAACACTAGGCTGGCGTGCCCATGTCAGTATAGCAGTGATGTCGCTCCTATTTCGCATTTTTTTTGGCTGATTTTGTACAATTCTTTGGTTTTTTGTAAAATTCCCTGACCTCTCCCGGTCGCTAATCATCCTGTCGTTAAAACTTACAATTAGAAAAATTTTAGGCTAAATTAACGTAGTAATGGGTAGAGCCGTGCGATGCTTAAAACATCGATGTTTAGCATCGATGTCAGAAAAGCTACTCGAGGTTAATGAGAAAGCATCGAGGTAAACATCAAAGTCAACAATAAAACATCGAGGTTAACGATAAAACATCGAGGTAAACATCGAAGTCAACAAGTAAACATCGAGGTTAACGATAAAACATCGAGGTAAACATCGAGGTTAACGAGAAAACATCGAGGTTAACATCGATGTCAGAGACACCACTATTCCGCATAAATGAATTTATAAAATTAAAAAAAAAGATAAATAATATTCTGTAGTCGATTAAACAATAATAAATACATATTAATTTAATAAAATTTAAGTGCCGTGACATATACCGTAAGTTAACTTCGTTTGAAGTTTATCAGGATAAAATGCAACTCCGTGGATGTGTTCGTTAATTTATTCAAAATGGCGGCATGCGAAGCAAAGTCGTGTTTATATCTCCTTCGAAGTTAGTTTCCTCGATATTTTACATAGATAAATAATTTTCTATAGGTGATTACTGTTAACAATAATAAATTTATCAAATAAATATCTGTTTAAGTGGAATAAAATAACTACTTGTTTGCTATTCAATCAAACATGGCAACAGCTAGTATCGAAACAACTATATCAACATCGATAAGTAGCCCATCGACAGGTAATTTTTGCTAGGCTCGAGTAAACGTCGCACCCCTGTTTTTTCACTCATAATTTGGTACAAAATTTTGCGACTTATATTCGAGCATTTACGGTAAGTACTGCTCCAAGTGTGGGCTCGATCAGTACCAATATCATAATTGTCTGTATTTGAAAATAGCGTGCGAGTTTTGCTCGTTTTATTGAGTAAGTAACTTTAACTGTCGTTCTATCTTTTGTGTTTTCCATTGTTGGGAGCACCGTGAATGCTGTAACAATGTAGTATATGTTTGGTAATCCTTTGTTGATAAGGAGATTCTGGGAATCAGAGATATAAAATGTTGGTTCTGTTATTTAAGTTGAGAGCATATTATTATTGTTATGAGAGAAAAATAGAATCAGCATGAAGCTGTGGTCGAGGAAAAAGCAAACAAGCTGTTCCCTACCCATAGTGAGCATGTATTGCTCATCATGAGCAATATGCAACAGTATTGGTTGTACGCCGGGTTGTTTAATGATGTTATTAGAAAAGTTTTAAAGCGGTTGTGAACCTACGATTGTGATGTGTGAAGTCGACCAAGAGAACGATTTGCTGCCATTGGGGATGTGTAAGCGAAGCCTGTATCAGCTGCAAAGTTAAGAAAACGAGCCATGAGATGACTTCTTTGTGCAACACTTTTTTTTTTATTTGCTAAGTAGTTCATTCTATAACGTAATGTACCGATCAGGCCGTGATAAATTCTGGCTTTCCTAAGTGCGTAATATTTGAACGCAACAAGTCTGACTGTGACTATGTTCTCTGCCCACGTATGGAACCAACAGAATCGCGGAAGGATACAGTGAAGCGTCCTCTGTTTAGTGACTGAACTCGATGTTGTTGTACAGAATTAAAAAAAAGTAAATTACCTGCTTGTATTGTGTACATATGTAATTTAGATAGCACTGTATATGCTAATTATATTCGCTAATTCACTGCAAGCCAGTAACATTGGATTATAAAGGTATAAGGTGCAAAGCGGCTGTTATTCCGCAGGGTTGATTAGTAGAGGCACGGGTGTGAGCGGCAGAGTGGCGTTTGTAATCTTATCACTTGTTTTATGAGAATACTTAAGAGAGGGGGGTTGCTGCCTTCTTCCTCCTGGTCTTTGTCCTGTATGCTGCAATTTACAAGCCAGCAATCAGGGGAGCCGAAATGGATGAAAAAGGTGGCATGACGCGATCCAGACGGTTGCACTTGCATTCTTGAAAACTCCCGTTATCTTGATCCTGCTATTTATACATACAGCAAAAGGCAAAGGAGGGATGCAGACGGCAACCAATATGAATCTGTCCTACTTTTCAATGACTGGTTAGCGTTATGGAGGTATCTGTATGATTAAAAGCGGATAATTGCTAATAATGCCTGCCTTAGATATATAGTTAATAGGAGTCATACAGAAAATTGAGTTATTGGTTGGAAGGGATCTAATAAAAGCTACCTAAGGGGAGGCATAACCTGTAGGTTTCTGGGGAACAATAGAAGCTCCGGGGTCATCTTCTGTTAAATATTAAGGGTTGAACATTAAATTGGAGTACTCCACATTGTTTTATTTGTACTTATATATATATTTAGAAAATTTTCATGAATCCTTTTTTCTGGCCCACTCTGTGTCTCAAAATTCCTGGTACAAGCTTTTAGGGGAGGTAGTAATTTGAACGATAACTGAGATATGAACAGAAATAAAAATGCCACCACCAAGATCAATATGTTAATAACTCAGATTCCGGAATGCCTAGAATAATGAAATTTGGGGGAATAATAGGGTACATAAAACCGTGTATGCCGTTAAATTTGAACGAATTCCAACAAGTAGTCAACATCTTAACACGTGCTGATTAGTACTCGCATGTGAGCAATGTTACGAATTTGAATGCGCAACTCGGAAAGTATTCGTTGGAATATGATCAAGTTTTAACTGTATATACTATTTTATGTACCCTATTATTCCCCCAAATTTCATTATTCTAGGCGTTCTGGAACCTGAGTTATTAACATGTTGATCTTGGTGGCAGCATTTGTATTTCTGATCATATCTCTGTTATCGTTCAAATTTGGACCCATGTTCATATGAACTTTTTTGCTTAGAATCACCCATACTATCTCCCCTAAAAGTTTGTACCAGGAATTTTGAGACACCCTGTATATATATATAAGATTTGGTCAAGCTCAATAAATTCACCACCTATGATTATCACAGCGTGTTGGAGTCACCTTATTTATTCACACTTCCAGCGAGTTCAACAACCCTGCACCCCACCACTTGGGAGTTGCTTATAGCTCGATCTTGCATACCACGACCCTCCCCCGCGCGTGGGCGTATGCACAGTATATTGCAAACTGTGGCAGATTATTTCAAGCACTACAAAAAGTTGCAGTTTGGAAGGCTTCATTAGATTTTCTTCTTCCTCAGTTTCCTCTTCATTATCCTGGTTTGTCATTATCACGTATAAATTTTCTAATTTATCTTTATCAGTCAGGATAATGAGCTATAGTTCTTCATCCACATTTAAAAAATTTTCAGAGGTCATTCCTTCCTCTATTTCACCATCTAAGTGGAGCAGATTCCAACAATCTTCAATTTTAGTATAATATTGGTTTCTTCTTCAACTATTTCCTCTACAAAACATGCTTTAGTAAAACAGTTTTTTATTGTGTATGGCGTTATGTTGTTCTCCCACATGTCAGCCAATGCTTGGCTACTGCCGAATTGTCTGAGAGTCCATATTTTGTGTGTGCCATATGTTCTTTCCACAGAGTTTCGGCATTCTTTTTTGATGGCCCCTGGAAAACCTTATTACAAATTTTACATAAATCCCAGACTGTAACTTCAGTAGGGTCTTGTCTTTCGGATTTCCTAGCAGAAACTTCAATGAATTGGGGTTTCTGTAGGCCAAAACTTTTACTATACTCCTTGAAAATACCTTATAAACCTTTAGTTTATGGTTGTAGGAAATTATCAGATAGTTTTTATCTTCTTGTCCCTTGGACACTAGTGGATTCCACAATATGTTGTTTCAATTTTCGTTTTCTTAAAAGGTCATCTATCATTTCTTGTTCATATCTATTTATTATGGCACTGTCCTTAATGTAACAGATTTCGCTGTGAAAGTTTTCCTTATTCATAGGAATCTGCAGCACTCAGTCTATCAAAAAAATTAGAGGTCGCGATCTTTTGGCCCCAACAATGGTAGGAGCTATGATGGATGAAGACGTCTTTGTAGGTTGGCTTCCTGTAAACATCAAATTCCAATGTCTGTTTGGAATGAATGATTTTGAGATCTAAAAACAGTCAAAAATCATTTCTTTCTAACTCAAATGAGAATTTTATGAAAGGATAGTAACTGCTGATGTGGGTTAAGAATTCATCGATGTCCCATTGTTCTTTGTCAAAAATGGAAAAAATATTGTGAACATACAACCAAACATTGGGAAAATAGAAATTGGATGTCTTAAGTTGCTTTTCAAGTTTGCGCATGAAGATTTCTGCGAGAATAGGATAGTTATACAGTAGTAGTTGCCCTAAAATTAAAAAAAAAAAATGTTATTACACAGTTTCGTGAGAATGATATTATTGATTCCTTAGCTAACGGAATTCTCATTTTCCTTGAGGACCTGTTCCAGAAAGGCGAGTGTATCCAGAATGGGTATGCTTGGGGAATAACAAGAAAACATCAAATGACACAAGGATGTGGTTGTCCGAAATGGAAAAGTCCTTGAGCTTCTTAATAAGGTCAGTATTGTTTTTATGGGACAAATCCATGAGGTCTAATTTAAGCACGGAGTTATCTGGGGTTGTTCTGCTTACCTAAAACTGTAATTATCCCAGGCAACGCCGGGTGTTTCTGCTAGTATTTTATATAAATTTTAAACTAATTCATTTTAAAATCCTTAAAAAATTAACGTTATAGATTAAAGTAATAAGTAAACATGTATGTATCGCATTCATATGGGTCGATATTACACAATCTGTTGTTATTCATCTTATCTGAAGAATCCATAATATTGCTTTCGAATTTCATTAAGGTTTGAATCCAAAATATTGCTTATATACCGAATTTCATTAAGGATTGACTAACGTTTGCCAATAGGTGTTCGTTAATCAATCACCTCCGTCTGGCATAGATGATGTCACACTGAGTTCTATGTTAAAAAAGTTTTCCAATGGAGAGGGTCCGATTTCACATATTTGTTGCCTCTTTCTTAAACAATTTGTAACTTCCCCCCTAAAAACTTGTTTTCTTTTTTTATGCCACATTCTTTTTGATTATTTATTATCTCAATACTGAATTTTTTGGTGTCATTTGTCCTTTAAGTCTGGGAATAAAGCAGGCCATATATGAGGTCCACCTAGCTTAATCAAGTGGTCTTGATATGTTGCATTTAAAAACTAAAGAGCAGCCACACTAAAATGTACTACTGCATCGTTGTGCATAAACCACATTTTATTTCTCGTTGCTAATGGTAAATCCTCTAGAAAGGCAGTGCTCTAAAAAACAGCAGTTTTTTTAATAATGAGAATGTTGTTAAAAGATATCAGTATTGTTTCTGTCGAAAAATCTTTATTGTCTTGTATCTTTGAAACAAAGTGGCATTCTGAAATCATGAATGGACAAAACATTATTAAAACAACCCAAAGAATCATGCCTTGAACTTTTGCAGTATGTTTAATTGACACCATGTATAAAAATACTGTTAAATAACTTATCCAAATACTTTTTTTGTCCTACATTAATTTTCATGCTTTTTGAACTGTTTAAACATTTAGCAAAAATGTCTTTTAATATATATATAAAAAAAAAAATGTTTAATCATCATACATTTACACCCCTGTAATCTAACATCGCAAAGATTATAACCTTTATCAAATTAACAATGCTAACTCAAGATGTATAATCTGTATTATTACCTTATAGAAAGAATTTATAAATTTTACATTACCTTCATATCCATCTTTATTAAGATCACTACAGTTAGCGATAGCAAAACCAAAACGTGAATCAGGTTTTCCTGTAAGTTTTTGAGGTATCGTATGCTTGTTAATTCCCTAAATAAAATAATATAATCCAGGGTGGTATTTTAATTTTAAAATTGCAATGAAACAGAAATATCTAAACAAATACATAATTTTAAATACAGATGCACTTAGATACAATAGTCCTTGGCTACTGCAAAACTTTTTCTGAAAAGTTTCAAATTCTGTTAGGTTTTTACCATATTAACAACTCTTACCAGCATAATTACAGGATGATTCTAAAGTCCTGCAACACCCATTTTCCATATATGCAGTGAAAACGTCTAAGGGGACCACCCTTGGTTCCATGCATAAAGAGGTCCTCATGGTAGGTGGTTCTTATACAGTGCTGGCCATAATAATAAGACCAGTCGAAATACAAAACACAAAATATTTTTATTTAATTTTTTAAATATTTTCTGTTTTTTAACGTATAAATAATTTTATTTGTGAAAGGAAATAAAAAAATAAAGTTATGACAAAATTCAGTTTTTATGAATAATCTCTATAGAAAGCAGTGGACAAAATTATAGGACCACAATGTTTTTTTTTAAGGAAAATAAATAATAAAATATTTTTTTCCAAAAAATAAATAATATTAATATTTAGTTAGTTTACCATTTAAACTTAATACTTCAATTAAACGGTTGGTCATTGCCTGATTCAAGTTTAACAGTCTTTCACAAGGAATCTTATCCCATGCTTTTTGAATGGCAAATTTTAAGCCTTTTGCATTCTCAAATTGTTTTCCATTTGCATATACACTTCGTACAAGATCACCCCATAAATTCTCAATTGGATTGAGATCAGGACTCATGCTGGCCAGTCCAACACAGTCAGTCCTTGATCACAAAACCACTCTTGCATTGATTTTGCACAGTGGATAAGTGCATTATCTTGTTGAAATACGATGTCTGGATCATTCAATTCATCTCTAACAGCCGTATTCACGATCTAGTAGCAAACCGCATCTCAAACTGCGTCGCTGAAAACTGCGTATCAAGTGATACTAGGTTCAGATTTTTTTGCTGCTATTCACCATTTCTATCTGAGACCGGTTTACAGCTACTCATTTTTGAGACAGACTTTTTTGTAACAACATCTACCATTGGCTCTATAGAGTCACATGACCTCGCTGGCCGGAAGGAAAAAAAAATCCCAGTATTGAATTGCTCAGTCTGCAGCACTACATATGTACGTTTCGTATTATTTTGGAATGGAAACGTTAGAATGTATTGCTTTTCTCCACCACTGATATAACTATAATTTCCTTTTGTATTTAATGAACGACACAATACTTATTTTCGACTCACTTCATCTAATTCAGCAGTACTTGTTCCATTGGCGTCAAGCAGGCATTTCTATAGGTCGAATGCTTCAAAGCATAACTTACCAGGGCTACATGGTGCTTCACAGTTGACTTTGAAAAGCGATAGCGTGCGATGAAATCTAGATCGTCGAGTAGTTCTATATTGCTGTCTCTTTCATAATGAACTACTCGCGATCGACGTTCCAGTGACTCAATAACATGGAGCGTGTCGGAATCATCATAATCATCGAAATCCTGAAATGAAGCCATCGCTATCAAATAAACAAAACGACTATGAAAGTTTAGTCGATTTGGCGCTATGAAGCTGTGACATGTGATGTCAGTGGTTGTATTTATATTATTTTGTTGTTGCCATTGTTTTCATTATTTTTTTGTTTTAAGTAATCCAAAGTTCTTTTTTTTGTTTAGTATTTTATAATGAGTATTATTTTATTAATAATTCCGTGTTTGTAATAATAAGCTTTAATTCCTTTTAGCGAACTTTTAAGATTGGTTGCCAACAATAAGTTTCCTTAATGGGTTAGCATTGTTGCTAACTCATTAGGAGATTGTTGCGTTTTTTTAAAGTTTTTTCTTTGTGGAATAAATGTAAATAAGAAAATATAAGAGATAACTTCCGTTTTCTGAGTAGGATGGTCACGTTTAAGAGTGTAGCTAAAAACATGGCAGATAGACCTATTTTAGCGATCTCAATTTTAAGTTATGGCTTTAATGATCACTTCACTTGTTAAAACAAAAATTAAGTACAGTGATATCATTCTCATAACGAAATATACAGTTTGATGGCAAATGGAACCAGTCCTTGTTGTTTTCAAGTGCAACTTTGATCTTCTAAGATATGCTAACGATGTTTGGTCCAGTGTTCTATGTTAACAATGATCAATCTTTCCCCACGTGTATTGCAGTGAAGCTAGAATAGCTAACTATTGTCGTCATGGGGCGTTTTAGAGGAGAAGACTGGTGAGTGTTGCATGGTTTATTTTGACGGGACCCCGGGAATATTGTCGAAGAAAATTCGTTCATTCGAACAATCGAACTAGCGATTTTTAACCCCGATTAGGAGAATGCAGAAGCATATCTGAGGAATGACAGACACTAAGAATTGTGATCAGTTTTTAACTGAATTAAAGAGAAGTGTTCCTTATGGAAGCACATTTTATTTAGAATGTTATTTATATTAACTAGCTAGTAAAATGTTTTATGAGTGTGAGGTGGCACAAGAGTTCCGCTGTTAATAGTTAATATTGTGGAGTATAATTTGGGTAGTATTTTGTCGTTTTAAGTACTGGTGGCTCCTCTTGAGTATTAATTATAGGAATGGTGATTATTGGGCTATGCTTGACAGTGAAGGGTTAATGTGGCCTCCCTTCTAATTGTTTAAAAAAAAAAAAAAAAAAAAAAAAAAAAAAAAAAGGTGCACCCGACGTTTTCCTGTACGTCAGCGGTAATATAATACATCATAGTGGAACACAATCATATTCCGTTAACTGATTCTGGGACAACAGTGGTAGGTATGCGCCTGGTGATGACAATCTCAAATATTTATAAGCGAACCTTGTAAAGCCACAGGCAGGTTAGTAAAGAGAGAAAACTGCCAAGGGGACGAAGTATGTTATGGTTAAGGAAAGGTTGCAGATTAGTTTAGTAGGGGCCCCTAATAAATACAATTTACTGATTTTTGAATAATTTGTTGTAGCAAATTAGAATATGACGAATAAATAATGGCAACAAAAACTCTAGGTGTTAATGGTACTTTAATTAAAATGTGTCACGACTAAATCCTTGACAGGTCCCAAGAACCCGTGATCGTGTCAGGGTGAGTGTGAAGGTTACATTTTGGAACCCCATAATAATAGAACCCCCCCCCCCCCTGGCACGTCACAAAGCGAACGAGAACAAATGGCGGTTCGATGTGGCAGATGTGGCCAAACAGCAACTTCTACACATGCACCGCTTCTAATACTAGTCTTGCCACCTACTTTTCTCCGTCTCAGATTTGCGACAAAGTTGGCGTCATTTCTGAGACGTGATACGCAGTTTATGTCGTTGTGAATACCGTTTTTTGCTGCTACTCATTTTTGACACTGAGATGCAGTTTGCTACTAGGTCGTGAATACGGGCGTAAATGGCAACAGGTAATTCCTAAATTTTCCTGGTAATCGTTGGCTGTTGATTTCCCTTTGACAAACGCTAAGCTTGATTTTCCCTTTGCTGAAAAAGCAGCCCAAATCATCATGCTGCCTCCACCTTGAACACGTTTTGAAAGAATTTTTTCTGAACGCCGAAGATCATGCCAGTAGAACGTATGCCATCAGACCCATCCAGATTAAATTTTTTTTCATCACTGAAGATGGTATGGATCCACATTTCACTATTTCCAATACACCATTTTGCAAATGCCAATCTGTCTTTCATATGTTTTGAAGTTAACTTTGGCTTTAACTTCATTTTCATATACACGTGGTTTTTGGATGCATGGAGTATACGGCGTATTGTTCTAGGTGAAACAGGAAGATTCAGAGATGAAGTGATGCTTGATGATGTTGAACCAGTATCTGATGCTATTCGAAGGATAGCATGTTTGTCTCTTTCTGACACCTTACTGGGTCTTCCAGGACGGCAAACGTTTCCATACTTCTCAGGATTTTGTAGAAAATTATGCACAACAGTCTTTGATCTGTTAATTAATGCTGCAATCTCCCTTTCGCTTTTCCCACAGTTATCATAGGCAATAATTTGATCTTGCTGTTTGTCAGTTAACTTTGTACCACGTCCCATTGTTCGTTTGCAGTCAAATCACATTGATTCTCTTTTTTTTTATTAATGATTAAGCAGCCTGCGGTAAAAAAAAAAGCACCAGACATGCAAATTTTTATGGAAAAATACATTATTCTCAGGGTGGTCCTAAAATTTTGTCCACTGCTTTCTATAGAAATTATTCAAAAAAACTGAATTTTGTCATAACTTGTTTTTATTTTTTTATTTCCTTTCACAAATAAATTATTTATATGTTAAAAAACAGAAAATATTTAAAAAATTAAATAAAAATATTTTGTGTTTTGTATTTCGAGTGGTCCTATTATTATGTCCAGCACTGTATATAGGGTGTCCCAAGTTGATGTACATGTATTTTCTTGATACATATGATGTTTATTAATACTTCTACAAATTTAAATACAGACATATAGTACAAGTCAGGTTGCTGGTTTGAAAAAAAGATGTTATGTTTGCTTGGGTCAAACTTTTCAATCTGATTACGTCACCAATTTCCGGTTCCCTTATCAAGGTTTTTTTAAATACAGGGCGTGTTTAGGCAGGCTTCAGTTTAATGTGGTCCAGGTCCCATTAGAGAGGTGGTCCTTTTAGACAGGAGAAAATTGTATTATTTTAATAGGTAAAATTTTGGTTCCTACAGAAAAGTGGTCCACATAGCAGGTGGTCCCCAAGAAAGTTTTTACTGTATCTTCCAAAAATATAAATAATACAACATTCAAATTTTTGCTGTACACACTTAATTTCATCCTGATGGATGGCACTGTTAGTTAGCAAAAAAATAAGCAAATACTGTGGAAAGGGACAACCAGAAAGGGAAAACCTCTAATCCACAGAGAATAAAATTGAAATAAATACCTTTACCAAGTACCCATCTTCAGTAGGAAGGAAAAAGTGATAACAAAAATAAATAAAACCTTAAAGCTAGAGAATATACAAGATCTGTTCAACAAATAACCGAACTTTTTAATTACGCAGCAACGGATCGTTGTAGCAATGAACAGTTGGCAGCACTGCAATTGTCATATCATTCCGCATAATGGACTACTTACAAGTTTTTACATGTTGATCAGTTTCCGAGTTATTGCCATTTGAGTGCAACATGTTTCTTTGTTCGTGGCGATTTTTGCAATGTCCGATTTACGAGAGCAACGGTGCAACGTGAAATTTTGCATGCAACTGGGAAAAACATTCTCGGAAACATCACTGTTGTGGCATGACAACGCATCTGTTCACTCAACCTTGTTAATTTGCCAGTCTTATGCCAAAAATCAGATGACTGTTCTCCCTCTGCCTCCGTACTCCCCAGACGTATTGTCAAGAATCTCTCCCATTAGTTAAGCGAAAGGGATATTACAGACTCGTGAAAAAGATTAAAACAATGGGCCAATGAAACAAGAGGAAGCCCAAGGGGAAACATCTTGCCAATAGGGGGAGG
Organism: Rhysida immarginata; assembly: GCA_023313115.1. Lineage (NCBI taxonomy): Eukaryota > Metazoa > Arthropoda > Chilopoda > Scolopendromorpha > Scolopendridae > Rhysida > Rhysida immarginata. Next base: position 3,435,196 of record JAHWFO010083058.1, on the reverse strand, counting down.
GGTAGTAAACTAAAACAAAGTTAGATAATAAAAATAATGAAAGGAAATAAGAAAAATATAAACAAAAAATAAAAACAAGTAAAAATATTAACTTAAACAAAAATAAATTATTATTAATAAAAAAAGTACTAATAAATAAATAAATAAATAAATAAATAAATAAAAAGAAGCTTATGCCTATGGAGTAAGTTGTCGACAATGTGATCAAAAAAGCCATTCAACCTTGTAATAGGTTTAATGGTAATCAATTCAGTTTGGTGCTTTAGTCAGACACAAAAACATTAAGAAGGCAGTGGATCATAGCATGGAAGGCAGCATGTTTATGATTAGGACATTGAATGATTCTGTTCATAATATTCATAATATAGCTATGATTGTTGGTGGGTTTTCGATAAATGTCAAACTCTAACTTATCATGAACTCTATTAATGCTTAAATCTAGGAAACGAAGGCGTTCATCACTCAACTTCACGTGAGAATTTGATTATAGGAAACATATTTATACCATATACAGGGGAAATCAGAGAGGGTTGTAGCTAATTGAGAGAGGTATATCATACACACCACACAGTACAATTATGCAGGCTTTTATCAGTGTGGTTTTCATCTGATCTTAAAAAATTAATCATAAAGAAAAAAACGTCCTCATCTGAATTACAAAAATTCTCTTCATCCCACATTCAAATTACTGAGATCACAATGTAAAACCTTGGCGAAGCAATGTCATCGTAGTTATATATATAATATCGAACAGCAAATTAAATCTTATCTGAAACCTTTCTGGAGGTATGTAAACTCCAAAAGACAAGATAACGAAATACCTAATTGTATGCATTATAAAGACCAAATTTCATATAAATCCCACGACACCTCTAAATTATTTTCAGACTTCTTTTCATCATTTTTTGTAGACAATAATGAATCTTATAAAGTACAAAACATGGAAGTAACTAAAAAGGTTGATATCACTAAAACTGAAATAAATACCTCAGATATTGAAACAACGCTCCAGTTGATTGATACGAAAAGAAGTCCCAGCCCAGATAAGATTCATCCACTTCTCCTATATCAATGTTCATCCATCTTAAGCCTACCTCTCTTGATCATTTTTAGAAAATCCCTCGTTACAGGGATCTTCCCAGACCAATGGAAAGACAGTTATATTATTCCTATACATAAAAATAGGTTAATGTTCAACGCCCTTGCTTTCTACGGTACTACAATATAGGTTAACGTTCAATTAACTTTTCTTTTGCTCTGTTCACTTTAATTTCTTGCCTACACAATACCCAAGCCTCCTAAACTGAACCTCCCTCTACTCGAGCTATGTAGAACAGTACACAACCAAATCCTCTGCCGACGATCCGTCGTTAACTTCGTTGGAACTATCAATGTTAGCTCTTTTTGATAAGCCCACTTTTTGGGATCATGTCTCAACGACATTTGTAAATAAATTATCCGAACTACTCGACAAGAAGCTGACAGATATAGCATCTAATTTGTCGACTGCTACAACTACTTTGGGCTCAGTCTCCTCTCAATTAACTGCGTTGGATAAAAAATGTAATGATTTGCAGTCCAGACTTGATAAATTAGAGAACGATCTTTATTGTGAAAATCGACTAAGGATAGATTTGGCATTTGCGCAACTAGATGATCTTGAACAACATTCTCATCGAGCCAACTTGAGAGTGTTTGGCCTACCTGAACAATCTACTGAATCTCTCTCTAATATTTTCTCTACCTTGTTTTCGGAAAATACAGATGTGCTAGTATCATCAAGTGATTTTGTCGCAGCTCATCGTACAGGACCACATTCGCCAGGTGTTATTTGACCTGTAATTATACGTTTTACTTCCTATTCTTTACGTGATCTAGTGATAAAAAATCGAAGAAAACTGAAGACTCGCAGATCTGTCATATCATTAGCGGAAGACCTCACTGGCCCACATTATAGGCTACTCCGAGCTGCTAAGTCCAGGTTTGGAGTCTCCAACGCGTGGAGTTTTAGCGGAATGATCTTTGTTAAAGATCCTCAAGGTAATATTAGACGGATCCGTTCCACTACAGACTTTCAAGAATAAGCTAATTCTGATAGCAATTCCAACATGCAATCTTTATCAATTTTTTTATAATCCATTACCACATTTATGTTATTTATATGACTGAATGGTTTTTTGTCGTAACATGCAATTAGTGTTAAATAATTTTGTTTGTTTTTTAGCCATTGTAACTTATTTGAAGTAATAATATTTTGTCTTCTTTTTTTTTTTTTTTTAATTTAATTTAATTGCTTGCTCCTGTGTTTTTTGTGTTTTCAATATTTATTTTTTTAGTAATTTTTCATTATCTCCTTAGGATTTTTTCTTTTTTCCCATAAGTTTTTTTTTATTTTTGTTTCCTCTCTCCCTCTCTTTGTTACTAATTTTAATTTATTAGACTGCATTTTTTTTTTTCTTCTTTTGTTTAATTATTCTTATTTTGATTGTTTACTACTTAGTTTTCATTCTAATTTTAATGACTCTTCCAACAAATTTTAGTAAGCCAGTCTCTTATGATATAGGTATGCAACAACATCTTAGTTAATTTTTCCCCCTTAGTCGCAAAACGTTATTGTTCCATTTTCTTTTTAAATGTTAGAAGTTTAAATGCTAACATTGATTCAATTTTGATTAATCTGGATACCCTTTCTATTTTTCCGAAACTATTAATTTTTGTTGAAACCTGGTGCTATCACTCTTCTGAGATTCCATCTATTGAGGGATACCAGATAATCTCCTCTAGTCGAGTTGGTAAATGCGGCGATGGCTTGTGCGTATATATTACCCATAAATGAACTTATAAACGGTTGGATTATTTGTCTTTTGTCACATCTGATTTTGAAACCTTAACTTTGATGAAAAATAATAGATTGGTCTTCATGGTTTGTTTATCGTCCTCCTTCAGGCTCTCTGAGAAAATTTGCTGCACATTTATCATCGCAATTATTACTGATTCAACAATTAAATTGCAGCGCTCTATTAATCAGCGATTTTAATGTAGACTTCAGTTCACCTACCCCTAACTGTAATCACATTCTCGATCAGATTACGTTAACCGGTCTTAAGATGTCAACTATAGCATACACTCGTTTCTCATCCTTTTATCATAAATACACGGCGATAGATTCAGGTTTTGCCACATTAACCCCTATTTTTAGTAATTCCGTAGACGTTGCAATCACAGATCATTTTCCTCTTTAAATCATATTCGATGTAGCCCAATCTCAATCTGCTAACAGCAACTCTACTAATAAAAGTCTAATTTCTGATCATAGGATAATATCTCTCGAATCTTATTTTACTCTGACAAACTGGTCTAATATTTTACCTACGGAGACTGATACCAATTCTCTATTTAATATTTTTTTAGGTCACGTTCATCATGGTTTCGATCGCTATTTACCTTTCTACCGTGTTTCTTATGGAAAAAGTTTAAGGCATCCACCTAAAAAGCCTTGGGTTACTCCATGTCTTTTGGCGGACATAAAGTTCAAAAATAAATATCATTTGAAATCACGTCAGGTTCCATCGGAAGCGAATATCAAACGTTCTAACTTAGTTTGTAAAAGAATTAATAGAGCCAAAAGGGATTATTTTGATGAACTTTTTTTACGATTATATTCAAACAAAGACAAGTGGAAATTAATAAAAAATCTAGTTCCGGACTCAAAAGGTTCTATATCACCTTTCAGTAACCCATCTAATGTCACTAGTGACTCATTTACAGCATTTCTTCGAATACTTTTGCCCCCCCTCAATTGACCTTTCGTTCGATTCAGTTTGTAGTTGTGATACTGTCCACTTAATAAATGTAGTTTTTTTTGCTTTCCCTACATCAATAGAAGAGGTTGGTGACATTATGGGCAGCTTTAATTCTTCAGATTCTCTCGATTCCCTTGGGCTTTCCCCAAAAGTTTTAATACAATTATCCTTATCCTTTCCTTTAGCATTACTATTTGATCATTCTCTGGCTTCTGGAGTTTTTCCCACTGTTTTGAAACAGGCGCGTGTTACACCTATCTTTAAAAAGGGAGATCCTTGAACCTACTCTAATTATCGCCCTATTTCAGTTCTACGTTTTTTGCCAAAGTTTTTGAGAAACTGTATTATATCTGCATTTCCAATTTTATTTATACTAACAATTTTATTACAGATCATCAGCATGGCTTTCTTCCAGGAAAAAGCGTAGAAACGGCATGCTATAAGTTTATTGAATTTGTATCAACCGAAATGGCCTCCAATAATCATGCCGCTGCTATATTTGTCGACTTTTCCAAGGTTTTCGATCTCGTTCCTATTAACCCTCTTCTGAATAAATTACATAAACAGTTTGGTATTCGAGGTACTCCATTAAGCTGGCTGCAGAATTTTTTACTCGACCATTCTAATTTCTTATCTCTTTTTGGAAAAACTTCTGCAATAAAGCGCAATGTTGGAGTCCCCCAAGGATCTATCCTTTCGCCTTTATTATTTTGTCTGTACATTGATGACCTTCCATTATCTGTAGCTTTAACTCTTCTTTGAAAATTATCTTTTATGCAGATGATGTGTTCTTAACCGCATGCAGACAATTGTCTCAGGTTGAATCCTTACTTACTGTAGCTCTTAACGATTTACTAAAAAAAAAACGTCAATATTGAAAAAACTATCAACGTAATAAGCGGAACGTCCCTAATTCTCTCTCTCTCTCTCTCTCTCTCTCTATATATATATATACATATATATATATATATATACAGGGTGATTTACATCGAATGTAAAATACTTAAAGGGGGTATTATAGAGGTTAAGATAAACACAAAACGTCCTATGAACATGGGTTCAAATATGAACGATAACTGAGATATGAACAGAAATAAAAATGCC
>JAHWFO010083058.1:3407183-3430279 GCA_023313115.1 Rhysida immarginata | reverse complement strand
ATGCCGCCACCAAGATCAACAAGTTAATAACTCAGGTTCTGTAAAGCCTAGATTAATGCAATTTGGGGGAATAACAAGGTACATAAGACTGTGTATACCGTTAAAATTTGATTGAATTCCAACGAGAAGTTTCCGAGTTACACAGTCAAAATTGTGACAAGTGCTAGTTAGTACTCACAAGTGAACACGTACGTATTATGAGGTTGAACGAGTAACTTGGAAACTTCTTGTTAGAATTAGATCAAATTTTAAAGGTATACACAGTCTTATGTACTCTGTTATTCCTCCAAATTTCATTAATCTATTATTTTAAAGAAACTACAACCTCAATTTACCGAAATCATTATTCCTCAGCAACATGGCTTTGTAGAAGGGAGAACGACAACAACAAATCTGGTTTCATACCTAAATTTTCTACATAAAGAGTATGATCAACATCATTAGACTGACTCAATTTATCTGGATATATCCAAAGCTTTCGACAAAGTTAATCACTCCCTGCTAAGTGAGAAATTGGAGCTTTTGGGAATACGGAACCCTATTTTGTCTTGGATAAAAAATTATGTCACCTCTAGAAGGCTCTATGTTAAATTAAGAGATACTATTTCTCCGATCATTGCTACTAGTGGTATTCCACAACGCTCTCATTTAGGACCTCTTTTATTCTTGATATTTATGAATGATACTGGATTGGGGTTAGATGAAGATACTCATTTTTTACTCTTTGCTGATGACATCAAATTGTATAGAAGGGTAACAAATCTTGAAGACTTATGCTCTACAAACGTCATTTGACATTTTATCTCCATGGTTTGATAACAATGGAATGTCCTTTAATACTGATAAATGCAAGTCCTTGTCGTTTCATAATACCAAACACTCCATCGACTTTAGCTATAAAATTGGCAACAGAACTATCGAGAAATCAAATCAAGGATTTAGATGTTATTTTTGATAACAAATTAACCTTTAACGCCCACATAGATTACATAGTACGGAAATCAAATAGATCTCTAAGCTTTATAAGAAGACACCTTACCCCCTTTCATGATCTACAGACATTGAAAAATATTTATTGCTTTTTAGTGCGTCCCATATTGGAATACGCCTCCACTGTCTGGACCCCAGGCTATGAAAATTACATAAATATTATTGAAGGCGTTCAGAATCGCTTCCTTAAATTTGCTAAATTTAAACTGTGTGCCGATTACAGCCCTGGTGAAAATCCAATGTTAGTGAGACTGGAATGACTTGCCTCTCGTCGAGTCAAATGTGATCTAATCTTCTTGCATGATGTAATTCATTTCCACCTTGATTGCCCCGATTTACTAAGAGAGATGTCCTTTCGCGTCCCAGTTTAACGTACCAGAACCCCGATGAGTTTTTCCATTCAAAACTCCTGTACCTCAAATAACCTTACTTACCATATTCCCCTAAAAAGAACTCAAAGATTCGCCAATACTTACCTCACTATGTTTGATATTTTTTATGAGAGTAAAGACAAGCTTAGAAAATTAGACTTAAATTCCTAAGATTTGTGATATTTTTATTTTCTTTTATTTGTACCTGTATTAATTTACGATTTATTTTTCTTGTGTACTTATATGCTAACAGGATTTTCTTCTCCCATATAAATAAATAAATAAATTGGTTTTTGAATTCACTCAAAGAGATTAGCAATGAATGGACAACTATTTGCCCATACCTGTTCCAGAGGTCAATTATAAAATTTGGAATCGATTTGAAAGAAATTCTCATACATGCATACCTCAGTTATAAATCGCCCATTACAGTAAGGCGCATGATCTTGTTTGAACGAGAAACGTCATAGTTCAAATTCAGCCAATCATGTTAGCCCTTAGCATCCAACTGCCAACACCGTTTTTTTACTAATGATTTCATTCACATTACCATTATGTGCACTGTATTGTGATGTTTACATGTATATGCTCTCTCCGAGGCAATAATAAATACCTTTTTTATTAAACTATGCATGTAGGTGTTACAAAATTATCATTTCTTCGTATAGTACCTTTATTATCCTAAAAATCTTGATTTAAAAGTAACCCTCCCTATCTCGAAATCTCTTTATCTCATATTTTTTTCCCTGTCCCGTGAAATTCGAGATATCGAGGTTCGACTGTAATATAATTAGCAGATACAAAACAAAGCTTAATCAGGTCAAAACAGGAACAAACAAGTGTCAAAGCCTGCATGGGTTAAGGGGCATTGCTCAGGTTACCATGAATTAAAGGTTACCTTGAATAGAGGCTACGAATTAATCCTCTCATGTTACCTATGGCAACATATTGGCTCAGGTGCCAAGATAAAATAGACAGACTATATACGATATATTCACTGACTTTTTCAAGATAAAGATACGAAATTTCTAAGATAACCAATAGTGACGACATCAAGAACGCTGGGAAAAATGGAACAAACATTGAAGAAGGTTTATCTCTGTCGGCTCAGAATTTAATATGGTCGGTTCTCATTATAACGGATGCTAAGAGACTTGGGTTTTAGTTATATCAAGAGTTCGTTATGCGTAGGGGGCCTTTTTATCACAAAAAATCTACTGTAAAATACTGTTTACACATTGTATATAAAGTTATTTTGATCAATAAAATGAAAAGAATATGAAAAAGATTGATTACAATACTATATATACTATATAAGATGATACATTGCAAACAATGCAAACTGTTTCTGAACTTTATTTTTACTAATCACTTTCTTCACATCTGCAATGACTTTGAGTTTCGTTTTCAAATCGGTGAAAATGTTCAGGATTAGTACTACAATTAAAATAAAGTACAGGTACAACATTAACCCGTTGTAGGCAAGCAGCTACCTTCAAATCAATGGATTTGCGTTTTGCAGGTATTTGATAGATAGTAAAAGTTATGCCAATTAAAAGTAAGCAACAAGATAAGCTATGAATTACCACCATAATGGTAATGACACTTTTTTTAGCTTAAATTCCACATTGTGCACACTTTTTGCAAAATTTCCGTTTTCCACAGAAAACTACCAAAAAGGGTGGATTTCCAGTTTCGTGCACACATTTTTCCAAATCTTTGCACCCTTTGCTCAGTGACCTATCAGATTCCCGTTCATTATTAAAAGAGCCAATTACTATTGTTGAATACTGAAGGGACCATTGAAATAGTTCGTTAATAGAGTTTGTTAAATTGAGAAGGTAAATACATGGGTAAAATCCCCCCACACAAAGATATTATTTTCTTTATTAATATTTTCTTTAGTTTTATTTCCCCAAACATTTTCGTCACTGAGTCTGTTTATGTCCATATCTAAAAGAATTTTATTTTTCATATTTTGTTTGTAATTTCAAATTTCAAGGTTTTCATTTAAAACTTCGTTCAAAATCTAAATTAAAACATTTTCTTGAATGAGAGTGCTTGTTTAGGCCATTTTGGGTGGCAAATGTCCTAGGTGGCAGTTCTCCAAGGAGCAATTGTCCGGATACCCACCTCTACGTTGGTGGATGTGCTAATTCTGTAATTCTGACCAAGGTCTGTAAACGGAGACCTTGAAAGGGGAATTTAAGACTTAATATAAGTCAACACTATAGCCAATCTCAGTAAAAACGACAAGGGATCGTCCGTCAACCATGTGGTCAAGTAGAAGGGGAGAGAGGGTGTGAGGAACTGACCAGAGTTGACCACTTAAGGGGGGGGGGGAGGTAAGAGTTGTAAACATGTGGTCTTTTGGGAATGGATCAAGGGATGTTAAGCAGTCGTTTCATCACTCTTCACTTGGTGTAGTCCAGTTTTCTCCCCAGAAAATTTTATCAGGTGGATGGCAAGATAAAATAATCGGACAAACAAAAATTAAAAACAAATAAAATATTATGCAGTGTTGTACATTTTTCGTGTATTCAGCCGGGTGGTCACCAAAATCAGCCGGGCAACGTGCCTGTTCAAAAGGGCCTGGGGAGAACCCTGTAGTCACTTTTGAACACATTCATGTCATCTCATTGAAATTGCCACATTCACTTTGTCCTAGGATCGTTTGGTCACACATTCAGCTCGTCACATTCACTTCATTCCTGGAAAGTTTTTCACTATGAGAATAGACACATTCAAGTCGCCTCAGAGGATTTTTATATAGGATCTGATAGGTCAAAGAAACAAAGTAAATGTCCGTTGCTAACTGGAATGATAATAGAGGTATCAGCATTACTGTAATTTAGACTAGGCTTGTTAAACTGAGAAAAGCTTCGTATAGACCATATTGCCAGCGTTTTTCAGCTATTTGCACTTAGAAAAATGAACAAAATTTTCATTTGACATTTTTGACAGACTAAATTTTCATTAGGCCAGCTTATGTCAGGATGCAGGAGAGCTTGCAAAGATCTGCATGTTTGACATGCCTGATTAGACACTTTGTTATTAATGCTAGTTGTGCACACAGCCATTCCACAGACAGATTCGTGCTCTTCGACTTATTTCTGTGGTGATCGTATTTTTCTACGGCTAATGATGATAACGTTGTCCTGGAGTTCCTGGCAAGGATGTCCATAGTTGAAAACTGGCCAGACCACATTTTATGGACTGATGAAGCTTATTTTAGTCTCAACGATATAGTCAAAATGCTGAATTGTTGAAGATGGAGCTCTGACAATCCGCATGCCTACCATGAAGTTCCTCTACACTCGCTAAAGATAACTGTCTGGTGTGGTTTCACTGCAAACTACTTCATTGGACCAATTTTCTCTGAAGTTTTGGTAACAAGTGACAATCACTGGTGCCTGCTACCTACAGATTTTACAGGATCATGCTATTCCTTACATCAGGCAATGAGGCATACTGGGAAATGTAACATTCCAACCATGATGGCACTCTGCCATACTTACTGTCCCTGTAAAATATTTCTTACTTTGTTTTTTTTTATTTTTTTACCTGAAAGACCCATCAGAAGAGAGATAGCTCATCAACAAACAATTAATCAGGTATGAATGAATAGGGGAATGGAAAAAAAAAAAAAAGCAAACAAAACCAACCCTATTCAAGAGAATCAATGTTAAAATTTCAAAAATATTATCGTTAATTTAAAAAAATACATTAAACAAGAGAAAAAAAATCAAATTAATCAAACTTAAAAAATGCCCCAGACAAGCATTCTAATTCAAGAAAATGTTTTAATTTAGATTTTGAATGAAGTTTTAAACAAAAAACCTTGAAATTTGAAATTACTAGTGCATATCAGCAGGAATTTACTGAAGGGACTGCACTCATAGGCCCTGGACAGTACTAATTTGCTTATGTTAAAATTGTATTTTTTGGTAGTTTAAAAATGACGAAATTTTTTTTTATTATTACCCAAGTTGCACTAATAAATCGAAAATAATCAAGAAAATTGCATTTCCAGTTATGTCAAATTTAAATATTTCAAAAGTTGACTTTTCATTTCATGAAAAAATATTTTTCATATTTCTATACTCTTGCTCAAACTATATGATGCAATCAGATATAGGTGGGCTTTCATCTATCTTAAAGTCGTGAATTCCCTATGGCGGTATTCATGGAAGCAAGTCATAGACACTTGTGGTAGGCCTAATCTGCGGCTATTCCCTATTCCACCACAGGAGTTTTGAATATCACAAAACTTGTCGACATCAGTACAAATTCAGAGGTCAAACTCTTGTAAGCATTAAGATGGAACATTTTAATCGTTATAACTGTATTTTGTTTCTTTAATACCAGATGACTCTTTCTCCAACTTAACTTCTGTCATTCATTCGGGAAACCACCGAGGGAATCGCTTTTACAACTTCCGAAGATGGCACCCGCGATTACATTGGAGAGTCATATTCTCTTACCTTCATCTGATCTTGTCTTTACTGATCCCGAAGAAGGAAGCTTCTAATTTTTCTGTTCCTAATTCACATCTTCCTAAATTATATAGTTTGCCTAACATTCATAAGGCAGGGGAGGCTATCAGACCCATTGTCTCCAATCATAATTCTCCCAGTTACAAGTTATCCAAGTTTCTTACTAATGAGCAGAAAATTTTATCATACATTCAATAGAATCTAGTGTAAAATAGCCTCGAATTAATTTCAAAAATTAAGGACATTAAATTAAACGCAGGGCGAAATACTGGTCTCCTTCAATGTTTGTTCCCTTTTTTCAAGTGTTCTGTTGACATCTCTATTGGTTATCTTAGAAATTTCCTATATACTTCCAAAGTTGTTCCTGAAAGAGTCAATGAATATATCCGTTTAAGGTATGCGTGTATGAGAATTTCTTTAAATTCAATTCCAACTTTTATAAGTTAACCTCGGGAACAACAATAGGCAATAGTCCTAGTCCATCGCTAATCTCTTTATGAGTGAATTCGAAAACCCTCTCGCTTATTTCTCCCAACCAATTGGTATATATAAGTGGATGATATCTTAGCTCTTGACACCAGTCAATTCAATATTGGCTCTTATTAAATAAGCTCTTAGCTCAAATTAAATTTTAAGTTTCCTACAATCATATTTATACATGAAGTTTAGAGCGACAAATGCCTTCATTTCATAGATTTAAGCATGATTTAGAGGTAATTATAGGTTAGAGTTCGACATTTGTCGAAAAGCCACCAACAAGCAATGCTACATTCACTGTCCTAGCCATAAACAAGCTGCCTTCAGTGCTATGAACCACCGGCTTTTTAATATTCCTGTATCCAACCAAAGGTATCAAATTGAATTTGAATACCATTAAATATATAACAAGGTTGGATGGATTTTCAGGTAACATTGTCGACAACTTACTTCGTAGGCATAAGATTCTTTTAAGTAAAAAGGGTTCCACGAAGTTAACTCCAGAGTCACATACCGTAAATTTATAGTATTGCTTATTATCTGCAATTAACTAAGGGCCTGAAAAAGATTTCAGCATTTGTAACTTAAGGACCGCATTCTTAAAAGTGTGAATACTTTGAAAGCACCCTTAGGAAATCCTAATGATGCCATTCAACCTCTGGAAAAGTTGAAAATCTATCTATTCACTATGATTTTTTGTGAGAAAAACTATAATCAGCAGAGCTCTAGAAATATCATTAAAAGGTCAGTAACTAACAATAAAGATGAATAGGAATAATAGTTATCTTGTTATTAATTAATTAATTATTAATTAATATTATATTAAATAAAAACAATGTTGGGTCAAACATAGAAAATAGATTAGTTATCATTTATAATTTATATTAAAAGTTTTAATATTTTCTTGTTTTTTAGGAATATTATTAGTTATAGAGGGATAAATAATGATTATGATAATTATGATTAGTAAGGTAAATATATATATTAATATTCAAGATATTGGGGCTATTTGAGATATATACTGTTGTGACTTTAATTTGACATATTAATATTATACTTTAACTCATTTCGTTTACAGAAGTAACAAACTATATAATGGTTTTAGAGACCACAGCTTAAATTTCAGCCATCTATTGATATTGTTTTAATTCAATTTAGAAAAAAAGTTTAGGGGCACTCTTTCAAGTGTAATGGGTATAAATCTGTAAGAACATTTAGCTCGCGTAAGATATGGCAGGTCGGTCAGATCCAGCATCAGCAAACATATTGGAAACTGGTCTTAGTACAGAAGGTTGATTACAATCTATGGTAATAATTTGGAGGAGAAAGTTTACGAAGAAAGCCCCTTTCCTTACCAAAGATCGTTGTCTATTTGGCGACTCTGGTTGTGGACAATTGCCCTGCACCATATCTTCCACATCAAGATTTCTGATGTTGTTCCATTCCTATTTGCAGGCTTTTCAGAGACTCTCAATGGTTGTTGCATGGTGTCGAGCAAGGGCTCATTTAAATAATCCAAATTCAGCATGGAAATGCATCAGAAATGCATCTGGTGACTTGAGAGGGATATCATGAAAGTGTATAATGTGAATTTCAGTTTCATCTTCCAAATCCATTATAAACTGAACGGTTGAGTTAGACATTTGGCTAGAGACTTTGTCTTGATGCAGCCGAACTTTGCTTTTTTCTCTCTATACAATGCAAGGATTTCCTCATGGAAAATTGGACTGAGAAAATACTGCTGGTAGTAAAGATAGTAAAGGAAGTTACTCTTAGCCTTCCTGTCAAGTCTTCTTATTGCAAGTTTGTCATTGTACAAGTATCCAGATATCCTTTTGAAAAACCTTCCTTTAATTCCTTGGACCACACTTTTGATAAGACTTCTCTCCACGTGGACTTAGAAAATCACACAGGGTTTGCTGCAATCATGGAGGTAGACATAGGCTTCATCTGAAGTGATAACGTACTTCCATCATTCTGCTGCGAAGTAACCCTCATAGAGCCTTCGGCGGTAGTTCTTTTCTGTGACATGTCATGGCAAGATCTTATGAACATGACTCATGACACTTATCCAGTTGAATATCTCAGTTTATTATTTTATTTATGGTAATCTGTGAAGTTCCTACAATATTTGTGAACCCTCTTTGGGGTGCTGAATTTTCACACTGGAGAAGCTGCTTGACCTTTCAAATGACCTTTGGTGTTTGGCTTGTGGGAACGCAAGGATTTTCAAGTTTCTGGCCAGCTGTAATTAACCCTTCCTGGGATTTTCCTTTTCCGTTCAGTATTGTCGATATGCTTTTCTTTGAAACTGAGAAATTTCATGCTTTACGTGCGCCAATTATAGCCGAATAGTTGTAATTAGTGTCGGAAAGGTCTCTAATGTGCCCTTCGCAGTAAGGTCCAATTTTTGGAGACATTTTTTCATGACGTATACTGCTTTTAACCCTAGAATACTAACAATGAGCAGCATAACCTTGTTACTAACTATACGTCTCCCAGACGTACATCACATTGAAATGCAGTTTGATTAGTTGTATTGATTGAAATAAGGAGTTTTGTGTATTTATTTATTATAGAATAAGTACTTTAGAACAATACATTTATTATAAAAATTGTTCATTAACTTTTTAACAACTCTGTAAAATAAAAATATTAAAAAAACAATCGATATAAGAATATTCGAAAAAATATGCGTATTAAAACGAATTATATTGTCTAAAATGTTTTAAAAGACAAACGAAAAGAGATATTTCTAGAATTTGGAAAAAATTGAACTTTATATTGACCTTTGAGGAATACCATTTGTGATCTCAGAAACTGAACTTTCAAGATTATTTATCTTTAGTTTTTAAATTCTATTCGTATTCATTCCTTTCAACAAATTCAAACATTGTCCTCTTATACCATATTGTTTTAATTTTAAAAACAAAATATCACGATTAATCAAATCCCAAGCTTTATTAAAATCCAAAAAATAACTGCTGAATTAAGACCATGATGAAAGCATTTACTTAATTTTTGTGTCATTTCAAATTTCGGGTTGACTTCTTTTTTCTTTAATCATATATTTCTTTACCAAAAGTATTGTTCTTTTCCCAAAATTACTCAAGTTTTTTTTAATCTAATGTTTAAAAATATTATGTAATAATAGAAAGTATGATATTGGTCGATTATTATTTAAATCTGTTTTTTACCTTTCTTATAGATTGGCCTAATCTTTGACATTTTTATCTCTTTTGGCCATTCATTTGTCTTCGATATTACATTATATAAATGAGTTAACAAAATCTTTACCATTATTTCTAATGTTGTTTACCTAAATTTCATCAATTCCTGAAGACTAATTTATATTTAGACTTTCCAATAATTTTTTTAATTTCTTTTTCTTCTACTGAATCCATAACAATAGAATTTTGTATTAATATAAGCACTTGTAATTAATAATAACTAATACGCCTCAGAGGATATAAATAAGCACCATCATTCATAACAACACGTCCAAGAGATGTACAAAAATATGCATTGAATACTAACTCTACGTCCAAGAGACGTACAAAAATTTACGTTGAATACTAACTCTACGTCTAACAGACTCACTATGTTTACGAAAATACGCAATACACGCTATTGATATGCAAGTGGCGTTTCATAACTTATTCTAAAGAATACATGTTTGATGAAGCATACCTGGAGTTACAGGGCGCTCTTTCAAGGTCAAGCGCAGCAGCTGATGTTTAAAATTTTAACTACGTCTCCAAGACGTATGGTTAGCATTCTAGGGTTAAGTGAAACGCAACAACGCGGACGTAATAGTATCATTTCATGTGTTTTCTGTCACAAGCACGTGCACATGACCTACAGCATTCACACAATAAATCGTTAATGAAGAACATAATCAACTTTCTGTATTAGTTCACATAATTTTAAATTAGTAAGGTCTGTCAATCCAGGAAATCAATTAGGTAGCTTCGAGAGTATAGAAACCTATAAAAGGGATTCTAATCTTTCTATATATATATATATATAAAGAAGGATGTTTGTGGGTCTGTTTGTTTGTTTGTTTGTTTGTTTGTTTGTGGGTTTGTTTGTTTCTTATGCAAATCTACAGTTTTATTCCGATCTTGATGAAATTTTGCATACTTGACCTTCAAAGCATGAGGAAGGTCACTGTCTACCTCAGATTTCGGAAAAATAACAATTATTGATAAAAAATCAATATTCATGGTTATAGCAGAGAAAATTAATGAGAAATATCTCATGACCAACAATGCAAGGCAAAGTTTGTGCAACAATAGGTATCAACAAATGGTATAAACACGCAATGCACAAACACTCTGCACGGACCAACAATGTATATCTCATGACCAACAATGCAAGGAAAAGTTTGTGCAACAATAGGTATCAAAAATGGCATCAACACGCAATTCACCAATAACAATGAGCACAAAATGATGATGCAATGATAGAAAGTTCATTTTAAAGAATTATAACAATGAACATAAAATGATGATGCAATGATAGAACATTTGTTTCCAAGAATTAGTAACAATGAACAGGAAATGGATATAATAGACGATATAGATAGGGCAGTCTCTCTCGATGAGGCAAAGGAAAAGTGTGTACATGTTTCTTCCTTCAGCTCCCTAACAAGCGTTCAGACGATTGGGAAAAGTGTGTACATGTTTGTTTGTTTGTGTTTGTGTGTGTGTGTGTTTGGTACGTTTTAGCAGTGCATAACAGTTTATTTCCAAAAAACACATCAGTTTATTTAACTTCTTGAGATTGTTCTGTTTACCTACTGTGTAATTATCCCGGGCAACGCCGGGTCCTCTGCTAGTAGTAATTAAATATGGATCTCAAAGGGCTGATCTCAGGCCCTGTTTTGTTTGATTTACTGAATTGATTCTGGGTCTTGTTTTTTCTTTTTTTTTTTTGTTCACTATTTGTCCATTTATCATCTACTTCTTATTTATTTGATTTTTTTTTCCTTTTTCTATTTTTGGTCACTTTAGTTTTATTTATTTATTTTATTTATTTATTTATTTATTTATTTATTATTAGTATAGGGTGGTTATAATTAAAGTGACACCATGTAGACCCTTCTAGCGGCCGTTCTGGTAATCAGATTTTGACGAAACTTGAGATATATGTTAAACAGACCATGGGGAAGAGAATTTTGCAATAAAAAAATTAGTTCACATTTTCCCGCTACGTCAAAATATGGCGCTGGTCATGTATGAAACTATCTGAGAATTTTTGCTCAATCAGAAACGTTATGCAACTGAGATGTAAAATTAGAAAAGCTTTAAAATGACAGTGACATTAAATGTAAAGTCATTCTTCACGATGGCTTTAGCTAAAAAGGATCGAGCTTTATTGGTAAAGTTGTTTTACCAGAACTGCAATAATGCTTCTGCTGCACTAAGAATATCGACGTTTGAAAAACTTGCGAAATGGGCTTATGTCCATTAATGGTTTAAAAAAGATGATTAAGAAATTTGAAGAAACTGGTGAGTTGGGTGTGCTGCCAGGGAGAGGATGGAACGAATTGCAAATGAGACTATGGAAGACGTTGTTGCTGCTGTAGTGCAGAGTGCTTCAAGTTCCCAATGTTCTTCAGCAAGTGCTCGAGCCGTATCATGTGATATGTCTATTCCGTGGTCTACGGTACAAAAAGTTTCGCATTCCATTTTAAAGTGGTATCCATACAAGATCCAGGTGGTTCAAAAGTTGCTTCATGAAGATCTGGATTTTGCTTGCCAGTTTCTAGCTAGAATAGCAGTCAATAATGAATGGCCATGGAACATTTTGTGGTCAGATGAAGCGCATCTCACACTAGACGGAGCAGTGAATGCTCAAAACTGTCGCATCTGGGGTACTGAAAAGCCGATGGTTGTGCATGAAAAGCTTTTGCACTCTGATTATGTGACTGTATGGTGTGGATTCACTCCACATTTCATTCTTGGTCCCTTTTTCTTGGAAGAGAACACTCCTCAAGGCACTAATAGATGTTCAATCACTGGTGCTTGTTACTGCAGACTTCTGCAGCTGAAAGTCATTCCTGCTTTATAAGAAAGACAATGTTTAGACACTATTGTCTTTATGCACGATAGTGCAACACCCCACATTGCACGACAAGTGAAGGAACTGCTTCATGCTCATTTTGGTGATGATCAGGTGATTTCGAGAAATTTTCCAACTGCATGTCCTCCTCGTTCACCAGACTTAAACTCTTGTGACTTCTGGTTGTGGGGATATTTGAAAGATAACGTCTATGGAGGAAGAATACAGACTGTCCCTGAATTGAAAGCAAGCATAATACGCCATATCACTGTGATTCCTCAGGAAACCATTCGCTCTACTGTGGAACATGCAATAATGCGCTTTGAACATGTGATTGACACAAAAGGAATGCACATTGAACAAATGCTCTGATTTTATAAATTTCTATGCTTCTAACTTGTTTTTGTTATTATTCATGCGCCATATTTTTTTTATTGCAAAATTCTCTTCCCCATGGTCTGTATAACATATCTCAAGTTTCGTCAAAATCTGATTACTAGAACAGTCGCTAGAAGGGTCTAAATGGTGTCACTTTAATTATAACCACCCTGCAGTAGTAGTAGTAGTAGTAGTAGTAGTAGTAGTAGTTAGTAGTAGTAGTAGTAGTAGCAGTAGTATTTTTGTTATTTCACTTTTTATTACTAATTTATTTACTTTCGTTTAAGTTAACATATTTGCTTGTTTTTCCTTAAATAATAGTTATTAAATAAAAATAAATAATAATTGACAAAATAATAAATAATAAAAAAATAGAAATAAAACTAGAAATATAAAATAAAATAATAAGCTGACATTTCGGATAGAGACTATCCTTTATCAAAGCAAAAAGGATAATTCTCTAAAGGCAATTAGAATATTAGAGGATTATCAAATTACACTAGTCAACACACTTTTTAGCACAAAGACCACAGATAATGTTCTTAGTAGTAATTTGTAGGTAGAATCCGAATCTGCTTTTAGATTTTTTCTATCACGTCAAGTTTCCAAGTTATGCACATCGAGATTTCTATGTTAAAGTAATGGGTGTGAAGAGAAGCGGCTACAATGTTAAAGTATCCATATTTTGGGGCCGCAAAGAAATTTACCAAGCCCCAAACACTGAATGATTTAAAAATGTTTCATTGTAAAACGAGAAAGCTGTGCATGCTAGAAAAATTTAAAAATTATATCCGTAATCAGCAGAAAAAATACTACCAAAAATCATCCAGTTTCATTTTTTGCCAAGAAAAATCTTAAATTTTGTTGCCCAGTGTTATTAGAGGATTATTCTCTTGTTTTTCATTTTTGTTTTTATTTTTATTTTATTTCCTTTCATTATCTTTATTATCTAACTTTAAATTGTAGCGTTTGTCTTTATCTCACCTCTGCTATCGCCAAGTGTTTCTATAATCACTAACCCAAGTATCACAGCAGAAACTCTAATGTTAGGGTTAGATTATTCCTTACCCACAGTGCTCTATCTGTGAGACCCAAAATACTCTTAAAAACTAATGCAAGTATTTTTTTATACTAAGTAGGTATTAATGATTAAAATATTTAATTTCTTACTCATAAGTGCTAGTATCATATAGTGATATGTAAAAATTTGGCTGTGCCGCAATCTTCTATTTTCTTTCATTTTACTCTATTAACTTAATTCCATGGACTAGAACTTTCCCCACTCTCCTGTTCACTAGTTACTAAATCAACAAATGACTATTAAGGCAAATATGCAAAGTTATTATCACAATTTTTATTCACTAAATCAATAAAATGGTTTATACTAAAATAATAATAATTATTATTATTATTATTATCCAGATGGCGCAGGTTGCTGCCCGCTCCATTGCTCCTCATCGTTTTCTTTTTTCTTTTTTTTAATTTTCTTATGGCTAAGGGAAATATCGGAACCTGTTCGAAGTGCAAACAACATATTCGTGGGAGTCAGGGCTATCTGAAATGTACTGGTCCGTGCAGAAACTTATTTCATGCCGCATGCTGTGGAGATAAGCAAGGATCGAATGCAGAAAGTGAAATCTAAGTGGGTGTGCGTTTCCTGTAGAACCAAACCTCAGGTTCAAAACAAGGTATTTGTATCTGATAGTGATGGGGAAAGTATGGGCTCCCGCTCATCTGACTTGTTTAACCAATGTGCACGTAAAACTTAGGCCAAAAATTATACTTAGTACGAATCTAACTCCATGTCAGATCTTCTGTCGGCCATTAATGATTTAATCGGTACAGTCAAGGATTTTATTTCGAGCTGCACACATATCCAAGAGGATAATAAGATTTTACTTAAGAAAGTAGACTCTTTGATTGATGTATTAACAGTTAGAAAAGATTATGATGTTGGATTTTCAAAGCAGTCATTCGCAGAAGCTATAGCAAAAAGTAATTCGCAGCATCCAGCATCAAAGTTCTCTCACCAGAGGGAGATGTTTAATTATCTGTAAAAAGCTCTATAAATACAAGTATGGACAACCTTTGAAGAGCGATTTACCGCCAACCGCGGCCTGTGATTGGTTGATCATCAGTGGCAGCCATTTTTGGCCTATTTACCTTGGACGCTTTCAGTTTTAGCGTGTTTGGAGCGATAAAAATTTCATTATTATTATTTCAATCATTTTATTATTGGATATAAAATGTCTCAGTGTTGCGGTTTTGGATGTTATACGAAGCCAGAGAAAGGAGTGAAATTTTTTCTTCTTCAGTCTGGAAAACCAAGCGAAAAATATGAATACATTAAATCGGGAGAAAGAACTGGGTCCCAAACCCTGATTCTCGGCCCTATTATGTAAGTACATGTATTTTTAATATACTAGTTTTGTAATAAATTTCGTTTACATATTCGTGGAGTTCAATAGCGCCATTTAAGGTTAGAATAAGAATGCACGTAATGTAATGCAATCGCTCGGACAAAATGCAACTGCACGAAAAGCCACAAAGTGTCAGGGTCTTTTACTTAAAATAAAATAAATATGAATGAGGCAACTCTACATTTTAACAATAATTTTATTTTATGTATGATGAAAAAAGAGCACGTATAAAGACTTTTTATGCAGAAACTTCAGCAGAATCACAGAATTTTTGGAGCATTCGGCTAAAATTATTTCTCTTTCTCAGTGTATAAGAGTTTGTTATTCGAAAATATAGAAATGTGTTATATCATAAAATATAGCACTTTCCTTTTTAATAATTAACGATCAGCCATGGTATTTGTATATTTTTTATACAGAAATATTCATGTTTACTTCGCAATTAAAAAAAAAAAAAAAGAAAATGTTTTGTTCTATTTATTATTACCAAAAGTAATGTCAATCTTTCACATTGGTGTTTTTAGCTGTATATTTTTCCACTTTAAATCCAAGCTTTCGTTATAATATTTAATAAAATTTATAATAACTTTAATATAAGATTATAATATAATAATCTATAACAATAAGGATTGAAATGCATTGCTCATTAAAAAAGCATTGCAAAAATTCAGAACATAAATTAATCTTCGTTAAAATGTAGACCTGCTTCATTCATATTCATTGAGTTTATTTTATAATACAAGATCCTGAGGCTGTGGCTTTTCATCCGAACGATTACATTTTCCCTGTGACATTTTGTCCGACATCCGAGTAATCAAATGGCTTAATCGGGAGAGGGTTCATAACAATTGTAAAAATTTACAATTTAATAATTTTTAAATAGATTCTCTGCAAGAAAGCACCAGTAAAAACAAAAGATACGTAAAAATTTTCTTTCTTAGCAATAGCATACTTAGTTTACGTTAATCCAAGGATTTTCAACTTGTAAATTTTATTTTTCTATTATGATACTCTATTAAAAATAGTTATTTTTAAGTAATAATATTATATACTATAAATAATAAGAAACGAAATATGTTTTTCATTATTTTTTTATCATTTGTTTCAGAAACCAATCAAATTTAGCAAGTAGAAGTATTGGGATAAGAAGCAAATAGAAGTATTGTGATAGGTAAGATATACAAAACTCTACAGTAGAGTTATTTCGTACAAATTTTTAATTTCTTTTGTAAATAAAATTTGTATTCATTCAACGTGCATTCTTTATCCCTTCTTTATATCATATATTTATTTTTATTACCTTGCCACTAACGATTTCAAAAAAATAATAGTAATGCAATTACAAAAATAATAGTAATAAAATAAATAAATGAAAAAAATATATATTAAAGACAAAAGGGATGAATATATTTTAGTTATTACTTGAATATAAGTTGGTATTTTTACGATGAGCGTTAAATTACATAAAAAAACGAGTGATTTTCGAGAAATTTAATAAGCAGCCTACAGTGAGTGAGCCTACAAATAGGCCAAAAATGGCAGCCGACCGTCAGTTGTCCATACTTGTATTTATAGAGCTTTAATCTGGTAGGATCGAACCCGCCTCCTACTCGGATTAGAGAGAACAAACGAGTCAAATTAAAGGACGCTGCAGCACTCTGAAAGCAATTGATACAATTACAAAGACTAAAAACTTGTTTATTTCCAGACTCCAGCCAAATGTGAATGTGAAGGATTTTTCTAATTTTATCGATCATTCATTTCCTGACATAAAAATTATAAATGGGGGAGGCCGTGGCCTGAGTGGCTTCCACTGAACACACAATGTCAGGGAAGTTAAGCAACATCAGGCACGGCTAGTCACTGAATGGGCGACCATCAGTGAGATACGATCTTCACCATCTTACAGCAATCGTTAATCCAGGTCCATCCAGGGACCAAACTCATCGATCTCTTGCACCATGTTCAAAACACCCTAGATGCTATCATATCGTCCAGTACCATTATTTCTCGATTGGTCACCAGTGGCCTGCACTCGTATCACCCATTAAGAAGACTGCTATTGACCCCACGTCACAGACGCCATCGTTTGCAGTGGGTTGAGAACGAGCCACATGGACAGTGGAACGGCACAGGGTGACGTTTTCAGATGAGTCACACTTCTGTTTTAGTAATAACAGTTGCCGTGTAAGTGTTTGGCGCCAACATGGTGACAAATCTAATCTGGCTGCAACTGTGGAATGGCACACTGCGCAACAATGCGGCATCGTGGTTTGGGGCGCAATCTCTGACAAAAGCAGGTTACCTCTGGTCCGTATTGATGGCACTTTGACATCCCAGCGAAACGTGAATGAGGTGGTGCATCTGGTGACAGTACCCTTCTTTCAGCGAGCGCCTAATGTTATTTACCAGCAGGATAACTCCCGACTGCACATGATATGCAATAGCCAACATGCCCTGCAAGTTACTCAGGTGCTTTCCTGACTATCAGTCTCCCCTGATATAATTCTAATCAAACACGTCTTGGACGTGATTGGACATCGCTTGCATGCACTGCCACAGGTGCGTTCAGTAGACAAGCTTTGGCAAATGGTTGACAGGGAATGGACATCTATCCCTCAGGACACAATTCACACACTCAATGACTCTGTACCTAGACATATCGCTACCTGTATTGCCACCCACGGTGGTCCTAAACCTACTGATCACACAGTGTTGTTGCTCAGTGTATCATGTTGTAATAAATATCACTTATTGTTTATTGCTGTCTCTTTCTGTTTGCTGATTTTTATCACCTTCAATGCACACGTTCATGGTGTTGCATTTTCAATGTCACTGAATGTTTTTTTATTTATCGACTTCGGGCCCTCTTTTTTGTTTTTGCCTTGGTCTTCCTTTGTTTTATAATATACTCAATAATCAATCAGCACACAGTCTGATAATGGACTGCTACTGATTTCCAATTTTAATTTTGTAATTCATTTTGTTCAGTGTGCCAGCTGGAGCAAGCAAGGCAAAATTAAGTAAATATTTAAGTAAATATTTAAGTAAATTAATTGGACAGTTCTTTACAATAGAAAAGACATTTAAGAAACCAAAGTATGCGAATAGTAGTAGCAATATAAAAAAAATATACTTTCACATCAGTGAAATATATAATTCAAGAGAAAAGAAGACACTGTACAGGAAATTACCAAAACACAGCAAGTAAGATTCATGAAAACAGAATTATTGTGTGACCAACACAAATAAGAAAGGAAAAGTTGCCTGAGGTAAATATGCCAAATAATTAGCTCTGCAGAGACATAAAATACTGCTCATTACAAAAAGCAATATGAAAAGCTGACAAGCATTCACTTACAAAAGCATCAAACATTAAGCTTGACAAAAAGGAAATTGTAAATCAAGCATAAAGCATGGAGGAAAAAAAAAAAATTAATCCTCCTGCTAAAAATATTAAAAGATTTTGACTACTCTACTCTACTGGCTTCTCTAGCCCCAATGGGATTTAATGGATGATGTCTACGATAGAAATTGGGCATGCGCTATTGTTTTACTGCCATCTGGTGACTTATTTTGAAAACTGTCAACAGGGTCACCATCTGCGCTACCAATACTGAAAACATGAATTTCCTCACAAAATATTCACCTCTGATACATTAATTTCTTTTTCTTGACTTAGTTTTCCACAGCGAGATTCTCTGTTTGCATTTTTAGCCTTTTTTCGTTGAGAATGATTTAATTCAAGTTCAAGTTAAAAAAATTTAAATAAATTAAATTTGATTTTATAAAATTAAATACTCACTACATTCTTAAACTCAAATAATTTCTTCATGAAATATATCCACTCAATTTATCATAGCAAGTTTTTTTGTTTTGTTTTTGTTTTTTGTTTGTTTTTTAACCAAATTTTATAATCAGCCTTCTGATTATAAAACATTGCATATTTATTAAAACCTACGATATATGTTACAATAGCAATTAGAATTGAAGATAAAAAAAATTAACAGTTTATGTATTTTGGGAGTATATAAAGAGATTTATATGAATTTATATAGCTTATTCAATTTGATTTAAAACATTGAACAAAGAGGTAGCATATCCTCGAAAAGTCGCAAAAATTTTGCTTCCCTTTTCTATTTGTAATTATGATATGTTTGAAGAGTTTCTGCAATTTGATTATTTTCTTCTGTTTGAATGTAATAAGATGCATTTTTTAACCATATCAATTTTTAAAATTTTATTAACTCTATGAATATATTGGACAAAAGGGTAGCATATTCCCAAAATGTTTATAGTCTTTTAATGTTAACCTTAAAAGTATTTTAAACTTCAACTCTTCATAAATGGCTATATTTCAATCTGAAAACTGTCGTGAATTTAACGGATAAAATATGTAAAAATTAAAAGTATTCCATCAAAATGGAAATAAAATCTGCAGTAAAAATGTAATTATTTTGATCTTTCGGAAAATAGTGCCATATGGTTGCTTTACTTTTATAATTTTTGCAGGGAGGCACAGAGCAATTAACGCGAGTCACTCTTTTAGACCCGAAATGAGAGTTGACAATGATGTTACTAGAGGGTGCACGGGTTACGTGAACATCGTCCATTGGCACACAACAATTAATAGGCACAATATGGCATTAAACAGGTGTAGGTTGGGAACTACTTCCGGAGAAGAGATGATCTGGCAAAGCTAAATAAATCCTCATCATAGTCAATCAGGAAATGTTCATCTCGACAGAAGTGGAAAATGTGAAGAAAAGATAAAAGGCTTAAATATCCATTGCAATAAAGAGAACAGTTGTCTGAGAAGTTATCTTTGAAGGTTTATCAAAATTTCGAAGCTGAAAATGAATGCTGAGGTGGCCAATGTAGATGATGTTTCCCCATGATGGCAGAGTAGACGAGTAGTGGCAAAATTTTCTGATGCAGTTGAATTTATACTCTTGGAGCAACAATCTGAAGGCACACGGCTAGCACGTAGTGACAATAGGAAATCACACACAACAGCATGAGTATGCAAATGAAAGAACAACTGTTAAGCTTTTCAACAACAATAAAGAATTAAAAGGAAATTGTTGATATTATTAAAGGAACACAGAACTGTCTGCAAAATATCAATTAAATATCAAATGGTCATAATATTACTCAAATAATTACAATCAAATGGCAAAAGGAAAAAGAAAGAAAGAAAGGGGATCCCAATATACAGAGTGAATACAAAAGTCAGAACCCCCCTTTTATTTTTTGAACCGAAGCAGATATGTCAATTTTGACGAATCCAATGAATAGGAAGTTGTGGGTGGCCTATCCCATGGTGCACTTTTCATGGTGCTGTGGTGCATTTAGGACACATTCAAAATTTATCTAAAAAACTGTAAGGGATAGAGAAAAAGACCCAATTGCAAACTTGTTCAGCATAAAAAAACAAACAAAACAAAAAAAAAATCATCCAAATCAGACCAACCAATCACCCACAATCACGTGGTGAACTGTTTGTAGCTTACAAACAGTCACACTGCACAAGGAAAACTGAATGTTGATATTTCCACCATGTAAAGCATGCAAATCAAAAAATTAACATAAATTATCATACTCACATTCACTTTCATGCGGAAAAGCAAATAAAAGGCATGTTTCAGCACACAGAAGACAGAACAATTCCAGGATGGCAAGCTACACTGTTCTGGAAATGGTCAACATGATCTTCTGCTTCGGAGAGGCAAGGAAAAACCTACATGCTGCAGTTAGGTTGTATCGACACAGATACCCTAACAAATGCCATCCATCTTGTCAAACAATGCGTCACATTATTCAAAGATTCGAGGTTACAGGGAATGTTAATGCAGAACGAGGACGACCAAGGGCACAAGGCGACGAGGATACAACACTAGTTCTGGTTGCAGTTGCTGCAAATCCCCACACAAGCAGCACAACAATTGCTGCAGATGTTGGGTGCCATCAGAGAACTGTTCTCAACATTCTACACGCACATCATTTTCACCCATATCATATTCATTATCACCAGGAGTTACTGCCATTGGATTATGTTGCTAGGGCCGCCTTCTGCAACTGGTTACTTACCTGCCTGGATGACAATCCAAACTTCATTCATGAGGTGTTGTGGACAGATAAAGCCCAGTTTACCAGGGATGGAGTTATCAACAGGCACAACAATGGGCAAACGAAAACCCACGATGTCTGCAAGAAGCAACTCATCAAGTGAACTGGAGAATCAATGTGTGGTGTGGATTGTACAATGACACTGTGGTTGGACCGTATTTTTATGATGGAACACTGACTGCAGAACGCTACCGGGCTGAAATTCTCAACGTGGTAGTCACAGGCTTCATTGACAATTTGCCATTGGCCTCGTATCAGCGCACGTGGTTTCAGCATGATGGAACTCCTCCACATTACGGGTTGGTCGTTCGCAAGCGTCTAATTGAGATGTTTGGACAACAATGGATTGGCCGAGGAGGACCTGTTTGTTGGCTACCCCGCTCCCCTGATTTTACACCACTTGACTTTTTCTTGTGGGGATACCTGAAAGACAAGGTTTATGCTACGCAGCCCGCCTCACTGGAGGATCTTGTTCAACGAATCCAGGAAGCGTGCCGAGGAGTGACACAAGCCGTGCTTGCCAATGTTTTGGCGTCAGTTAGGTTCCGTGCCCAATTGTGTTATGGTATCCACAGTCGTCACATCGAGCATTTTGTTGATTAACTTTTTTTTTAAACTGTTTGAAGTAACTTGTTTGTGCAGTGTGACTGTTTGTAGCTTACAAACAGTTCACCACATGATTGTGGTTGATTGGTTGGCCCGATTTGGATGATTTTTTTTTTGTTTTGTTTGTTTTTTTATGCTGAACAAGTTTGCAATTGGGTTTTTTTCTCTATCCCTTACGGTTTTTGAGATAAATTTTGAATGTGTCCTAATTTGCATATTTGCATATTTGGGATGATGAAAAGAGCACCATAGGATAGGCCACCCACAACTTCCTAGTCATTGGATGTATCAAAATTGACATATCTGCTTCGGTTTAAAAAATAAAAGGGGGGGTTCAGACTTTTGTATTCACCGTGTATATAATATTCATTGAACTGTATACACTAAATTATTTTTAATAATCTGTATTCTGCCCAAAGCACAAAATTCCAAATAATATCAAGAATTCAATTTCTCAATTCAAATATAAAAAGAAAATAATAGTTTAAATTTAAATGAGTTCAGTCTCCTATTTAATGGGGAAAAATCGTAAAATTAATAAAAACAAAAAAATTAATAATAAATAAAGTCACCAATCTTGAAAAACGATGAAGGAACTTGTGAGATGGAAGAAAACTCAAAGGAAGTGTTGGTTTTTAAATACCGATGAAATTTTAAGATGGTGATTATCGTTTTCCCCTATCAACATTATCTTCACAAGACTTCATCTACATCCTCAATAGACTGGTTTTATTTCTACTATCAACAACATCTGCAATAGACTACATCCGTTGAGTTTTCTTCCATCTCACAAGTTCCTTCATCGTTTTTCAAGATTGGTGACTTTATTATTAATTTTTTTGTTTTTATTAATTTTACGATTTTTCCCCATTAAATAGAAGACTGAACTCATTTAAACTCCTTAAATCAATAAGAAAATAATAGTACCTAAAGTAAATGAATTTTACTCATTTAAAATAAATTACTATAAATGACACTTTGCCAAAATAGAAGATGGGACAACATATTGAAAATTAATTCAATGAAAAAAAAATAATTAAAAATTCAACTATAAAGCCTAAAATTTTAATTACAATAAAACTACATATATTTTACATAAACTTATCCGGGTAGAATATAATAATAATAATAATAATAATAATAATAATAATAATAATAATAAT
>JAHWFO010083058.1:3349186-3359448 GCA_023313115.1 Rhysida immarginata | reverse complement strand
GTGGGACAGGACGGGGCGAGAAGGCGTTTCTTGCGGGGTCTAAGCAACGCGATTCTCGAGTCCTGAGCCGGTAATAGTGGCCAATACGCGGGACGGTTTCAGTGAGCCCGGTGCGGTGGCTGCTAAGGAGCAATGAAGCAATGACAGGCGGACTATCAGCAAAGCAACCACGGCGAAGCCTTCGTGGGAACGACCACGACGGGAGGTCAGCGGAATAACAACTGAGGAGGCGGCTGCAACGAAATCCACGCAAGCCGGGGGCAATATTGTGTGAAGACAAGGTACTGTGTAGTTTTAATTGGGCCCAACACGTGTGCAATAACTTTTGAGGGAGAACAGTATTGAACTTTCATTACCAAACGTAATTACTGAAATAAGTACAGAGTATGATCTGCTATGCAAGGAACTTTAATTCTAGAGAACTCTATGATTAGTGTAAATTGTTGGGGGAGTAGGAAGGGAAATCTTTTAATTTAAACAGTAAATTGCCAAGTATTATTTAATTATTGTAAGTGCGATTTGAAATTGATTTGATTTTTTTTCTCTTTTGCTTTAGTTAACTCTTAGATATCATTGAGCTTAAGTTTATTTTATCCAACGTATATTTTTGCAGTAATTAACGAATGTTGTTTTTATGTTTTATTTGATCTACCAATAAATAGTTTGTGCCTTTAAAGTAAAGTTTAGTCACTCATTGTGGTCAAACAAATTTTCAGCTATAAGGAAGGGAGGTATTGCTTGGAGAAAGAAGAAAAAGGGGAGAATAGAATTCTACTATCATTTACTATACGATCACGGGGAGGAGACCTAATTTTTTTTCGACAATTACTGGGGTAGTTGTTGGGCATAGCTTATAATTATTAAGGCCACCACGAAACTATCACATTATAGATAGGTAATTAGATGTAAGCTAATTAAGTCGACGATCGAATCTACGGGCAAGGTAGTAGTTTGTCCTCAATTAATTCTAACTGACGATCTTCCACGAACGAACCGTCATATCGGTGATTCGTACGAAAGAAGTTGTCACAAAATAAAATGTACACGTTTTACTGTAGGCTTTGTAACCTTACTTTCATCACCCCTCATACAAACGTTTCTGATTGGTTCAGTTAGCCCATGCTTTCTGTGATTGGCCCATGCCCCCCTACAGTCCTCTAGTGACAAAGATTGCAAGTTGTCATTTAATTTCTAGATAGGCTGGAGGCGTAACACAAATCGAAAATAGGCTTAACATTTCCAATGTTTAGAGTTCAAGGTTCGTTCGATGTACACTCACAAGAAATTTAATTCAGACTACTCCCAAGTTATATTGACATGCTTCTAGTTCAAACTAGCGAGACAACAAGGTAGGGAAAATAATTTTCAAATGTTTTTTTTTTTTTGTTTTTTTTTTTACCAAGAAGGGTAACAGACATTAAGAAGGCGGAGCATAACGTGAGAGTTCACTATACAATAAAAACAACATAACAGACTAATTGTCACACATGCTCTCCTCTTAATGGCCATCATCCTTCCCTTGTTGTAAATGCTTGTAGTCAATTGTTGTTCTTTTGTCGAAGATTTTATCTTCTTGATGTCTCTCCTCTTAGGTTTTGGTCCTCTTTAATGGTCAACATTGGCTGCTGGACTGCTGTCATCTTAATCTCCTGTGTCGGGTCTGCTGTCATTTCAATCTGTGGCCTGGGCTCCTGCAATGACACTATGATGATGGGCATTCCTTGTATCGTGCCTGTTTTCTGTTTGAAGCTCGTGCTGGTTCAGGTTCACTTGAAGCTTCAGGAAAGGTGTCATCAATACCTGGCCTGATTTGCTATTCAATGTTTGGTTCCAGACTCATATTAATGATGTCATCTCTACCGCTTGTCTGGAGTTGGCTCCTAGTGTATCATCAGGTTTCTCCTTAGCAAGGGCTACATGTTTTCTCCATTGAGGTGTGTAAATCGTATCCAAGCTTAGTTCCAACTCTTCATCTCCTGATTCGTAATGTGTATCAAGCATTCCATCATGAGTTTAAAAAAAAGTATGTTAATTTAATGTGACATTGTGTTTCCTTGAAAAATGCTTCGTTAATCCAGGTTCATCAAGGGACCCAACTTGTTGGCCTCTAGCCGTACAGGCCCTGGATGGACATATTGCATTACATTAAAATGAAAAATCAAAAATAAAATAAAATAAAATTCTCCAAGAAGGGTGTATAAAAATTTATAGCCCCAACAAGTGACCTGGTTGGAGTAACCTTAAAGATATCAGACACATTACAAGGATTGGGTTGAATATCCTTACTAGAAATAAGATGGCCGAGATATTTTACCTGATCCATGCAAAAATGGCACTTAGACGGCTTAATAATAAGCCCCCTTTCTAAAAAAATCCCAAGTACCTTCTCTAACAGGGTTAGATGCTCCTCAAAAGTCTCAGAATATATTAAGACAATGTCCTGGAAGACGAAGACTCCCTCATCTAAAGGTCATTCAGGCCCGCATCACGACTACGTTATAAGGAGCTGGACTCGTGAGGGTCTTGTCCGAGTCGAACTCGCTGGCGGAGTCGAGTTTCCTGCCAGTTCGAATCACGTCTAGCATACGCCCATAATCTCAAACGAGTCACTTATGAGTCGCGGAAGTGACGCAAAATTGGTTTTCTAGAAAGTGTCATGTAACCATGGAAACGATTGCATGGCCGAGCTCCCCATGTTGCTTTATTTGACTATTTCTATTTGTATGAATGCTTTTCTTTTTTTTTTTTTCTTCCCCTCAGGAATTCGAAATTTTAAAAACTTATGGGCTTGACAAACAGTTTCCCATTGACTATTTCACTAATTTTTTATTTTGAAAAACGATTAAAATAATTATTTAATAATTAAAATTAAAAAATAATTAATTATAATTTTAAAAGATTAAAATAGTTTTAAATATTGTGGTTCGTTTTATTTAATCATTTTCTTCTTCTGAGAATACAGAAAAGTTTCTTATTAATAAACTCTATCTGTGAATTAAAATTTAGTAAGAAACACATGCCAGTTTCTTACAGGCTTTCTTTAGATCTGCCAAATTTCTTATTTTATTTTTATTAGAAAAACAGGCATTTTTTTACAATTTCAATATTTGTAAATGATAAAAGCCAATTAAATATCGGATATAACGATGTTTTTTGTTTTTTTTTTTCTTTTTTTTTCCTTTTTTTTTTTAATCAGAAAAGCTATAGAAATTTTGATCGTATTTTAAGAGTTAAATAATTCTTTTTTTTGCTATCATGAATTCAAACATTAGGGATTGAAAAAAAACTTATGTTCACATTCACATTAAGATTATTTCAAATTAATTAATTTATATTTTTGAAATATTTGCGGTCACGAGTTTAAAAAAAAGTATGTTAATTTAATGTGACATTGTGTTTCCTTGAAAAATGCTTCATAAACTGAGCAAATTAAAAAAAAAAATCAAATTAAGCAAATCATATAAGACAAAAACGTACTAAATAGAGATATGCAGGAAATTTTTTTTGAATATTAATTATCTAATTGATATAAATTTATAAGAAAATGCAATTTATAAAGTAAAAATTATTGCAATTTTACAGAGTAGCCTACATTATTATTAACATAGTTATGAATTTCAAACATACTGTTAAATTACTCTATTTTCCATTAATGGTATGCAATTCACAACTACTGCAACTATTTATCAAGTTACTATCAAATTTTGTATTAAAATTGTAATAAAATATACATAAGTTATAACTTTATTGCATTTACTTATGAATTCTGGTACATAGCTAATATTATGCATATTTATCTGGCTTATACCTCATAATTATGAACATCGATTATTAATGCTTTGATCGAAGCCATTATCATTACAGATGTTTTATTAATTACAATAAAAGGGGGGAAAGTTTTAATTAAAAGAAATATTCTGATAAACCTAACCATATTCTCCTTTTTTATTGGACTTCAATTCAATTGATAAATAAACACGACACAACCGAGAAATACGACCACGGCCGAACGCCTTAATACTTGGCGGGGATGAATGCCTCGCTAGCCCGTGTGTGTCCAACGAGTTTCACGTCGATCAGACATAGTTAAAATTATTATGGATAATTACGTGTAGCAGATTAATTCCATTTTTTAGCTTTATTTGTAAAACCTGCAATAATATTATAAGAAACAGCGAAGCGAACAGAACAGAGCTAACTGGGAGAAGAGAAAGAGCGAACATGCTTGAGGGGAGGGGGGGGGGGCATCGATTCGAAATGGTACTGATCCAGTATATTTGAAAGAAATGTAGCGTTTCTTGAATTGCAAATTATCAGCGTCATTCATAGTAGTCATCCTATCCCATATTAATTACTCGAAACAAAGAAAAAAGAGCTTAACACGTGGCAGTAAGTAATCGATTGTTATTCATTGAGTTGGATATATAGGGTGATTCAAAAACTCAATGTGCACGTAATTGTATGTCTTCATGTCATTCAACGAAGAGAAGAAAAAAAAAAAAGCGAGAAAATAAAAAAACGGGGAACAGAGTCAAGTATCAAGAAAAAAAAAAAGTCAAGAGAGAAAAAAAATAACTTTTAAGGGAGGTTGTATGGGTGATTCTGAGCAAAAAAAGTTCGTATGAACATGGGTCCGAATTTGAATGATAACCGAGATATGAACAGAAATAAAAATGCCGCTACTAAGATCAACAAGTTAATAACTCATGTTCTATAACACCTAGAATAATGAAGTTTGGGGGATAATACATAAAACTGTGTGTATCGTTAAAATTTGACCGAATTCCAACAAGTAGTTTCCAAATTACGCAGTCAACATCGTAACACATGCTCACATGCGAATACTAACCACTACGTGTTACGATGTTGACCAGGTAACTAACTCGGAAACTACTCATTGGAATTCGATCAAATTTTAACGGTATACACAGTTTTATGTACCCTATTATTCTCCCAAATTTCATCAACGTGAGTTTTAGAACGTGAGTAATTAACTTGTTGATGTTAGTGGTGGCATTTTTATTCTGTTTATATCTCTGTTCATGTTCATAGTATTAAGAGGTGAAACTTGCGTCACTTTCAAGCCTTCCTCTGAAATGTTAAAAAGTTTTACTACTGATGTAATGTATGGAAATGAAGCAGAGATTGATTTCTGCAATGACCTTGAACTTTATGAATAAAAATTAATTTTCTACTGTTATAAACATGCTGTTTATTTATTTAAATTGGTTTGATTGGCTTAGAATCGTGCTACTACCTCCCATAAAAGTTTGTACCTTGAATTTTGAATCGCCCTGTGTATACTGTAATTAAAAATTTCCTCACAGAGCAACTTCAGTTTGCTTATCTTGTTGAGCACTCCCTTTATACATTTGAATTTAGATTAAAATTATTGACAGTGTGACACAATGCTACATTAACATCTTGTAGCTATAACAGTGCATTAAATATTCATTATATTGCAAGTTATTAGCTCGGTCGTCCTGCTTTGAAATAGTGATAAAGATATTTGTGTGATGATTTTAATGCGGCTGACAATTGAACAGTCTACAATAAGCATAGAAAATGCAAAATCGGTTCAAGAGTTTAAAAAAAAATAAAAAAAATAAAAAAATCAAACTGTTAGTTTCATTCTTTTCATTTATACCCGAATTCTCTGTGAACTGCAGTGCTTCTCCATTAATTTTTTTTTACTATATGAATTTAAATTAATCAAAGCCAATGAATAAAAGCCAATCAAACCAATTTATAATTTCTTCATTAACTAATCACTGGCATGTAATAATATTATTATAAACAATAAAGTATTAGATGAAAAAACTAAGTTATAAAAAATTAAATTTATTAATTAAGAGTGAATTTTTTAAGCGCAAAACGATTAGGCTTATCACATGACTTAATGTATAAATGTGTAGAGAATTATGAAATACGAGTCTTGGGTGAATTACCGGCACTTTCCAATTCTCAACCCATTTGTAAATTAATAAAGTATGAATTAATAATGCTGAAGTTGATTTATTAGCACTTTGAACAATGAAGAATACAAGCAAGAATGGATGAAGATAGGATGAAAACAATGCCCTATTAGTGAATTTCTCCAAAATTTATGGCAAAGAGAAACTCCACATTTTGCAGGCAAAAATTTCCAGAAAAATTTTATCAATCAAAAATCAATTATTTTCCAGTAGTCTAATTAAAAGAAATAAATATTATCTGTAATTAAAAATGAAAATTTATAAACAAATCAAATTAAAGTAATCAAATTCAAAAAATAATTAATAAAAATCAATTATATCAGTTGATAAGAATTAATCGCTTGATATCAAGTGCCGGGAATAGATGAGGACAGATCAATTATAATACAATTCCAGCAAAATTGCAGGTACTGAATCCCAAACACTACCCCTCTTCATCCTTTCTTGATACTTCTTATTTTTATTTGTGATTCTTGAGGAATTTTTCAATAGAAAAATGATAAATTTTTTTTAATGTAACGAGTGTCGCACTAAAAAATCGAAATAATTCCATATTGCATTCCAAGTGATTGGAAATTCGCATATGTATCCCATGGGGAATTTATATTTTATAAAAAAATATCTTTAATTATTTCTATACACTTGTATATCTAAATGATGTACTCAGGAATAGATAATTTCTCTCTATTCCCCTAAATATATGACTACTTTGTCATGAGGAATGGGTGGAGGAGAGTTTAAAAAGGAAATATAGTAAACTCCTCATTGCGTTCTTGGAAACATCCAGCTGTGTAAAATGGGAAGAAATCAAACAAACATGGAAGGGACAGAGGAGAAAGGGGAGCAGGGACACGTGCTATATATAAAAAAAAAAAAAAAAATTATAATAGTAAATTCCCTTCATCCATTCCTGCCTTTATCAATCAATAAACAATTAATCACATATGAAACAAAAACAATCCAAAGAATGAAAAAAAAAAAAACAAACAAAAAACAGTCCATTTCAAGAAAACCAATGTTAAAATTTCGAAAATTTTATCATTAATTTAAAAAAAATCAAAGTAATACACTTAGGTATTGCAGTCAGTACTAATTTGTTTATGTTAAAGTTGTATTTTTTGGTAACTTAAAATTATGAATTTTTTTTTATTGTTACGCATGTCGCACTAATTAATCGAAAATAATCAAAATTGCATTTCGAATGATGTAAAATTTACATATTTCAGAAGTTGACTTTTCATTTTATGAAAAAATGTCTTTTATCGTTTCTACACTCTTGCTCAAATTATATGATGCAATCATAGTTTGCTTTCATCTGTCCCGAAGTCGTGAATTCCCTAATGGTGGCATTCATGGAAACCGATGTCATGGACATCTGCAGTAGGCCTAACCTGTCGCTATTCCTTATTTCCCCCCATACGAGTTTAGAATATTACTTAACTTTTTGAAAGTACACTACTGTTTATAAAAATCACAACACCCTGATGGAATGGTCTAATCCATATGCAATTTGCAATATTTGCATACAATGGGTCAGAATATAAATGATTAGATTTTCAGAGTAATTGCTTGAAAGAACACCATGCCTCGACAACGACGAAGGGTACCATATCAACAGCTGACAGACTTTGAAAGAGGACGCATAATTGGTCTGCGTGAAGCGGGATGGTCGTATCGTGACATTGCTGCTCGTGTAGGACGTAATGCAACGACAATTATGCGTGCATGGAGGCAGTGGAGCGAAGAGAACAGGGCACACCGAAGACCAGGCTCAGGGAGACCCAGCACGACGACACTGCGAGATGACAGACACCTCTATCGCATGTGTGTAGCAGATCGTACAGCCACTTCCACAGTGTTAGCACAACAGTGGGGTGCTACAGTAGGCAGGACAATGTCTGCTAGCACTGTACGACGCCGTTTGATTTCCAGAGGATTGATGGCACGAGTACCATTGTTGCGGATTCCTTTGACTCAAAACCACCGGCGCCTCAGGTTGCAATGGGCTCATCAACACCAACAGTGGCAAGCTGAATGACAACAAGTTGTGTTTTCGGATGAGTCAAGGTTTAACTTGCAGCACCATGACGGCAGGATACGAGTCAGAAGACATCTTGGCGAGCGCGACCTTCCAGAATGCATCCTGCAGCGTCATTCAGGACAAACGCCAGGGGTGATGGTGTGGGGTGCAATCAGTTACCATGGCCGTTCCTGTCTGATCAGAATCCATGGCAATCTGAACAGTGACCGGTACATCAGGGAAGTTGTGCAACCCGAGGTCATCCCCTTCCTGCAGAACCTTCCAGGCGCTGTATTCCAACAGGACAATGCCCGACCGCATGTGGCCAGAAATGTCCTCGCCTTTTTCCAAGCACATCAGACGCCCTTGTTCCCCTGGCCTGCTCGTTCACCAGACATGCTCCCAAACGAACATGTGTGGGACAGGGTTGCTCATCGATTGGCTCGTCAGACTCCTGCAGCAGCAACTGTGGATGAACTGTATACCCGTGTAGACAGAGCATGGCAGGACATTCCCCAGGCCCTTATTCAGAGCTTGTTTGACTCAATGCCACGAAGTTTAGAGGCTGTAATTGCATCCCACGGTGGTTTCACCTGATACTAATGTGACAATAAAACGCACTGTATTGACCTGAAAATCTAGTGGTTTCTTTTCTGACCCATGATGCAAATGCTCCAAATTTAATGCAGATTGGGCTATTCCATCAGGGTGTTGTGATTTTTATAAACAGTAGTGTATTAACCGATTTTTTTTTTCAGCTTCTTGACAATACTATAACTGTTTAAATTTATATTCTTTAACTTTTACTGATGAAAAAAATCAGTTAATACTTTCAAAAAGTTTTAAACCTGATGAAGGTCTTTGAATAAAATGACTGAAAGGCCCAGTTTGTTTTCATGTGACGTTTTCTTATTTCTCTTTAATACGTAACTTGTTGAAGTCAGTGCAAAATCTGACGTCAGACTCGTTGTAGACATTAAGGTAAAGGGTTTTAATACTTAAGACTGGTTTTCTTCTTTAACACCAGATGTGTCTTTTGTTTCTTGCCATTCGTTCGGGAAACCGCCGATGGGGTCACTATTCTAACTCTGAGGATGGTACCAACGATTACAATGGAGAGTCATATTCTCGTACCTTCATCTGTTCTCGGTAAAACTTTCCGTTAACGAGACTTTCCTCCTTAATCCTAATTTTCTTCTTTCTTCTTCTTTCTTTCAGCCTACATCACCCAGTAGGGGGGACTAGCTGTTTCCGTTTTATATAGAGAACTTATATGCTTTGATCACTTCCTGTTTTCAATTATTTAGGACCCAAAGGGCAGAGGATTCTCGGAATGAGTTTCGTATTTTCCAAAAATTTTAAAAGAGATTTAGTTATTATTTTTGATTCTTTCTTTCCTCCGACCCAGAAGAGGAGGTTATTAAAATTAAAAGGGGTTTTTATTTGTCTGAAAGATGATTCAATACTCTTCCTTTCATGACATAGATTTTTACAGTACAATAAGATGTGCTCTACCGTTTCCGGTTCTCCACACGTGCACTTGTTTGTTGTAGCGAGATTCAAACGATGAAGGAATGATTTTAATGGCAGGTGTCCACTACGAAGCCTAAAAAGAGAGGCTTTTCCTTGAAACAATAACCAATTAGGAGAAAGGCGCTCAATTTGATTTAACGATTGTAAATATTTTTTATATTGATGACCACAGTTATTACTATTCCATTCCGTATTCCAAAGGAAAATATTTTTCTTTTTAATGTAGTTTTTTAGGGTCCGTGGTTCAAGGCAAGTAGATTTGATAGAGCTGTTCGATTTCCTGGCCCAATTTGCGAGCCTATCCGCAATTTCGTTGCCCTGTATGTCACAGTGGCTAGGGATCCATAAAAATTCAATTTCATGATTATAATCGATAAGCTGTTTTAGTAATACCAGGGTATACCCAATTACGCCTTTATAGTACCAGGTGTTCCTTTGGAGTGCTGATTTAATTGCTATAAGGGAACTTTGCTGTCTGATATTATCAGGAATTTGTCTGGAGGTTTGTTAATTAACATGGTCAGGGCTTTGTGTATAGCCAAGAGTTCAAGGTTGAAAGAGCTTATTGGAGGATAAACTTTGTGGGATATAATAAAGAGATTTTTCGCAAATATTCCAATACCACCCTCATTCGAGTCGTTCTGTAATGACCCATCCGTAAAGATCTTGTAGTAGCCACTGTATTCATTTTCTAGGATGCTTGTGAATATATGCTTTAAAATATTCGGGGGGGG
>JAHWFO010083058.1:3331562-3348786 GCA_023313115.1 Rhysida immarginata | reverse complement strand
GCATGCCTCTTGCTGTGTATATCCTTGACAAAGCCGGGAATAAATGGCGAAACTAGTTGGAACTCCTGATGTCCCTCTGTTATACTGTAAGGCCACCACCTGTTTTATTATGAGTCTCACTCTTGCCAAGTTCTTGATAAGTTTCTCACGGAGCATGGAAATTTGAGGGCGCCATGTCAAACGATCATCTATAGTGACTCCTAGGAACTTGTGAGAGCGTCTGAAAGGGAGTTTTTCATTTTTTAAGTAGATTGGGATGTAGGACATAGGGCCTTGTCTTGATAAACATAGCACCACTGTTTTTTCCGGGGAGAAAGATATCTGGCTTTCAATACCCCACTCATCGAGTGAGAAGCATGTCAGCTGAAGGGAGGACTTGATTTCCGGAATGATTCTACTAGAGGTCCATATCGCGATGTCATCAGCGAATATATTGAAATGAATTTGCGGGGGGAGAATTTCCGCTAAATCTGAGATAAAGAGGTTGAAAAGAGTAGGACTTAACACAGATCCCTGGGGCAATCCTTTTAGCTGTGTGGACCATGTTGTCCCTCCTGGGAATTGGATTCCTACTTGACGTAGCTTAAGAAACGCAGCAGTCCATTTTATGATATTCATAGGGACCTTGAGTCTGGACATTTTTTCTATAAGTAATTCATGATTGACTGAATCATAAGCCTTTTCGATGTCCAAAAAAATAACACCCACATGTTCCTCTCTTTCCCACGCTGCATAAATGTGGTCCACAAGTTTAATAACTGGAAATATATGGTTCATACCTTTTCTAAAACCTGTAATGCAAGGCGAGTAGACATTATTGGTTTCCAAGAAATTTTGTAATCTATCACTAATCATCCTTTCCAATAATTTAGTGGTACAGGGGGTTAGTGCAATAGGTCTGTAGCTGCCTGGAGAAGTAGGGGGTTTTTGTGGTTTTAACACAGGGTAGATCAAAGTTTTTTTCCAAAGTGTTGGAATAATTCCCGTTTCCCAAGATTTATTTAAGTGCTGGAGAAGGAAGCTCAACTGATTTTCATTTAAATGGGCAAAGGTGGGGTTGCATATGAGGTCACAGCCCGGAGCAGAATTTTTGGATCTTATTGCATTCTTTAGGTTATTTAGACTGAAAGGACGTTCCCAAGGGGTAAGTGCAGATAATTCCCTGAATGTTGATGGTAGTGGAATGGGCCAATGATTCAGGGGGGTCGGATCTTTTCCAATGGCTTTTTCTAAAATTGCTTGTGCTGATTCCTGTGGCGTTAAGGTCATGCCGTCCTTATCTTGAATCAGCGGAATGTGACGATTAGGCTTACGAGAAAAAGTTTTTAGCACATGCCATATATTTTCAATATTACTGTTCACAATTAAGTTTTTCCAGTAATTTCTCCTCTCCTTTTTTAGAAACTTTTTGCATGATGCTTTAGTCTTCTTCAGCTGCTGCCAGCAGTATAGGCATCTACATTTGTGAAAGGGTCTTTTTGCTTTGTTACGAGCCCATATCACTTGTTCACATTTACTGTTCCACCAGCAAGGTCGAGGGGGTATATATCTTTTTACTTGTTTTTCTGGATTAATTTTTTTTTGGAAAGCTAGAAGCTGGCCAATTATATCGTGAGTCATTGAAAAGCACATGTTCTCTGATCCCCAGGCATTGTGCTGGTGAATTGTGGGTACAGCTAAAGAGGGTAAATTTTTTGGCTTAACGGTGTTTTTCCGGACACTGATAGTTAGTCGTATCGGCTGATGGTCACTGCCAAACGCTCCAAAGACTTGGTCCACTTTGCATTGAATTTGCATGTCCATGGATACGATAGCAAAGTCCAGGTTAGCTGGTTTCCATTCCCATCTAGCCGGGTGGTAGGTGGGTTCTGCAGTATATAACACTTCCAGGTTTTTCTCCATTATGATGTCTTCGATTATTTTGCCGTTTAAGTTATAATTTTGGCATCCCCAGAGAGGGCTCTTTGCGTTAAAGTCTCCTATTATTATGAAGAGGGGAGTAAGGGAGGCGAAGATTTCCCTCCAAAGGTTCTTGTTTATATATCCAGGAACATAAATGCAATACACATGAATCCAAAGTTGGAAAATATATAAAACAAAATATCTATTATGGCCACATTTTGAATGTGTTTACAAAAGTTTAGGAAATGAGGGGTACTCATTCTGACAGATGCCAAATTTCCTCCCCCGTAGCTTTTCCGGTTATTCAGATAGGTAGCGTTGTGACTGATGTGAATTGAGGAGTCATCTTTTAAAAAAGTTTCGCATATCGTTAACATGTTAGTTTTTCTAGATAAGAGTGTGACATCTTCCCAGTTCGCAAAAACGCCTCTAGCGTTCCAATGAATTATGCTATAGACAGCACTATTATTATGATTCATTTTGATTGTTATTGATTTCAGATAGATGGTGCCACCAGCACGCTATGTCCATTAGCCATAGGGGGTATTCACCCAGGCTAGTCTTTACAGCATTGATCGTATCGTCGATGTAGTTGGGGTCTTGATTTCCTTTATAATTTTGCATAAAGGCAGAGATGATAATCTTGATCCGATTGTTAGCTTCTTCATTATTATCGTTATTATTAATTTGCTGGAGGAGATTGATGTTTTTCTGAATTGAAAGCATCGTGTCCGAAGCTATCACCGCAGCGCAAGTCCATGCTAAGCGGGGACCACTGCGACCAGTTTACTTGTGAGAGAAGTGGGTCATTTAAACTTACTTGTGGGAATTGTTGGGTTGAAAGTGGAGAGAAAGGCGAAGAAAGGTCTTCTCTACCACACATTGTGCAAGTCATAGTATCATCAGCCACAGTCATAACCTGTTCCCGTGGAGACTGAGAGAAGTGAGTGTTATAGTAACGTTATCTTTGCTTTTATGGATTGTCTTATTTTGTGTAGGGTGTGGTTTCTGGATGATCGAGGAGTATGATTTTGGCTCTAAATATCCACCTCCTATTTCCATGTCAACCAGTTTTTTGGCTTCGTAGTATGATATATATAATGTGATCATTTTCCCTCTAATGAGGGTTTCATACTTATAAGCGGAGCAACCCCTGTAGTAGGACGAGTGTCCCCCTGAACAGTTGGCACATAGGGCCTTGTCTTCAGTACAAACATCCCGAGTGTGCTCGATGCTAAGGCATTTGGAGCATGTCATTTTATTTATGCACTTGATTTTGGTATGCCCAAATTTATGGCAATTAATACACTGAATGGGACGTGGTGGGGGCCTAGAGACCGTAAAAATTTCGTTTTCAAATTTGATTTTATTTGGTGGGGAAGGCAAGTTGAAGTAGATCAAGATCTTCCCATACCTAGCTTCTGGGTAAGGCAAGAATATTTTTTGATGCCTGTAATGTATTTTCCCTGATCCAAAAATTTTTGTAGATCTTCTGTTTTGATATCTGTCCTTATTCCAAAAATCTGCCCCACCGAGGAGGTAAGGAATTTCGGTACTTCATATGAAAGTTTGTACGCTCCTATATCGTGAAATTTAATACATTTCTCCGCCTGTTGTGGAGATTTGCACTTTATGAGAAAGTTGCCTGATTGCAGTTTATTAATGCTTTGATACTGGCCAATCAGAGAATTGAAGACTTTTCAAATAAGGCCAAGTGGGATATCCTGTTGTTTATTTTTTTCACTATCTGTAGCAGTAATCGTAGCTAGAAGCCACGGACGGGCTGCTCTATTGATGCGTTCATGCCAGATTTCTGCGTCAGAAGGGGGATTCTCTTCACGATTATCCTTCTTCTGGTTCGTTTGATACTTATTAATAGTAGCCTTGGATGTAGTATGGTTAACTATTGATGTTCTATGTCTCTTCGGTTTAGTTTTATCTTCTTTAGAATCATGTGATTTTTGTTTGTCTTCATTTTTTTTCTTTTTGGGCGATTTGCTCCGGTTTCTTTTACCGCTTAGAGGTTCACGTTCCAACACCTCTTCCATCCTTTCGTCAAGGGGGGGGGGGGGTCAAGAGTGATTTCTCCCAGGGGAGGAAAGGCCTCCATCGCAGCCAATCCGCCCGAACTGTTGGAAATTTCTCCAGCCAAGCGATCTGAGAATTTAAACTATAAAGATTTATTACCTTTAAGTACTTCTTTTTCACTCTTTTTCAATAACTATTGTGAAAAATAGAATTTACAAAAAGAGAATGGTCTTTATATTCTTCTTTCCTAATAAAAATTCGGAAAAACTCAGTAGATCGCTTAAGTGACGACGTCTTATGTGGCCGCCATCTTCGAACTTCGCTTACGTTTTTTTCAAATTAAAAGCTGAAACTTTAAACTCGAAGGCGACATGTTGGAATCCTAATTTTACTTTATGTGTTTTATTTTGTTTATTTGAATTACTCATGAATCTTTCTGCAATGTTTCCTGTGCATGCTACTTCGCCACTGAAGTTCCACGTTCATAACCCGGAGTGTCTTTACGTCATCGTCTAAAGAATTTGATCATGTTTGGAATGTTAGTGCCTATGAAAATTTCCTTTTCGATGTTTTTCTTCACCCACCCATTGTTGATGTCTTCTGTAAGATATCAAACCGTTACATTACTGCTGGTTATATCCTGTTTGCTGAAGTATTAAGTTTAGTGAATATGCTTGCTTATATTCCCTTCCCCATTAATCGAACTCTTTTCCTCTGAGCTTACTGTCATTCCTCTCATCTTTACCCTTCCTTCTTCCTCCCCTTTTTTTATGTCAATAATTCTAAATTGTAATAAAAAGATAGATTTTTTTTTATTTTTCTGGTATCTTTTTATCCTACTGTGCTAAAGCTCTTGTTCCGTATAGTGATCAGGTTTAAAACCGCCAAGTAGGTCCTGCAATCCTTTGATTATGGTAATCTGTTTAATACCCCCATAGTGTGCTTAGAATGCTTTATGTTGTAACTGGGCGAGTCGTACGTCTCCAGGAGGGAATTTGAGTTTTCCATTTTCCTCACAGTTATTTAAGAACTTAACAATATTCCCGTGCGAAGAAGTCACTAGGGGTTAAGTCACTGGAACGTGAAGCCATGGCAGCTTTCTTGATCATTATTCCCGACACAACCAATCCATAAATTTCGTAACTGTAGCAGTCTAATGGCCATGAAACGGAAAATATGTCTGCCAGATATATGAGGAAAAAAAACAAAAACTTGACGAGTTGCTCTATGTAATTTTAAAATTTCATAATAACACATATAATAAAATATGAAATCATTTGTGGTCACCTGTTTTATACGGTATGTTAAAATATTTTTCCTTGAAAGGGCTAAATGACAGATTTCAATATTCTTATGATGGTCTTGACCATAACAGCTATTAAAAGAATTATTTGAAAGGTGCATATTTGTTTTCAATGTTTAACCAACAATATCAGACAGTGCCACAACAAATCTTGTTTATGCTATAACGTATTTATAATTGAGGGGTTTTTAAAAGATGTATACAATATATATAATTACCATTACAAAGCCTCCAGGTCCTTGACTCTTCAAAGTTACACCAAGCCACTGATCATCTTTTAATTCATCTTCAGTAACAGCTATTTTATATATATATAAAAAAAAGAATACTATAATGGACTTACAGGGTCAAATAGTAATAAGTGTATAAAATACTTTTATTATGTAAACAAATATTTTTAAACAAGAATTGTGATAACCACAAATTTTCATATACGAGAAATTTTGTTAAAGTTCATATGGAATATTTGACGCATGTTTTAATCATACAGGGTATCCACATGAAACCTCTGATTTCAAATATTAATTGTAAGGAAACTATTAGTCCTGGAGATTTGTGGTTTGCAGTGTCAAGAAGAGCAACTCCAAAACTTTTGTTTAGCTCTTGTGATGCTCTACGAATCGACTCTTTTGGGCTTCTAGTGAAGGCCTTGCTGATTTCGTCAACACTATTAACATTTGAAATTGGGGAAGTTTCATGTTGACACCTGGTCTAACAGCCATAATTATACGAGTTGAGTTTGAATTTCTGCATTTATTATATTAATTAATTCGCTTAAGAATTATTTATAATAACAGTGGAAATTTCACAATTAATAAATAAGGAAAGTGATCTCAACTGTTTTTATTAAACAAGAAATTCTCAAATATCTTAAGTGTGTTTGTCGTTTCATCATACAGTAGTGCCTCGTAGTTCGAATTTAATTTGTTCCAGGAAGCACAGTTTCAACTCTGAATTGCTCAAAGTCTGAAATAATTTTCCCACTGATATAACGGAAAGTACTTAATCCATTCCCAGGCTCTTTCAAACAAGACCCATCCTGATAAATTGAATATCGAATGATGATAGTTCTCGTTTTAAGCGACTTCACTTTAGGACGTTTTCACTTTAACAACGCTTGAAATGAAGCAAAAACATGGTAACGAATCCTTGCTTAGGAGAATGAACAGTGTTGCCAACTCACAAAATATTTTTCTGCTGGAATCAAGTG
This sequence comes from Rhysida immarginata, assembly GCA_023313115.1. Classification (NCBI taxonomy): domain Eukaryota; kingdom Metazoa; phylum Arthropoda; class Chilopoda; order Scolopendromorpha; family Scolopendridae; genus Rhysida; species Rhysida immarginata. The sequence goes on along the minus strand of JAHWFO010083058.1, from coordinate 3,342,343 downwards.
AATTCAACTGTACTAATGAAATTAAATCCACTAAATTCAGCAGATTTTAGAGCGGATTTTGCAAAATTTTGATACAAGAGTTGCTAAATTTAACAGAAAATTTACTCAGTTGGCAGCACTGAAAATGAAAACTTGCGCAGAACGAGTTTATATTATCATTGACACAAAGCATTTAGAACCAGAGTTGGTACAAGAGTTTATGCAGAACGTACATATTTTTTTACACGTTTTCAGTATTCAGTGTAAACTCATTTAAACTGTGATCTTAATGACTAGCAAATGTACAAATGAAAACCAAAAATAATGATGCAGATTTGCTAGGAGGAATACAAAAAGAGAATACAATTCCACTGCTGGCAAAACTTGATATCATTAATAAGTAAAAACAACTGCCATATCAAACTTTCTTCAGGCCTTTCTAAATCAACATTTGTGTACAATCAAGCAGAATGCTAAAAAAATTAAAGAAAATATTCAAGGCACAATGAGGTTGAGTGCTCAATGCTTAACCTATTTTAGAGATCCTATTATGGAACGAGTGGAGAGGTTATTATTTTTTTTTTAACCACAATCTTTTTTTAACATGTAAATCAATGGGAAAATGGTCTCCACTACAGACCAAGTTTCAGATACGTATCCCAGATACAAAATGAGGACTGCCGGTACACCTAACTCAAAAAGAAGATAATAAGTAAATTAAAAAAGCTCTTCAAAATATCAAATTACAAACTAGAAAAGGGAAAGAAAAATTTCACGATGTGGACTTAAGCCAGGGACGATATCTTTCACTGTCACTGATCTTATCAAATGAGCTACTGCGGAAAATAAACTGCAAAGCTGTTACAATATATACAAATTGACTTCCATGAAAGTATAAATCGGCAACAAAGCAGCCACAAATTATGGGTAAGAAAAACTTCCCGATTTGCGAGTATGGGGCCTGTTCTGGCGGTTGAACTGATTAGTTGCCTGAAGTCCATTTGGACATGTTCTAACAGCTTTGTAGTCATTGTCCATGGTAGCTCAATTGGTAAGAACGGTGCCAGCGAAAAACATGGTCCCTGGTTTGGATCTAGGTCACGGAATTTTTCCTTCTCATTTCTAGTTTATAATTTGAAATAATTTATGTTTAAAAAAAAAAAAAAAAAAAAAAAGAATTTAATGCCCTAAAAAGGAAGTTGAAACAAGAAAATAACAAAGAATATTTAAATAATAAATAATAACAGGAAAATTGCATTTCTGGAACCTTCTTAAACTTCGTTGCCTTTACATTTTTTGGGGGTGCCATGGTTAATCGTTAAGGTTAATATAGTGTATACAGTATGTACCAAAAAGCAACTATAATATGCTTACTCAGCAAATACAAGAGACTATTTGGGTGCACAATAGATGGCATTATGCAGCAGGTGCATTTTTATGCTTTTGCATAATTTGAACTTACAAGGGAATCCCTCGAACATGTACGGGGTTGTGGATAACCTTTTGCTAGGGGGCTGTGACTTAAACCGCAGCATTGTAGCACACTCTTATGACGCTTCGGCAGACAGTAGTTCATTGTGCGTCTATTGGTATCAAACAAATATGGCTGGTTTAATAAATGACAGTGAAGAGCAGCGTTTCATGGATAGAGTTCGTGCAAATGCATATAGAGAGGCAATGGAAGCAGGTGCGTCTTTAATTAATCGCAAATGGGTTGCGAACAAGTTAAACCGATCGGATAGATGGGTGACGGACAATTGGAAGAAAGGTTATGATAACTGCCATGCCGAATTTGCTGAGGGTAGGCCCGAGAAATTATCACAGGACAGCAAAAACATCATTGCTAATAACAGTGGCAAAAGACGTCGCAGCTGTGTCAACGTTGCACAAGAAATTAAAGCCAAGCGTGGAAAAACAATTTCTCGTTCAACGGTTCAAAGACATCGTCAGCGTGCAAACATCAAGCCATTCCATGTTATTCCGAAACCAATGAAGACCGCATTAAACATCGAAGACCGGCTCTGGTTTTGCGACTACCTGCGGGATTGGGTGGAAGACGACTTCATGCACCTTGCCCCGAGCGACGAGTTCTTTGTGTGGACTATGAGACGTCCAAATTACCAAAACGATAGGGTCTGGAGCTTATCGATTACAGATATTTCTGACGATGAACACTATCAAGAGCTGTCCAAGAAGCCTGACTGCATTGGCATCTTCGTGTGTTTCACCGCCAAGCGAATGATGTGGAGATTCAAGGAGCAGGGTGAGTCATGGAATGGTGATTATTTTCGGAATTTGCTAACAAATGATGTTTTTCAGTTTCGTCGAGAACCAAACAACACTATCGACCCGCATGAAGTTTGTTTTTTGCACAATAAGGCACCTTGCTTTAAGGCTAATGCAACACAGCAAATCCTAAGAGAAAGTGCTATCGATATCTTCTCATCAAACGAATGGCCCAGTGCATCCCCCGGCCCAGTGCATCCCCTGACCTAAACGTTGCTGAACATTTTGGAGCAGTGTTAAAAGACGCAGTGGAATCTTTAATGATTCAAGAACGTGGTGAAAATCGGTATTCTCGAGACCTTTTAATGGGACACCTGACATCTGTGCTGAAGGACATGGAGTAAGATACTGCTCTGTTTGAGACACTCCTCCGCTCCTACCCGAAACGGATGCGTGCTGTTCGAGAAGCAGGTGGTGGCCACACTAAATATTGATGTGATAAAAGCAGAAATAAACGTACTTTTTGATTATCAACCGCAGAACATTCCACTTAGTTTTGTTTATTTTCCAGACCCCTAGCAAAAGGTTATGCACAACCCTGTATGTCACAGATTTCCACCAAATTGAAATATATTACTCAATTGAAGCTACAATAGATGCTTGCAAAATATGAGAGTGCGAATTTATGTTTCTTTCAAAATAAACCACGAAAACGAAAAAATTTGAGCACACATATTCATACAAGGACTCCATTGTTAAAGCGATGTATTAATGCGCTTAACGGAACTTCTTTCTTCCACTACTCACAGCAATAAGCACGAATCGAATTCAGATGAAATAGACAGCAGCAGGTGGCAACTGAATGGCTTCTCAAATTTCTAAACAAACTTAGTTTTTAAAATAGATTATTACAATTAGCTAATTGCCTTCCAGTAAAAAATGTGTAGAGTAATTATTAACCATTTCCTTAATTTATTATTTCATTTTATTAAGTAATTCAGTAATCAAACATGGGGCTGGCTTCATGTGCAACGTCGAGTAATACGTTGCATTGATGAGGGGGTATATATCGAAGTGCTTTATAATTTTAAATAAAAGTAGTATTCATGTGTGATGAATCTGAGATTCATCACACGCAGGTCTACATTTTATATGTAAACCTGCGTCTATTTCTCATGGCGTTGATCTGTTGCACACCACAAAAGATCAACGTTTTATTGTTTGTTCATCACAAAAACTTGATCAGCAGTTTTTATTATGTATTATCTCTCATTTAAAATCATATCTCTTTTACAACTATCTTTTGTATTCACAAACTTGAATAGTTTGTATGCTTATTATTAGTCAATTTGCTTCACTTTCGTTTTCTACTGGGAGGGGAGCTGTTCCCACGCTCCAAGCCTGGTCTCCATGGCAACGAGCCGAGTTCGTTAGCGGCGGTTACTTCGGAGTGTTTGTTTTGGCAGGCAAATTCAGCCAATGGGAACACGGATTTCTTTATTATTACTTTTATCAAAAATGCACCGACGAAGCACATTGGCAAATGATCTTCCCGCGCTTTTCCAGAAAAAGTGTATAAAAAGCACGTTGTTCTCTTATGCTCTTATGCTTTTATTCTCTTATGCTCTTGTGCTTACTCTTATTCTCTGGCACTTACTTAAACCATTACTCTCAGCTTGTACCTTGTATGGGCTGAGACTATCGTTCTCTTACACTACATTTGGTATCTCTTACTTTTGATATCGAATGTGACTGCGTGTGAGGCGTGAGGCGACCAGCCCTCACAATGAGCGGCCAACACATCGGCCGGGCCTACGACGATGGCGGAACAACGAGCGATGGGCACGAGGAACCAAGCAGTGCATGGAGACATCGAATGCCGGGGCACAGGTCTCCTCGCATCGGACAAGACGGGCACTTTCATGCAGGGGCATGGTGAGTGGGAGCGAGAGACGCGTGAGGCCTCACACCTTCACGGTGGGTAGCCAACTCGGCGGGAAAACCCAACTCAACAGCTCGGAACAACACACAGCGCAGACAGACATCGGATGCCGGGGCGCTGGTGCATCCACATCGGGCAGGAGGGCTTAGGCCTGTCCCGAGGGCGATCGAGCTCAGGTTGGAGCTCCGAGATGAAGCTGAGCAAAGTGGCAGACAGCACGTTACAGCGGGCACCAGAACCAGTCGGAGCGGATGGCATTCACTAAAGGCAATCACCAGCTTCAATAGGGATTAAAAACGCCTGGTACACCTCCGAGTCATGCAGTGAACTTCAATCTAGCTCATTGGCTTGAGACCCGACAGTCTTAAAGTTCAGGTATCCCGTGTTGTGGACCCTCATTCATCAGAACCATACAGAGACTGTGTTCAGCTTAGAATATTGCTCCTTTGTGTCATCAGCTTAATAACTGTCGCGGTGTGTGTGCTCAAACTGGGCGATTTGTATATAGTAATTAAAAACATCTATTAGGACAGTAATAGAGGAACTTTTAAGTGGTATGTAATGCTTCAGACATTGTTCTTTTCTATAGCTTTGAATTTTTGTAGCATTAAGATACTTTCGAAATTAGCAGAACTTAATGTATGATTATGTCATTTATGCCTCATATGTAATATTTTATCACTAACACTTTAACTAATCTTTTTCAATATTTATCTTTCATCTTATGATTTGTATTTGAATAAACAATTTTACTCATTGCCGTTTTCATTTCATAAATGAATCACTCCTTAAATCTTATTGTTGGGAGGGGAGGTCTGATTATCTTAACTGATCCTGTTTGGAATTAATAAATGTTATTGCGGGCACAACTTTATAATAGAAATGATTAAACTTACTGCGGACACAACGGTTTCTCTTTTATAAAATCCACTATACGATCTGATTAAATTAAAGTCTTTTGATTTATTCTTATATCAAATAACGTGGGCACGTGAACTTGTATGTTATGTTTAAATGCATAGCATTAGGGTAAACGTGAAACCTCCCACGTTACACATGGATGCCTACCTCATCTTATAAATTATTTCGAGACGAATAATTGTACAGCAAAATTAAGGTTTTATGCTTAATAACAGTGCTCTAACTGCAATTCTTTGTCGATCGCCGCTAACAAGTTTGCTTTCCCTCTTTCCGCCATGTTTTTTGAACTCTGCGCACTTCCGCGGCGCTTCACTGCCGTGCAACGCTATGGCATCCACTGTGTGCTTGCGTGCCAAAAAAAGGCTATCTGGTGTTCCCTTGTTAGAGGAATTGTTCAAATTCTGAATTTCTCTTAAATGGAATGTTCGAAGTTAGAAGCATTCGAAGGATATGGCTCCACTGAGGTTTCACAGGAAGCAAAATTCAATGTGTAACATCTCTAACAAATAAAAAATTTTATTATTAATTACCCTTAAATATTCAAAATACTCATTTAATGAGATTTGAAATTCCACACAAGTATTATATAGATTCCTTTACAGATATTTAATTCATGTGTGACGACGCGTGTGTAATATCTTGAGTAATATTCCACACGTGCCGTCACTACAAACATGAAAGCCATAGCTCACATGTTTGTGTTTTGAAATTACAATAATGGTGGACACACGGTGGTTAAAAAATCTGGAATGGTTGTAGAGTAATAAAATAAAGAAAAAACAAAAGGGGGAAAATTAAGGGATTTAAAACTTGAAAATGGAAGAGCGAAAGGGGGCACTCAGGAGGAAGAGTAATTTGTGCTAGATTTGATGTAAAACGTATTTCAGACATAGTGGGGACAAAATATATGGATTTTAGAGCTTAGACTTTATTTAAGAGAAAAGTAACGATCATTGTATGTAGAACTTTTAACACGGAGGAGATCGATGGCAGGCTAGGCCTAATGGAGGAACTAGATCAAAGAAAGGTAAAGAGAAAGGAAAGTAAGAGGAAATAAAGAAACTTTTGGGGACAATGAGAAGAAGGGTGGGAGCGACGTCGCCAGGACAACCAACAACGCCGGAGAGTAATTCTCGGAACGGAGTGCGTGTAACAATGGGGACGAAGGTCAAGGTCTTCACGATAGCGAGAGAGAAGGAGGAAGAAATTGATAGATATCACTGGAACTTGAGAGAGTGCAGACGTATCAAAAAGAGAAAAGAAAAAGCAAAGTGGAAGGTGAAGAAGACGCAGCCGATCGGGTTGACCGGGAGCAGGCGGCATCCACCCAGCAACAGGCACGGCGTGCTTCGATGCTAGGAGCGGGAGACGATGTTCGTAGAGCATGACCCACGGAAGACAGCTCACCGGCCAGAGTACAAGGACGTGGCGTGAGAGCGAGCGAAGGCAGTAGCCGCAAAGGAGCAGATCCCAGCAATCGCCGAGGACCGACTGGAACCGAACGGTGCAACGTGGATCGGCATAGGAACCTGCTAGTGATGACCACCGTCCACGAAAGGAGAGTAGTATAGTGAAGATCAGATAAGTGAAAGCTTTCAAATTTTATATGGGCCCACGCGTAAATGTGAGTGTGAGAATAAATATCCTCCGAGTAAGAATCTTAAGAGTAATTAAACGTAGAGTGTTACTAGTAGCGCTAAGATGTGCCTCAGTTTTTTTTGAAGTGAAACATAAGAAAGAAGTCTAAGCTAAAGAACAGAAAACTTTGGGGACAGAGTAACTTAGAATGATATATAGGTATAGCCATATATTTAAATAAAAAAAAAAAAAGGGGGGAAAGGGAAGGAATCATAATTTGCTGTGAAGATTTTGTGAATTAGTTTTGTTAATCTATTAGTGTAATTTTTTTTATTGTCACTCGATAGTAAGACAGAACAATCTAGATCCTAATTTTATCTAATTGAAGTTTTTCTCTTAAGTCCTAGGCATAGTGGTTTGTTATTAATAATATTGTGAAGTTACTGCAATTTTTTTTATTTTCTTTTAATAAATATTCTTTCTATTTTTTTAGCATAATCTAATCTGAGTGCTTCATTTGGCTATTTAATTTTACAGTTTTTTTTTTGTGCTTGTTTTAATTAAGAACAAAGGGGGGGAAACTGACTTTGTGCCCACCATTATATCTTGCTCTTACTTATAGTAGAATCTAAGGTCAATTTTTTTTTATTTTTGTCTGTATCCCCGACTATTGAGTTAGCGAGCAGCCGAGCGTATATTTTTTTTACTTTCACCTAGTGAAAGGGGCGTATCTCTGCCTAAGGTTGGATAAAGTGTTTAGAGCAGTTAAGAGCTCTCACCCGTTACAATAAGTACTGTTCTCTTGTTTTGCTGCAAAATAAAAGGAACATCCATAGTCGGTGATACATCCCCTTTTGTATATTGCTTATCATTGTGGAAATAGTTAATGGGTCTTGGGCTATCACTGTTAATTGAAAAAGGGGGGAGGTATTGGATAGTGGAAGGATAAAGTTAAACTAATACCAACAGTTGTGTTTTGAGGTAGAATTATTTAACTATACGATCATCACGACCAAGTAACTGATAAGTAGTCAGTAGATCAGGATTGAGTTAAAGTGAGATCTTTGAGCAGGCCTATTATTTGTTAGGTAAGTGACGCACAACGTCATCACCTGCCCGAGGTCATCACACATGAAACATACTGTGATAGAACCTAAAATAAACTATGTTTTTAATTTTAAATATCTTGGAATGTATTTTTATGCTCAATTAAATTGACATTCACATATTTCCTCTCTAAAATTATTGTTACGTAAGGTTTTATGTTTAATATACCATGTTTGTCCTTATTGTCCTATCCACATTAGAAAAAGATTTATAACTCTTTATTCAAATCACGAAATCGTTATGGATTATTAATATATAAATTTGGAATAGACTTTAAAGATATTATTAAGATACAAAATAAAATCATGAAATAAATAACATATGGTACTAAATTACATGAATATCCAATAGAATATCACTATAAAGAATTAAAAATCATAAAAATCGAAACGTTATTTGAAAACGCGTGTTCATCTGTGAAGACTAAACAGCACTTGTTACAATTTTGACTACGTAACTTGGAAAGTTCTCTTTGGAATTCGATCAAATTTTAACGGTTTACACAATATTATGTACCTTGTTATTCCTACAAATTTCATTAATCTAGGCTTTACAGAACCTGAGTTATTAACTTGTTGATCTTGGTAGAGGCATTTTTATTTCTGTTCATATCTCAGTTATCGTTCAAATTCGGACCTATGTTCATAGGAAAAATTTTGTTCCCCGCTACAAACTGTACATGGTATTTCATTCTTGACCTACCTTTCTGAATCACCCTGTATAATAGTTATTCAAAATTACCTTTCGAAAAACTACATAAAACACAGAAAGCAGAAAATTACATTATGAAAAAACATAAAATTTGATATACAGTGCGAACGCAGTCCACTAGATCGCTAAATCGGCTGACGGGTGCCGCGGAATATAAATGTCAATTAAATCTACACTATTGAACATAGAAGCCATTCAGCCTAAAAGGGAAAAGGCGATTATATGTATAAAATGTAATGTATTTGCAAGTAGTTCTGAATAAAATGAAAAAGAAATCCAGTTTCAGTATAAGGTTTTGTCCGGTTGCATTTTGTCCTATATCCTATACCTTCAATTGGTATTTTTATTAAATTAAAAAGAACACAAAAAGAAACTGTTTAATATGCAGACATAGTATAATATGTATTTTTATTCATTTCATATTCAGTCTAAAAGAGATAAATCAGCTGAAATAGGTTCGAACACCGTTCACAAGAGCCGCAGTTTCATATGCACATGCACAGTTTCCTTTTCGTTTATGTTTACTTAATAAAAAGTCAGTTGAAGATCCAGTACTGAATGTAGAAGCTATTCAGTCTAAAAGCGATAAATCAACTGAAATCAATCGGATCGGACGTGGTTAACAAGAGCCGCAATTTCATATGTCCAGTGTTTCTTGGTTGAATCGATCCACGATTTCATCCACGTTTCTTGGCTGACATCGATCAGCTCCGCAGAGTGATGACATCTCAAATAGACGTGGAAGAATGGACAACTTATGCAGAATAAACGTGGGGGGGGGGGGGGTCCGGATCGACCGCGGCTCGATCTAACGCTGTCACGAAATCGTGGCTCCCGAAGACAGCGTTCGACCGGGTCTGCACTGTACCTCAATTTTTTAATAATTATTTAGATTTAAATATTACAAGAAATGAAAATAGACTACATTTTGAGAAACCTACAAAAGGTAATAGCATACCACATTTTTTATCACAACAACCTACACACCAAAAAATTAACACAAACAATATATTCAAAGAAAAAAAAAATCTCACATCCCCAAAATAAATCCCACAAAAATTAAAAAATCTGAAAATAAACCTAGCAAAAAATAAATATCCGATAGAACTAATTAATAAAATTTATACTGAAGCATTCACCAAAACAAGTCAATACGAACAATACAATAAATATTCAATACAATACAATAATAAAACCTTTCACTAACAGAAAAAAATACTAGAACAGATACCAAACATTAAAATCATACCAAAAATAACAAACAACATAACTAAGACATTATTAACAACCACGAATATAAAAGGAACAAAAGATCAAAACAGAAACAATTTCTAATTTCAAAGACATTTGCCAAAATAATAAAGAAAAATGGAGCACCACTAACAAATCAAATTCCATGCGCCAATTGTCAACACAAATACACAGGTCAAACAAAAAGACAGTAACACGAATAAAAGAAGATGAAAGAGCACTTAGAAACAAGGGTAAAAATGATCATCTAGTTAACAACTGTATTAACCAAAGTTATAAGCCAGATTGGAACAAAGTCAAAATCAATGGTAAAGAAATAAATTACAAAAAAAGACTAATAAAAGAAACCATTGACATCATTTCGAATGAAAACAATTTAGCCAAAACATATATAGAAATTAATAAAAAATGGAAATTACTATTAAAAAAAAAAAAAAAATTACAACACACAACCCAGACAACAACACTTCCCTTGCCTCAACAATACCACTACCTGTTCACAGCAATCAAACTAATAACACACAATGTTTTTTATTTTATTGTTTTCAATTATTATGTTTTAACAGAAAATTCATTCAAAAAATTTTACAAACTGAAGATGGGATAAAATATCCCGAAAACGTTTTTTTGCTTATAATTCATTCCAAGATGGCAACCATGTTCGATACATAAAAGATATACCACCTCATCCATACCTTACTGAAATATTCAGATTTCACAATTCCTACAAGGTTTTCGAAAAAACGGTGTACTGCGACTTTTGACTCAACCTGTATTTGTAATCAACGTTCTACTGATCATCGGATTTTCATCATAGCTCTTCTTCTCCTGTTACTGTGTTTCTGCCTGTGTTTTTACTGGTAATATTTCTCCACAAGACCTTCGTTTCATCTGTGTTTCGTCCACTTCATTATTTGTATTTCTCCACATCGCGTGACTTATATTTATCAATTTTTTTAATAATTTATTATATTTCCATTTCTTTTATTAAAAATGGAGTTCACATTTTTAAATTATACATTATTATTATTATTATTATTATTATTATTATTATTATTATTATTAT